>OX467710.1:80914315-81514315 GCA_950111635.1 Agelastica alni | reverse complement strand
CGCCATGGTGTGACGTCATATAGGCAAAAACTGTCAGTTCGGTGTAAACGGCTAGGTACATTTCTATCAACTTTAACTTCAAGGAATAATAATTGTGTTCTTTCGTCAGTGCATTTCATTTGTACCTATTTAAAATGCAAACTGGTTTTGTAAAAGCATATAGTACGAATCTTCCAAAAATGTATTCAATGATGGTTGCATATAGCTGTTAACGTTGAATGAGTGCCGGTCGTACATACACGACTGTTGTTTTAACCAATATTACGTCACCAAAATGGCTGACAGCGTTTTCGCGGAAATAGAAAAGGTTTAAAATTTAATTTAATTTTATGGCAGGAAAGCGTGTTTATTTTGCCGGAATATATTTTTTTGTGACTTTTTATTAGGAAAATCAACATTTTGAAGTACTTTTTTTAAACATAGTAAAATACCCTATTATATCCCTGCCTCTTAGTAGCATTACATTAAAAAGCCCACAAAGAAGATCAGTTTAACGTGTGTACACCACACATATATATTTTTTAAACAGTATTTTTTATGCATGTCGACGCGCCGGTAAGCACACAGGGAGAAATAAGAAGATGTATGATGAAAAAGTTGTAGGATGATGTAGGTTCCTGCTTCTGCCCCCAAAAAAGTATACAAATACATTCGATTATCATTGTCATCAAAAATATACATTCCTATGATGAAACTATCAATGTCACCTTCATAAATTAAAAAACAACTCTTCTCTTAGTATCGATCTAATCTCTGCTCTATTCCTAAAAAGATGTTGTAATGCTCTCGCTCATCCTTTGTCTATAATAATGTCCTTGTCTTTTAATACACACATACTACCCCTTATCTGGAAAACGGCCTCGGTAACCCCCATTTTCAAGAAAGGCAATAAACTTGACCCCAATAACTACCGCCCCATTAGTCTTACACTTGTCATCTGTAAGGTTATGGAATCCATAATTTCAGAATGTCAGTGAATTTCTTTTGCTTGAAAAAATAATACCTGAACAACATGGTTTTATAAAAGGACGAATCTACTTTGGTGTGTTAATGAATGGACAAAATCTTTAGACAATAAAATACCTACGGACATTATTTACCTAGATTTTGCAAAAGCGTTCGACCGAGTGCCAAAACGAAGACTACTGTATAAATTGGAACATCTTGGTATACGAGGTAATCTACTCGAGTAGATTCTTAACAAACAGAAAATTCTGTGTGAAAGTGGGAAATTGTTTTTCAGCTGAGAAACCCGTATTAAGTGGTGTACCGCAGGGATCAGTACTGGGTCCTCTCTTATTTATAATATACGCAAGTGACCTCCAATTTCATATTCAATGCAACAAAGTTTTATATTCAGACGACTCAAAAATATTCTCAGATTCATCTCTTCACATAAATCTTCAAGAAGACTGGGATTCGATCTCTAAGTGGTGCTCAGACTGAATGTTACCTCTTAATACAGATAAGTGTGTAGTTCTTTACATCGGCAAAAACAATCCGCGACATAAATATTTCTTAAACGGTCACGTCTTAAATGAAGTAAGTTCTTATAATGATCTTGGTGTTACAATTACTACAGATTTGAGCTGGTCCGAACATGTTGTAAATATTGCAAACAAAGCAAAAAGTAGGCTGTACCTCATCAGCAATTCTTTCGCAAAAGTGTCATTGCATTGTTCCGCTCGTTTATATAAAACTTATATTCGTCCAATTATAGAGTATTGTGGAACTGTATGGTGTCCGGAGCTAGTACGGGATAAAGAACTTCTCGAAAAAGTTCAGCGTCGATCAACCAGACTATCCTTCGGGCGTAGAAGGCCTAGTTATACAGAAAGACTAAACATTATGGATCTACCGACTTTTGAACAACGTCGTCTTCGTGGGGACATGATAACCACCCTCCGCATTTTAAATGTTAATTATGGTAACTTAAGAAACATATTTTTTGTAGACACTGATAATCGGTTTCGAGGACACAAATGGAAACTGAAAAAAGAAATATTCACTCGTAGGACAAGGCAACATTTTTTATGTAATCGTGTTTTCTCAACATGGAACTGTCTACCTGAGGATATTGTAACGGCACTATCTGTCAATATTTTTAAGAACAGACTGGATGCTTGTTTATTTTCTAATTTCTTGTAATTTTTAATTTTCTAATTACTTTAATTTTTGTAATCATTGTATAAGGCAATTCAGGGTTTATGGATCTTAGGATCCCTGCCAGTACCTTATTGTAATAATAATAATATATTTGCGGAAAACAGTAATTTTTATAGATTTTCATGATTTCGCACAAAGTATTAAGATGCAAAGCTTCAGAGATAATGTCAAAAATGCAATCTTTACCATGAGATTTTGATTTCGGAGCTACGTTTATTGGACTATTATGTGTACGACAAAATATTAATGTACGATTAAAGATTTAAATTAATATTTGTAGTTCTTTTCCATTTGTATGCTATTCAAGGGAACAGCGTTGGCTATTAACTATAAATCCCTAATTGTTTTGTATACAATTTTTGTTCATAATTGGGACGTTATTGTTGATGGCCTTCTGTATAATCTCATGGGTAATATTGCCAAACCACGAAACTACTGCGAACGTTGAACATTATAAACATATATAAAAAAAAATCGATATCGTAAAGAATTATTAATGAATGAAAATTTTGTTTGTTATACTGCGATTATATGATTGGTTTCGTTACTGATTTACCTTTATCACAAAACTTATCTATTGTCAAACGTCACTTTTCAACTGGTTTCTTTTTATATGTAAGGTGTGTCAAGATAATCTTAATCAACGCCGTAAATTAACTATATATGGAAGGTCAGTTTATAAGATATTTTATCGGAAAATTATTATCCCGATTTTAATTAATAATGATATCAATTTAATAAAAAATATAGCTCGTAAATTCAAGTCTGAAAAAAATGTAAATTTATAAAGTTACTTTATTATATATATAGAGATGAATTATTATTGTTATACTCCATTTCGAAATGGTACGAAGTAATAAATCATTTTCTGAGAGCTGTTACATAGGCGTGATTAAAAAGTGAAAAATGTATTTTCTAATTTTGGGATATAAAGTGACCTTTTTTTGTAACTGTTACGGTTGACGAAACACCTCTTTTCGTAACTAGTTAAATAAATTAGTTTAAATAAACTAAAAAACACGCTTTTAGAATTAATCAAACTAAAAAGTAAGAAAATAATTCTTAACATAGGAATAAAATTACTGACGAGAAAATTAATGTCACTGTTCTAAAAGCGTGCGGTGTTTTATAGACTTTATGTTATCGTCCTGCCAAATTCTTTTTGTTCCACCTTTAGCAAAAATCCAAGTTTCGTCAAGATAAACAATTGAAGAGCATTCTTGTTTACAGAGAAAAAAATTCTTTAAAAATTCATATCTTTTGCTTTTTCACACAAAGCCTTTCGGTTGTCCTAATTTTTAAACTTAAACCCTATATTTTTCAAAATTCTCCAAAGACTCGTTCTAGAAATTTTAAATACATCTTTTTCTTTTACTTTTTCTAATATTAAATCTAAAGAGACATGTCCTTTTTTTACGCATTTTGTACACAATGTCGCGAATTTCAAATTTGTAAGCTTCGGGAAAGTCAACAGTCTTTGGATGTCGGCGGGGTTTATATTTTTCAACTTTTTGTTCACTATCTTTTACACTTTTTAAAACTGAGGTTAATTTTGTTCCACCAATACCCATCGCATCACACACACACACGCTTACTTTATTGTTCTTTTCCGCAGTAAAATAAGCGTGTACCTACATTCAATATGAATGCATCTACATCTTAAACACGTCGCGGCATTTTTGCGGTCCATTAGGTATACATACCCTACTAAAAATTACAATCGATACTATACGATTTTAATGTCGGTACCCACTACAATGATAACCCAGGATTACTAATCACTTTTCTAGAAATCTAACAAAAATGAATCAACCAGCCAAATTAAAGCTTAATAGCTTAGTTAATTAGTCAAATTTGTTTGGATTACTTAACTACCTCCCCTATTATGTACAACAAAAAAAGTCATAATGAACAGATTTGGTTCCTAAATTAATCGTGCTAACAAATAAAAATATTGACCGTTAATTTCCAAACAAGGAGTCCCTTATAAAATAAAATTCGTTACCTACGAAATTTGTTTAAAAATATTGGGAGAATTTTCTTTCGTACTTCTTAAATGTACAGTTGAATACTGGTTATCGAGTTTCTAACGATAATCCGAAACTACCGTATATTCGTGAAATATGCTATAGCAAGGTAATTTATTACAAAAACAAGAGATAAATTTATGTGAGTCGGTTAAATTAATAGATAATTTAAAGTCAAAAATTAAATCAGCAGCTGGATATATGGTCAATTAATTTCTAAAAAAATGAAATTTGTTTTTGACAAGAATGAAGGTTTCTCGTTTTTATCTGATGTTGCTGAAGTGTTAAATGGATCCTGTTCCGAAGATTTACAAATTGAGCCAGATTTATTATGCGCTCTTAAATATGCTCCAATTACATCTGTCGATATAGAGCGTTCATTTTCCATGTACAATTTAATTTTAATTGATAGAAGGCAGTTTTAAAACAGAAAATATAAAAAAGCACGAACACATAATGCGTGGCATTCTCGATAACTGGCAAAGTGGTGTATCTGTGAGGGGAAGGAAAGTTAACAATCTGAGATATGCCGACGACACACTAATTATAACATCTAGTGTAGAAGAAATGGAATTTATTATGCACTGTCTTTAGAAAAAAAGTGCAGAATTTGGATTGAAATTAAATCCCAACAAAACTACTGTCATGATTGTAGACCGACAAAATAACAACCAACCCCACATAAAAAACATATCTGGATTTGCAGTGGTTAATAAATACTTGTATTTAGGGTCTCTAATTGACAACAGCGGTGCATGCGAAGGTGAAATAAAAAGAAGAGTTGCACTGGCTCGAACAACCGTAACTAAGTTAGGCAAGATCTGGAGAGATACAACCATCACCAAAAACACCAAATTAAGATTGTTGAATTCACTTGTGTTCCCTATTGCCACTTATGGAGCAGAAACCTGGACACTCAAGAAAAGCAACACCAGACGGATAAAGCCTTCGAAATGTGGGCATACAGACGGCTACTGCGGATACCCTGAACGGCCCAACGTACAAATGAATCTGTTTTTCAAGAACTAAATCTGTCAAAAAAGATAAACCGAAGCTTTTTAACATACATCGGCCACATTGCAAGAAGGACAGACTCATTGCAACTACTAATAGTCGAAGGAAAGGTAGAGAGAAAGCGCCCGCGCGGAAGGTCACCCAAGAGATGGGTGGACCAAACTAAAGATCTAATCGGCCAAGGTCTACATGAAACTGTAAATATTATATATATATTTGGGTCATGCCATAAGACTCGGTAAAGATAATCAAACAGCTGAAATTTCGAGAAGAATCTAAGTCGGTTGGAGAGCTTTTGGTAGACTATGTATTCAAAAGTAAAATTCCGGACTGCCTAAAAAGAGACGTCTTCGATAGATGCGTTTTGCCTGTCATGACGTACGGCTTGGAGACGATGACGGTGCGAAGTAGCTCCATAAAACTGACGGTGCCAAATGGGCGGAACTTGAAAAAAAAGTTGCTTAATTTGTTGCCAAAAAATCGAATTTGTTGCTCGAACCGATCCCAAAAAATCGCTAACAATGCTAGCTTCACGTTAAGCAGGCGAAGACAAAAAATATCAAACGATCTAATAAGTCGAAAGTTTTTTTTTACGTAGTGAACTTTGTTTTAGCATTGGAAGAAGAGTTGAAGAAAAAATATTACAAGAGAAAAAATTGACACATAATAATATTCATTTACGGTCATGAAAACAAGTGCGCTCGAGAAACAGCTCGAGTTTTGAATGAAAGGCATTCTGATAGAAATATAGGCCACCAGACCATCATAAAGTTATTACAGAAATTTGGAGAAATTGAAAAACTGTAATGAAAAAATAATAATCCCAGAGTTCTCGACGAAGCTGCACAAACTGCAGTACTGGGTCATTTTGCTACAGATCCTACCTATTCCATTCCAAAAGTATCAAAACTTCCAAACACAAAGTGTTAAAATTGCGTAAGATTTTTCCTTATAAAATACAAATTCATTATTAGCTTAGTGAAGACGACTATTCCGCAGAATTAAATTTTGTGAAACAATGTCCCAAAAAATACAAGAAGACGCAAATTTGGTTAAAAATATTTAATTTGGTGGTGAATCAACGTTTTATTTAAATGGCTTTGTTAACAAACATAATTGTAGATACTGGGATGACGAAAATTCTCACGTGTTTCGACAGGATAATACTCAGTTTACAGCGAAGATCAATGTATGGACTGGTATTCTAGAAATGAAATATTTGGAACACTTTATTGACCAAAACCTAACGAGAGAATTGTACCTACAATTATTAAAAAATGACATTAATCCACTTATTAGTGACTAGAAAGACAAGTTGATAAACAGGGAAATATGATGCTATATGAACGGAATATATACCTTTAACAGGACAGAGCTACACCACATTACGCACTAGACAATGGCTAGACGAACGTTTTCCAAGACATTGGATTGGCAGAAGGGGTATTATAGAATGGCTGGCAAGATCCCCAGATCTAACTTAAATTTTTTCTGTGGGGCCATTTAAAAACATTAGTTTACAAAACTCCTCCCGAAGACATTGAAGAACTAAAGCTTAGAACAACTGAAGAATGTAGACGAGTTACTGGCGAAACTTTACAATGAGTTCAAGAATAATTTGAAAATAGGTTAAGGAGCTGTTTGTAATTAACTTCATTTTAGTTTCTGTTGTAATGTCTATGTATGGGGCGAGTGGTAGTTTAATACGAGAACTGAAATCACTTTACGAGGATTCCACTGCTTGTGTCAGGATAAACGGAGCTTGCACGGACTGGTTTAACATCGAAAAAGGTGTGAGACAGTGATGTGTGGCTTCGCCATAGCTGTTTAACTTATACATAGACAATTGTTTAAAAGATCTGAAAAAAAGTACGTATGGATTAAAAATGAATGATTTGATCGTCAAATGCTTTCTTTACGCCGATGATCAAGTCATATTAGCGTTATTTGAAGAGGAGAAGAGAAAATAGGATTAATGCTGCGGAGATGAGTAGTCTGAGAAGTATAGCCGGAGTGACTCGGTTGGATAAAGTTAAGAATAGTGAGATAAGAAAACGCTGTGGTGTAAAAGAAGATGTGGTCACAAAGATAGATAAAGGAATGCTTAGATGATTTGGACACGTAGAAAGGATGGATGAAGGAAGATTGGCGAAACAAATTTATAAGGCGAGTGTGAATAGACAAATCGGTAGAGGTCGACCTCGGAGAACATATCTCGATCAGATCAACATTGTTTTGAAGAAAGGCCAGGTCAAGAGTACCAACAACCGAAGAGCATGTATGAGAGCACTGTTGAAAGTAGAGGAAGCAAAAGATGTGTGTAAAAACCGTAGCAAGTGGAAAGAAGTGGTCTCTGCCTACCCCTATGGGAAAAAGGCGTGACTTTATGGATGTATGTAATTTCGCTATGTTAATGTTATCTGCATAATAAATCGATAGAATAAATAGTTTATATGGCTGATTTACATTTTTCTTGGGTTTTTATTTAATGTATCACAAGGCAGGGGTTGCTATTTGACATTTTAAAGAAGGGGTGGAAGATGTTAAAGGGGTGCCACTTGGACATAGCAGAATAACATTTTTAAACATCCCGCTTGATTTAAAATTCGACGTGTTTTTGTTTTTCTTACATTTACGATTGGTTGGTTTTAAAATGTAAGCACTGTATATATTTTTTGTAAACAATCCAAGAAGGTGGTCCACATCACTATTTACAATTTCGAATTTGCTGTTGCAGCAAATACGAATATATACCTTTAATTGTTTGTATATTTAAAATTCGCTTTGCTATTGCGTAAGTATAGATTGCTATTTCCGAACAGTTATTTCAATTTAAATAACCACCACCCGTGCAACGAAGGTAGTCGGTACTCGTGTGTGGCATTTTTTTTCTCCTTTAAATCAATGATCTGTGAAATATATAATGTACAATATCCATTAAATTAAATTCAACAGTAATATTAAATCGTATCTAAAATTGTTACTGTTTAAGTACGCAATTCCGATTAACGCGCTCGCGGACACGAACGAAAAATGATGGCTGCGAATAACGCATTACAACATTTAATGATCTAGAGAAGCTAGCATCATTTTAAAAATACGGGTATGTTGAAAATATGATGGGGATGAATTTTACATAAAAAAAACAACCAGCGGCAAATACCGTCGCATAATTAAAGCACAAAAATTCTTTTATTTATTGAAAAGTAAATGGAAATTAATAATAGTAACTAGTTCTGCGCCTTATGATAATCTTCGAAACATGGCATTACACATAAAGGAGGCTTTTCGGGGCAGTATTTGCATAAGAACTTGGTCTCTTTTCGTTTTTTCTGCGCTGCACAGTGTCTACATCTTATATGGTGACTCTTTTGAGGATCCTTAGGATTAGGAATGGTATCTGGAAAATGCATGGCCTGATGCTGAAGTCGTTCGTCTCTCCTTTCTTGGTGAAGCAGCTCATTATTGCGTCTTCTTTTTTCCTCCACGCAGGGGCCCAGAATAAACTAAATTTCTACCATCAACAAGTGTATTGGTTATGCCTAAGTAGTGTTTTATGACATCTTCGCGAAACTGTAGGTTTGTTTCTTATCAAACTTTCTACGTATATAATACGAATTCCAAAGAGTAATGTCCAATAGGTGGAACATAACTTTTTTATACCATCTAAGATTTTTCCTGGGAGAAGAATAATAACTAATCATTTGATCATTATGATTACCTCCTGACATATTGACATTATAATGAAATATTTCCAAAGGCTTTACTTTATCTTTTCCATATCCATTTTGAACAGGATGATATTTAGTAGTTATTGCTAAAACTTCCCCTACCCTTTCACTTCGAAACGTAGACATTCTTATTTCTTTTCCATACATGCTGCCCCTTCTTTAGTTTGTCGCCAGTAATAACAGTGGGATTTTTTCTGCGATTTCTTCTCAGTGTTCCAGTTACATGCGTCTTCTTTTTCAGAAGCTCTTTAGACAGACCAACACTGTTGTAGAAGTTGTCTACCCCCTTCCTACCCTTCTCAACACCCCACCCCACTAAAAACGAATCACGTTATCTTCTGGCGTCAAAGAATGTTTGTGCCAAATTTTAAAAAAATCGGTAAAGTGAATCCGTACATATTCATGTTTGTTTTTTTTTGCAATAAAATTAGAGGTTGGGTTATCAGAAATATGATTTGGAATTTATATTTTCGCAATGTTAACACATTTTTGGTATTTACCACAATTAAGCACGGCACAATAGTTATCTTGAATGAAACTCTCGGAAAACACACAAAAAACTGCACCGTTTTACATACACGTGTGGCTTGCAAGCAAGTCTGAACAAATCTGACGCCAAAACACAAACGTGTACTGCTTTGAAAATGCCGTATAAACCGAGCGGCAAACGCCGCGTTGGTGCAGCAGGGAGATTTATGTTTGGACGGCATAAGCCACTTTGTCCCTGTACTTAAGAGCGGCATATGCTGCTTTGTCCGCGAATGTGTTAAAATACTTAATCTCCCTGGAAACAAAAAAAAAACGATTTTTAAAAAAATTCGAAAACCCAGATAGAGTCGACCAATTATTGCAATAAATTTTTTTATACTTTAATAAGAAATGATAACATGGACAAAAATGTATTTTTTACATTTACGTTTCCTTCAGTTTAAAGTAATATTTCGTAGAATGAGTAATCAATTTATTACGTCATTATGTCTTGGCGCCATTTACGGAACAATTAAAATCATTAAGACAATTCGAATGGGGGCGTATTGTTAGTATGCGGGTAGTCTGGTTTTTCAACCGAACAAGTTTCTGACTACTTAAAACGCAGTATGTCAACAGAGTTCAGTGATGGTTCAGGTGGTCTGAAGAAGAAATCTATAATCGTCGTCAGGGCACGGGAAGATCTCGAGCAACTTCAGCACAGGCAGATATTCATTTGAGGATTGCTGCTTTACAAGACAGTTAGGTCGAGCAAAGCGTCGAAAACAAATACAAACCGATATACGGGACCGCACAAAGTGGAGAGGAGTGCGAAGGTCGATCCACTCTACCAAGAGGGAGCAGAGCAACGCTACCAAGAAGAAGAAGAGCAAAGCTTTCTAATTTCTAATTTCAAGAAGTATATTTTAATTTTCTCCTTTAGGTTACTTAAATGTTAATAAACAGTTTGAACATTAAAATTTTAAAATAACTTAAATTTTATTTGTACAATCATTATTAATGATTATTATTTTAAGTTTTTTTTCATTTCAGACAGTTTATTAAAATCATTTAAAAATCTTATTCAGTAATTTAATTTGATAAAAACATTTAGTTTAACGGGTGTTAGAAAAACTTTTCGCTACACAATTAGCAGCTCTTAAATTGGAATAATTTAGTTTTATGAAAGTAACTTATAACGTTACACACAATTGGCTTTAGAAAGGAAACTTTAACGTAACACAAAATTGTCACCCAACTTTTGGGGGTTAGAAAAATACTAGTACGGTAACATGAGTATGTTGTCAAATTGTATGTTATTAATTAAATAAGTAACGAATAAAACTGAGAAGATAATATGGGATGTGCAAGCAGGATTTAGAAGAGGAAGGAGATGTATGGATCAGGTCTTTTCATTACGAGGTATAGTCGAAAAATTCTTGGCCTATGACAGAGTGATGAGGAGTGAATTGTGGTCGACATTTTCCATGTATGGGGTGAGTAGTAGTTTAATACAAGCACTGAAATCACTTAACGAGGATTCCACTGCTTGTGTCAGGATAAACGGAGCTTGCACGGACTAGTTTAACATCGAAAAAGGTGTGAGACAGGGATGTGTGGCTTCGCCATGGCTGTTTAACTTATACATGGACAATTGTTTAAAAGATTTGAAAGAGAGTGCGTATGGATTGAAAATGAATGATTTGATCGTCATCTGAAGAGGAGTTACAGGCGATGGTTAATGTTATGCATGATGCCCTGAAAATCAAAGGGATTAAAATAAATGTAAGCAAAACGAAAGTAATGGTTTTTGAAAGAGAAGAAAGCATGAAAAACTGTAGAGTTTCGATTGAGGGAGAAAGAGTGGAACAAGTAAATGAATTTGTGTACTTGGCTTCAAAGTTTACGAGAGATGGAAAGTATGACAGTGACATTGAGCGAAGGGTGTTGGCAGAAAAACAAATGAATGGGGCACTGCATAGCTTTATGAATAGCCAGAAAGAGTTAAAAAAGGCACGTCTGGCTGTGCATAGAGGTGTGTTGGTTCCTACACTTATGTATGGTAGTGAATGTTGAGTTTGGCAGAAGAAGCATGAAAATAGGATTAATGATGCGGAGATGAGTAGTCTGAGAAGTATAGCCGGAGTGACTCGGTTGGATAAAGTTAAGAATAGTGAGATAAGAGAACGCTGTGGTGTAAAAGAAGATGTGGTTACAAAGATAGATAAAGGAATGATTAGATGGTTTGACACGTAGAAAGGATGGATGAAGGAAGATTGACGAAACAAATTTATAAAGGGAGTGTGAATGGACAAGCCGGCAGAGGTCGACGTCGGAGAACATATCTCGATCAGATCAACATTGTTTTGAAGAAAGGCCAGGTCAAGAGTACCAACAACTACGAGCATGTATGAGAGCACTGATGAAAGTAGAGGAAGCAAAAGATGTGTGTAAGAACCGTAGCAAGTGGAAGTGGTCTCTGCCTACCCCTATGGGAAAAAGGCGAGACTTTATGTGTGTATCAAATGTTTAAATGAACATTCTAAAATACGAGTGAAACTTGTCAGGATGTTCCCGAAGTTGTTGGTACGAGTGATGGAATTCACCATGTTCATGTCTAGTCCTGTTTTTATATGATGAACACTGCAACTCCTGGTTCCAAGCTGATGTAAATACCAAATTTTCGAGGAAGAATTTTCATATAGAAATAATTACTCCATTATGTCTCATCGAAAGAAGAAACGCGACTAAACTCCTTACTATATGTATTCCAATCTTTTATCGCCGATCGACGCTCTCATTCTTTTTAAGCCGCTGTCATCGCCATTTCAGTATGTTTTCAACTTTATAGGTATCGATATATCGCAGAATATGCGATGGGATGGGATGGTGAATGGAATCGTGCTTATGCTCTTTGACAAGTTCTGATTCTGTCTTTGCGTCCACGATTATCGCAAAAGCGTAATATGATTTAGAATTTGCTCTGGAGCGGGCATAACACACGATATCTAGTTTTTATGCACTACCGTACCTACGAGGATTAATTTCAACCACTTTTCGAACAAGACAATGAACATTATCATACATCAAGGTTCTTACAAGAAAATGGCGTGACCCTGGTCTTTTCACCACTCAGACTGTTCACCAAACGAACATGTATGGGATATGATTGGCAATCGACTGGGAAATTTACCGCAAACACCAAATAGCCTAGTTGACCTTCGTCACCGAATTCAAGTAGTCTGAAATGACATTCCTCAGGATACCATAGATCATTTAGAATCAAACACGCTTTTAAGAGTTATCTCAAATGCATAAGAAACCGGCGGACACACTCGTTATTAAATACCTTTATTATTTCTTAATATTTTGAAATTGTAATCATTGTTTAATTAAAATTATATTATTCTGTACACACTTTATTAAAATTGATTAAAGCTTACTGCGTGTTCGGATTTTTTTAAAGTCAGTATCTATACATAAAAATTGCCCTATAGTTTAATTTTAATTAAGTGATTTTTGTTAAATTTAACAATCAAACGCTTTTGAATCTAGCACAAAAACCAGTCTGGTTACTTTATCTTTCGAAAGTTTTTTAAGATTTTTATGTATGTCAAAAATGTCATGTCAATTACAAATACAATAATATTATTCTTCTATACAGTAATTAATCTTTAAATAAAACAATATACAAGCTCCATCTTCGTTCAATAGATACTTCAAGTCTTCACTGTTTTGCAAATAATAGTAGAGATAATATCAGTTTTAAAGTGACGCAGATAGTTTTTTACAACCGACTTATTAACACATACAAAATCTGATGATGACGGTAAGTCTGGTGACTTAGACGACCACTCAATTTAATCTCTCCAGCTTATCAGTTTGTTCGGATAATTAGATCAGACCTCGATATTTAAATTGCAGCAAATCTTCACCTACGACTAGATGTGAAGTGTGCTCCTCCGTTGTTACGTTAATTTTTGGTCCAACCTGTATAATTGTTTACTTTGATCAATGTAGGTAGACAAATAGGTTGTTTTTTTATTATTTTAAGTTCCAATTAAGGGGGTTTGATGGTGGCGAGCTTTTTCTTATTTCATTTTATATTTGATTTCTCTTTTATTGTTAATGACTGATTCAAATTTAGCACTTTCGCGCCATCTACATTTCTTTATTAATATTAATTATTTATTTATGTACGTTGTCATGACGTTTTGTTCTGTTTATTTTTTATTTATTCGTCATAGAAATGTTTTGAAGTTTAGTTGATATAATTAATTGGAAAGATGACATATTTCTTTAATTGTGATTAAAAATAATAAATTATTAAAAACCAGAAGGTAATTTATCATTTATTATCTTTCATTCAGTTTTATTCTCTTTGGGAAATATCAAATAATTTAAATTGACACCCTGTACTTCGTATATACGTTTGATTCTACAAGCTTAATGTTATTTTACTTAATTACCATTTCAATTGCTTAATGGCTTAAGCGATGTTTACATATTAAAAATAAGCAAAACAAGTACCTATCTTGAGTTAATTTTGATTCTAAAAATAAATTTCGTAATAGATTATATATTTTTTAAATTTAACTATTTTAATTAGCACTTGGAATGGCGTACACTTATTTTTTTTTCTTGAAAATAAATAAATAAAATAAATACGCACATGTCAGGCCACACTGTTTAAAAGTTGGTATTCTCGTTTACGAGTCAAAAAATACTTTTTGTCAAAGGTTTAATAAACACTGTACAAAACTCAAATAAGACAAATTCCTTAAGCTACAAGACACAAGAGCAAAGCTTAATTTTGTTGATGCACTTGCTTCGTTTGTTACCATTTGCCAAGTTTAGAAGTGATAAGCAAACCAATGCCTATGACCCTCATGATTTCGTCACAAAGTAAATGCCTTCTATCCACTACATAATTTTCCCTAAAGTAAAATTTTGATAAATAATGCAGCTGTTTCATTTGTTACCACCTGCCAAGTTTGGGGGTGATAAACAATCTAATGTTTATGATCCTTAGGATTTCATCACAAGTAAATGCCTTCCTTCCAAGTCAGAATTTCGCCATAAAGTTGAATTTTGTTAAATGATGCAGCTGTTTCGTTTGTTACCACCTGCCAAGTATGGAGGTGATAAACAAACCACTAAAGTTCTAAATTAAATTACCGCCTGTGATTATGTATCATCAAAGTAATAACCATAGAAAGAGTTCAAGAACGTGACATAAACAAATTGGCATCCTGTCTGCAATAATAATCAAATGCATTAAGAAAATTTTACTTTTGCAAGGACATTCAGGAAGGATACTGCTACCAAATAAAGATTACTGTTTATCCTGCAACTTCATGGGATAATTTCAGAATACAAGCACGTAACTAATTAACAATAAAGGAAGTAATAAATAGCACCAAATCCCGTTAAAACACATAATTTTTAAAAACATCATAAAAACTTACATGAAAATTCTTTAAATACCTATGTAAAAAAAAATTATACTGTGCTTATCATTTCTCATTTTTAATTTTTATAAAATAGGCCTGTTAAAGTATTTGCAATATTTTTTTTACAAATAGCACAATAAAGAAAGTCGATGAAAAATTCCTAATCATGACTAGTTATTTTTAATCAATAGCTGAATTTGTGCAATGACAAAAATAAAATCCCATTTTTTTGCATGATAATAGCACAAATGATTCAATAAAAGCAGGGATGTAAAACGACATCCACCTTCCAGCCCAGACTGTGCTACACTAGTGAATTATATGGCTTGCTCATTAACAAAACTAGAATGGTTCAATTTGGACCAATGTACTATTTGTAATTCTGTAGTTTAATCATTATCATAATATGTGCTGAATTCAGAATGTTCCTAGCACATTAATATCTACTTGAAATTCAAATGGATTTTCATTTTTGTAGAATGAATGTAGGTTATCTAACATATTCTTACTCATTGTTTTAAAATTTGTTGCTAAATGAATAATTTATAAATGAAAATTTCCTCCACCTATCTTACACAATATACAATGATCCTATGCTTAACTAAAAAATAACAATTCTCTAGATTTATTTTGATAATGCAGAATAAAAAATATTTGCAGGCATAATTTTTCCACACTGCGGTATTTATTTTATGGTAATAAATAAAAAAAAATAATAAGAAAATAGTATTTCAAAATCTCTGAAATGACTTTTGTCCAATTAAAATTCCATATACAGAATGTGATAAACACCCTCTTGAATACTGACAAGCTCCAATGGAATGGTTCAAGGTCGAGCGGTTTTTAAAGCATATTTTATTTAAATTCATGTATGGATATATATATTTTCTTTTTTTGTGTAACAGATTGCAGATTCCAGCATGATTTTAACCATATGAAGGTCAAATGTTGAATTATTCCAATGGGCAATCTGATGCTAGTTTTTTTTATGATAGTGTTTCACATAATTACCTTTTTTTGAATACTTATTGGAATAAAAAATTCAGCTTGAAACTTAAAAAAATGAGCTAACCATAAATTGTTCTTATTTCTCTATATTATAATGTGAAGTTTCTTAGTGGTAGACTTTCTTTACAAAAACAATGTTGACTATTGTTAAGTAAGTTGCGATTACAGAACAAATATTGTAAATAAATTAGTAAGCAATAAAGCAAAACAAATTTGTCATTTTAATAGTAGTTTAACTTATAATAATGCAAGTGTTAACATTAATAACTTCTGATTTATAATCCATCTGATGCAAAATTTGTTATTTCTACATAAATGGAAAGTACTTAATCACAATGTGAGCACAATCAGTTTAATTAAATGATTTTAAAGCAATTCTGGGTAAAATGCACATTATACACTATAAATTAATTAAAAATTTTATGCTATTTTTTTATTTTTAACCTCTTATTGTCACATGGGTTGAACTAGGAACGTACCATATTTACAGTAAGTAAAAGGCTAATAAAACTGTTATGGTATTAGTCTTAGTGTTTCATGAAAGTTTGGTATCTACATAAATCGAATAAATCAATGGCACAACTCCTAGGTCATCTGTCTTGTTACATGCCAACTGAAATAATCACAAATGTCAAGTTGTCGTTAGACGTGGTTTACGATTTTTGGAGGATACATTCAGATAAGTGAAATAATGCAAAGGAAAAAGTAGTGTACTGTTAGTTTTGATGTTATTTTCTGATATATGGTATTAGTTTTCAAATATAGTTAAACAGGTATGTAGAATTCTTATATTTGTTTTGTTTCCTACCTGAAACAACGGGCAACTTTGGCTAAGTTGGTTTGCACAACTCTCTGCTCTCTGCCTTTAATTTCAACTTTACAAAAAATGGAATAGGGTCCTTGGGGTCCATTCAAAGTAACAGAACTTCGGGATGTTCACTAACTAATGATAAACAAATGAAAAAAGGTGGAAGAGGCAGCTGTGAAGAATATAGTAGTACAATTGGCGAGACTGCAATACCAGTAATAAAATGATTTAATAACAAATCTGTCACCCTTGCAAGCACATTTTGAGGTGCTCAAACTATAGATCTGACAAAACGTTTTTCAAAGAAAGACAATGGCACATTTTCTTCTTCTTCTACTTGTTAGAAATCTAGATGATCTGTTGATTCCGGACTTGCCGCTGTAATAATTCCTGAGATGTGGACTGCCAGCTGTCTCTCCATCTCTTTGGTAGTCTTCCGGGTGGACGGGTCCCTGCTGGTTTTCCCTCTAGTACAATGTGTGGCAGTACACGTGGTTATACCATCCTCTTCTCCTCTGCCTTCCCCATCTCACCACATCCTGTACGTTGCATTGTGGTCTAATGTCAGTGTTTCTTATGTGATCTCTTCTTGTTTTCCCAGCTATTGTTCTCAGTACTGACATTTTGGCGTTTCGTAGCATCCTTTTGGTCTTGTTGGTATCCTCTCTCGCTTCTATACCATGTCATTATTACACTTTGTAAAACAATATAATGAATTTATGAGTGGTGTCGATCTTTTAGATGGTTTGATATGATACCACAGAATTTATCTTCGTTCAAAAAATGGTATTTGCTTTTTTTTCACTTTATAGTGATACAGGTTTGGTGAATGCCTGGATGTAATATAAGAGATATGATGTCACAAGATTGCACAAAAGAGATATTCCAAACATGTTAGCGTTTAGTCAAGTTGCTGGGGCTCTTTGCTTGATAGACAATAATTCTCTGACAAAGAAACGGGGAAGACCATTAAGTTTCAATTACATTGATGTAAAATTCGAATTGAAAAAAAGGAGAGGTCCAACTAGATCTATTCCACAATTTGATGTAAGATGGGACCAAATTAGACATTTTCCATCAGAAGATCAAGGCTGCCAACGCTGGTTGTGGACTAAAGACCTAATTTAGATGCGTAAAGTGCAATGTTAATTTATGTATACAAAACAATGAAATTGTCTTATTACTTTTCACTCCTAAGTTGTGTAAATACGTTATTAATGGGTTAAAATAAGAACAATATCAATTTTTTTTAAAATAATATTTTTTCGTGTTTTGTATTTTTTTTTCTTTTTCAATAGGTCCGCGAAAGCCATTTTCTCCAAAATATAAATTTTTTTTGTACTTAAAAATAATTTGGTCAATAAAAGGTTAATGCATTTCCAATTCTTAGTAGGTACTTAATTGTCTGTAACATTGATTAACCTTCAAATAATTTTGTTTGCTCTCTACTCCTAGTTGTTTTAAATTGTAGAGTAAAAAAAATAATTAACTCTATGAATTTGCATGTATTTGAAACATAGAATATATTTAATATCTTTTAAATGAATGAATAATAAATTGACAAAAATTAAATTTTTATGATTGTAATGACACAAATACATAATTTGTGTTTTCATTATTCATGACTTTATATTGTAAACTTAGGTTATTTATGAGATCATTTTTGTAGTAAATTAATTAAGAATACTTGTGACTTTTGGTTGCTTGATAATATAAAACTTATATCAATAACTTTGAAGTAATTTATTATACCACATCACAGTAACTGATACATATTAGGGTTTTCAAAATTAATTTGCAAGTGACATCAACTTCTATGGGAAAAAAATCAATAGACCAGCATTCATTCCTGGTAATTAAGAAAAATGGATCATTAATAGCAGTTGTTACTTTTACCTAATGTTATAATACTATTCACATATTGAATCTTTTAAATTAAGAATTTTGAGTTTAAGATCGACTTGGAATATGAAGTTTTGGAGATCATCAAGTTATTTTTTAAAAATTGACATTTATTTGTAAAAAATAATTTCATAAAATTAAAAAAATTAGAAAACATTTTTGCAACAAATGCTTAAAAATAGTTTTTATTTTAATTTTAAACATTTTACAATTAAAGTTAAATACATACAATTTTAGGAAATATAAAGATATGACTAAAAACACCCTAATGAGAATCTTAGATTGACCATGTGTGGTGCGCTAGAAAATCAACAAAAATAATAAAATTTTGACAAGTCATTTTTCTCTATACCTCTGGACATGACTTAAAAGTTAATGTTCTGGGAGTTTTACGACATTCTCTGCAACTCGTCGATGATTTAATTAATCTAATCTTATTGTCTGTGCTGTTCTGAGAAAATGTGTGAGATGACACATAGGTACATGAATGGATGAGAAAAAACTGTTCAACTTATTTTAGAAAGTTTTACCTTGTAAACTTGTCCATAAGTCCCATTTCCTACGACTTCGATTAACTCGAAGATTCCTGCGGGATCCTGTAAATAAATTGTTTTTGTAACAAAAGAAAAATCTTGTGTATCTTATGTATATTTGAAAGATAAAAGATGATTCACACCCATAAAGCTGACATGTTTACAGAAGACATTAGCACCATTTATGGTTTATGGTGTCTTTGAACTTGAAAAAACGTGGATTTAAATATAGTGCGGCGAAATATTACCTTTAGGGCTGTCAAGTCAATATCATCCAGTGAACAGTTCACCGACGGGGGCATCTGATGCGCCATTTTGATTAAATTCACTCACTTTACTATCAAAATATCACTGTTCTCTTCACGAAACCGTTTTACACTACGAAATTAGAAAAATTACTTAAAGATACAGCCATAGATTATATGAAATCTAATATCACACTGTTGTTAAAGTATAAAACGCATTTTTAGTTGTAAAAATTGTTCTCTTTTAACACACAAAACATGTTTTCAGACTTTCGGCGCACCCTTCTCTGTTGACCACTAAACAAAGACAGAAGATAAAACAGAATGTTGTCGATGCCACGACATTGACATTTATAATGACTAACCTTACGTTAACCGACTTAATAATTTAGTTAAACACGGTTTTTAAACAACAAACTTAAATATCTGTACTTATAATATTTTAACAGTGATGGACAACAAATATAAAAGGGACAGGTATCACTTTTAAGTTTAATTTAAAACGACAAAATGAAATAGTAGTGTATCTATGCAACTATAATTACAGAACCGTCACGAATGTTAAATTTATTTAATTGATAATGACAATTATTTTTGTTAATAACTATATGTGAACCAAGGGAATGATAAAGTAATATGTATTTTCAACAAATATATACCCATTAAAATAAATTAACATAATTCGTATTTTCAACGAGTATCTTTATTATAACTTCATAGCTCAATTTATTAAAAAAAATTAGGCTATAAAATTTTTTTTTACAATCAAGTGAAAAACTATCTTTCAAATATTTGGTTAATTAATCTAATATTAATGTGTTAGGTACTTGATTTATTAATCGTTTACACTTACTGAAACAAATTTCGATTTATATAATTTAATTTCCAATATTGTTTTGAAAATAATCATTAGAATTAAGCCTGGATTTTAAATTTGGTACATATTTATCTGCAAATTCACTTAGATTATAGTAAAAATGTTAAAAAAAAACAAGGTTATATTTTTAAAAAATATATTTTAACGGACCTTGGATTTCTACTCACTGTGATTTTTTGTTTGATGTTTTTTGTAATAGATGTCTCTGAGCTACAGGTTTCTTTCTATTAAATTCAATGCTTCCAAAAGATTTAGATAGAGAGACTAGGAAAGTTCAATAGCCCCGCATTAATTTTACAAAAAATTCATTTAATTTAAGTTCACTAATCTGTAATAATATTCGTCTTTGATATTTGGGAGAATAATAATAATTTTAACAGATATTACGGGTCCTATATAAATGTGAGCAAAACAAAAGTAATGGTTTTTGAAAGAGAAGAAAGCATGACAAACTGTGGAGTTTCGATTAAGGGAGAAAGAGTGGAACAAGTTAATGAATTTGTGTACTTGGGTTCAAAATTTACTAGAGATGGAAAGTATGACAGTGACATTGAGCGAATGGTGTTGGCAGGAAAACACATGAATAGGGCACTGCATAGCTTTATGAATAGCCAGAAAGTGTCAAAAAAGGCACGTCTGGCGGTGCATAGAGGTGTGTTGGTTCCTACACTTATGTATGGTAGTGAATGTTGGGTTTGGCAGGAGAAGCATGAAAATAGGATTAATGCTGCGGAGATGAGTAGTCTGAGAAGTATAGCCGGAGTGACTCGGTTGGATAAAGTTAAGAATAGTGAGATAAGAAAACGCTGTGGTGTAAAAGAAGATGTGGTCACAAAGATAGATAAAGGAATGCTTAGATGGTTTGGACACGTAGAAAGGATGGATGAAGGATGATTGACGAAACAAATTTATAAGGCGAGTGTGAATGGGCAAATCGGTAGAGGTCGACCTCGGAGAACATATCTCGATCAGATCAACATTGTTTTGAAGAAAGGCCAGGTCAAGAGTACCAACAACCGAAGAGCATGTATGAGAGCACTGTTGAAAGTAGAGGAAGCAAAAAATGTGTGTAAAAACCGTAGCAAGTGGAAGGAAGTGGTCTCTGCCTACCCCTATGGGAAAAAGGCGTGACTTTATGTATGTATGTATGTATATTTTTTATTGCGAATAAAAAATTTAGTAAAGACAAATTAAATTAAATTGCTCGTAAAATGAATTCATATATACAATATATTTTTAACGTAGTGCTGAAAAAAAATTCTTTACTGCCACTTCAATTAGGTACTTATTGAATAAGTGTTTGGGAAAAATAAAAAAGGCTGTTTAAAAAATGCAACTATATATTTCAATTCATATCTACCAAAAAGATTGTAATACACAGAAAATGAAATGAAAACATAGACATCAGATAAGAAGATTACAAAGCTAAAGACTAGTTAATTGGACAACTCATTTTTTCTCAAATATCATTTGGAATATTACCTTTCACTTTTAGTACAATATCTATGTGTCGGTTAATTTTTCTTATTGCTTATATAAGTGATATGCAGTTGTCATTTTTGTTAATATAAATTATAATCAAAAAAAATTATATTAATAATAATAAAGAAACCTGGCAAAGCTGTAAAAGAATCGCAAAAATTGATAAACGATACAAGACTTACAAAAAACTAAATAATATAGAGACTTACAAAATAAATATGGCTGCTATCTACACGTCATACACTGATTTTTCAGTTATAACAGTTTATATATAAAGTCACACAAAGTGTTACCTAAACCATTTCCCAATTAGAAACGAGTCAAAATAAAATACATTTTAAAAATAAAAAATTAATAAAGGCCGAAAAAAAAACAAAACATTTCTAAAATAAATTGATTTGTAAATATTTAATAAAATGGTTAATTTTTTCTGTGTCTGTTACAAAGTAAAAAAAAATGTAGTAAATATTTACAATCGCGGCTGTTGCGACAAACGATAAATTTTTATGGCATGTTTTTTATTATTAACGAATGATATATTATGCAATATTGAGGAGGGGGAAGAAAAATATTAAAAACTACCCCTACAGTTACTTTTTTGCAAATATCACAAAGACGTAAAAAGATACAGAAAAAAATCTTAAACAAAAAATGTAGATATTAAAATAGCCTATAAAATTGATTCATATCACTTTTGGCATATTTGCAGTAAAAACCGAGATATTTGCAATCTTCTTCTTCACGTGCCTTGTCCGTTACGAACGTTGGCTATCATCATAGCAATTTTAATTTTGTTAACTACATTTTTGTAGAATTGGATTGTCCAAACAAATGGCGTAAGTTGTGGAGCCACGAATGTCTTCTTCTGCCGGGTCCGCGTTTACTCTCTATCTTTCCTTGGACTATCAGTTGTAGTAGACGGTATTTGTCTTGTCCATTAGATCACCAAGATATTCAAGTTTCCTCTTCTTAACAGTAAGTGATATTTCTTTTTCCTTTCCTATTCGGCGTAGGACTTCCAAGTTGATGATATGTTCAGAGTATGATATTTTGAGAATGCGCCGGTACACCCACATCTCAAATGCTTCCAGCCTTTTGATTAGTGTTTCCGTTATTGTCCACGCCTCTGCACCGTAGAGCAAAACAGCAAACACGTAGCACTTGACCATTCTTATTTTCATCTTGATGCAATAAACCAGGTTAATTTGTCAAATTACGGCTCCACTAGTATGTAGTATTTCAATTAATATTAAGGAGGCGCATGGCTTTGGACCTCTAAAAAAATTAGGTTCGTTCTTCACCGGGTAATGTTGGTATTAGGTTAGGACGTTAGGTTAGGTTACACTAATTTTTTTACTTTTACTGCCTCAATTAATACCGATTATTATTAGCCTAACCCAACCTAACCCCAACAGTACCTAATGAAGAACATTGAAAATGCGGCGACGTATTATAGAAGACCCCAATATTTATATTGCATTAAACTTTGAGAAAGTATAGTCTTCTACTCGCATATAATGATAGCTATTATCATTGAGAATAATTGCTATCATTATACGCTCGTTGAAGAATATGCTATTAGAGTTTGTTTACATTTTTAGGGGTGTTTTCTAATACGTCCCCGCATTTTCAAAGTTCTTCAGTAGGTACTGTTGGTGTTAGATTAGGACGTTAGGTTGGGTTAGGCTAATAATAATAGGTGTTCATTAAGGCAGTTGGAGTAAAAAAATTAGTCTAACCTAACCTAACGTCCTAACCTAACACCAACATTACTTGGTGAAGAACGAAAATGCGGAGACGTATTAGAAAAGACCCTTACAGCTGTAAACCTTTGTTCGTGTGTGTTTGTGTGTCGTTACGACTGGAACTCTCTGGGACCCACTGGGAACTGGGATAATATCATTTACATCATGCATAATATTAACATTATAATATTATATTATTATTAATATTATAATATTATCACTTTTTTAATTTTTTTAGGGGTCCAAAGTCATGCGCCTACTTAATACTACTTGGGATACGACATACTAGTGATAAAAAACGTCATAAAAATTTGGAGCCATTTTTCGCAAAAGCCGCGATTGTAAATACCTGGTTTATTGCAAATATCTCGGTTTTTATTGCAAATATTCCAAAAGTGATTTTATAGGCAATTTTAATACCTAGATTTTTTGTTTGACATTTTTTTCCGTACCTTTTTACGTTTTTGAGATATTTTCAAAAAAGTTAGTTTAGGGGTAGTTTTTAATTTTTTTTAGGGGTCTAAAGACTTCCCACTCCTAAATATTACTTAGGACACTACATACTAGTAATAAAAACATGTTATAAAAATTTGGAGCCATTTTTCGCAAAAGCCGTGATTGTAAATATCTGGTTTATTGCAAATATCTTGGTTTTTATTGCAAATATGCCATAAGTGATAAAAACTAATTTTATAGGCAATTTTAATACCTAGATTTTTTGTTTAAGATTTTTTTCCGTACCTTTTTACGTTTTTGAGATATTTTCAAAAAAGGTACTTTAGGGGTAGTTTTTAATTTTTTTAGGGGTCCAAGGACTTTCCCCTCCTCAATATTACTTGGGATACTACATACTAGTGATAAAAAACGTCATAAAAATTTGGAGCCATTTTTCGCAAAAGCCGCGATTGTAAATACCTGGTTTATTGCAAATATCTCGGTTTTTATTGCAAATATGCCAAAAGTGACAAAAACTAATTTTATAGGCAATTTTAATACCTAGATTTTTTGTTTGACATTTTTTTCCGTACCTTTTTACCTTTTTGAGATATTTTCAAAAAAGTTAGTTTAGGGGTAGTTTTTAATTTTTTTTAGGGGTCCAAAGAGTTCCCCTTCCTCAATATTACTTGGGACATACTAGTGATAAAAAACATGTCATAAAAATTTTGAGCCATTTTTCGTAAAAGCCGCGATTGTAAATATTTACCAAAAATTTTAACTTACTACTGTGTGTAATATTAATTTTTTTAAACAATAATACAAGCATCTCTATTTAAATTTGTATTAAACCCATTTCTACCTTTTGGAACTGGTTTAAAATTTCTTAAAAATCCTTTCACTTACAGGGATCGGTCAATAATTATTGCAACACTTTATGATCCTAATGGATACATCTTAAATCATTGCTATTATCTATTTTCTAAATGGTTTTTAACAATTTTTTCTGTACACTAAAAAGAAATATAACATTCTTTTCTCCATTTTCAAGTAAATTTTTGAAAACACAAAAAGTATGCACACGTGACACATGGTATAGGTCAAAGGTTTCACAAAACATAAATATTTTTGTATTTTTGAAATCAACAAACAATTCTATCTAGGTAAACATCAGTGTAGTTAAAGACCTTTTATTTCGCCCATCTGCATGTGACATAACTGAATTTTGAACGAATTAAAAGTAAATTAGAAGCTTTTACAAAACCAATTAAGGTTTTTAAAAATTTAGCATATTCATTTTAATTATTTCAGGAATATTTGATAATTTAAAAATATTTTTCCCGTTTTTAAAGTAAGTTTAGGTTGCCATTAAATTTAAATGATTTTTTTAAATTTGTTTTTAATGCATAAAAGTTCTACATAATAACTTAAAAAAGTACCTAGCCAAACATTTGAGTTTTCTAAATATTGAACCAAGAGGACCAAGAGGAAGGCCAAAACAAAAATGGAAAAACTAAATTCGAAGACATCAAAACACTCGGTATTGTAAACTGGTATGGAAGGTCAGGAAGAAATGGCGAGAAGTCGTAAATAAAGCAAAAAACACAAAAAACTTTGGAAAACAGAAATCAGAATACCAAGCGGAGTAAATCACCGCAGCAAAGAAATCAAAAGAGCTCCAAAAAGAGCGCCAATCATTTCACTAGAAATGTATAGGCTCATGTATATAAATATTAAAATAAAATTAATTTCTTAGGGAGTCCTTTTTAAATTTTGTGTTTAATTTAATTGGCTCTTGCATAAATTTCAAAAAATGTAAATGGTTTTAAATTTTGGATTTTAGACTGGTTGAAGAAAACACCATTGACCAGTCCAGGAGTGAAACGATGGTACACTGACGGATCAGGGTACCAGGGACGCTACGGGGCAGGTGTGTTTGGAGCATCCTGCAACCACAGGGAAAGCCTACCGCTGTGGAAATACGCCATGTTCTTCCAGGCTAAGGTCTATGCCCTACGCACCTGACAGAAAACATAGTGACCAACAGTGAGATTGATATTCTCACTGACAGTCAAATTCGAAGCGCAGAACAATTCTTTAGAATCGCCGAAGACAGAGCACAGCTCGCCATTGTGATTGCCAACATTAGGAGGACCTGATATGGCACCAAAAGAAGAAGAACACTGACCACGGCCATTGGGGCCCTCGTGAGTTGCAGAACAACATTATCGGTGGTGTGGGACTGCATGCAGGCCCTCACAAGTTAGCGACTGCAAACAAGGTTACTCTTACATGGGTTCCTGGGCACACAGGAATAAATGGCAACGAGGCAGCCGATGAACAGGCAAAAAATGAGACCATGGTGGAACCAACAAGCCAGTTGGTCGGATTGCCAATTTCCGAGCAAAACATGAATTGTAAATAATCCTTGAGCAAGAGCATATCGCTTAGTGGAATGCAAATACTGGTTGCAGAACATCAAGACAGCTGATGAAAAAACCTCTCCAGAAGAGGACAGACGCACTCTGGACGATGAACCGGAGTAGGCTAAGCAGCACGCTTGGCCTGCTCACTTGCCACGTCGCACTTAGGGCGCACCTCTTCAAACTTAAGCTGGCGGCTGAGAAAAACTGCCGACTATGCGGCGAAGAGGAAGAGAGCAGCATACCTACATATTCTGTGTTGCTGCCCGATACTAGCGGTGTACAGGATAATGGATCCAAGTTATCTAAATGAGACAGGGCCAACAGAAAACCTGCGGTTTGGCAAAAC
This sequence comes from Agelastica alni, assembly GCA_950111635.1. Taxonomy (NCBI): domain Eukaryota; kingdom Metazoa; phylum Arthropoda; class Insecta; order Coleoptera; family Chrysomelidae; genus Agelastica; species Agelastica alni. Next base: position 81,487,649 of record OX467710.1, on the reverse strand, counting down.
CAGCGAACTGGAACTCTGATGCCCTAAAGAGACAGCGGTAGTCACAGGGGATCAAAAGATTTAAGTGACATAGGCCCAACCGCAGGATTTTAATGTAATGTAAGTGTATCTTGCATAAATTTCAAAAATCTAAATGGTTTTAAATTTTGGATTTTAGGCACCAATAGACATGGGCGGAGCTAGGAAAAATTTCATTGGGAGCAGTTTTTCCTGTCATGTTAAAAACTGGCGGAAAATGTTTGTCAACTAACTAACTACACGAAGTTTGTTTAATAACAAATAAACCTATTGACAATTCTATTATTATTAGTTAACAAATTGATCTGCGTAAACAACTGGCCTTTATGAACATTTTTAAATATTAGTAAACATTTCACATATTTATCTTAATTTAATTACAAAACTTTGTGTTTTTTATGAAACCTTGTCAGTGAAAAATTAGATAATAGTTTAGACGAACCATCTCATCTTTGATCCAAAAATATAGTGTGACCGAATAAAATATGCCCCACATTGAAAATATTTATTTAAAAATATTTCGAAGACAGTTACTATTGGCACACCAAAATTATCAATTTGTATTAACTTTTCGTAATAATTATTGTTTTGGAGTCGCCTATTTAAAGTATTAATAATTTTTTGTTATTTATTTGTGTTTGTTGCCATGAAGTTATTTTGTGAGTATAAAGAACAAAATCTTTATTTATACTTTGGCAGTGTTTAACAGTCTTAATGGAGTCATAAAGGAAAAAAATGAAATGAAACAAATATTTACATAATACACTGACCGTCAAAAAATCCGACCACCAAAAATTGGACTCATTTTTAAAAGTGCGTTTGAAGGGTTTCCTTTAAATCGTATAACTTGTTTATTAACAAAGATAATAACATAAATAAAAAACCACTGTTTATAAAACATGTGGTTACATTTTGACACCAGTTGACACACCCTGTTGTAGTTGCTGCATTCTATAGGGTGTTTCAAATTGAAGGTAAAAAAGTTCTTCACATGTATGCACCCCGTATATTTTAAATTTAACTCTGCATCAAAATTTCAACCACAGCATTGCTACAGAAGAATTGACCTACAGTTCCAAAAAAAATCATCAAAATCAAATGAGTGGTTCAAGACATAACCACTTTTAAAAATGTGTCAAATTTTTGTTGGCTGGATTATTTTGACGCACAGTGTATTTTATTAATAATTATTAGTTCATTTAAAAGTGTTGTTCATTTTAAACAATGATCGAAAAAAATTTATCAGTGGTTTTAAAAATTTTTAAAAAAACTATTTTTAAGATATGAATAACTAATTTACAAACAATTTTATTTATACATTTATAATTGAAAAAATATTTATACTAAGTACTTTAACTTTTTTATTGTACTGCAACTAACAACAAACATTATTTTTCGTAATTTGTATATTTAGGAAAAAATATAGCAAATATGATAATATACAAAATAATTAAGCAATACAAATTAAAATTAAACACTAGAAGATTTGAGGTACAAATTTATATAAAATATACAATAAAAAACATACAGGGTGTTAGTAAATAAGTCCGACAAACTTCAGGGGGTGATTCTACATGAAAAAATAATGACAGTTTTCTATATAAACGTATGTCCGCAAATGCTTCGATTTCAGAGATACGGGGTGTCAGAGCTACTCTAATTTCTTTGATATTAACAATGGACTTAAACAGGGCGACTCGCTTTAAACCCTCAAATCTTCAACAAGTTTTTCTTAAAAACTGACGATTTATTTATTACTCTGAAACCGGTCGAGATATGTAAACCATTCTTTCATCCGGCATTCTTCTTACGTGACCCGCCCACTGTAGTCTCTTGGCCTTTACCTCATTTAGTATGTTACCACCCGCATACAGTTCTTTGAGTTCTTGGTTGGTTTTTATACGGTATATTCATGTTGTTTCTTCTCTGGTTGGACCGAATATTCTCCTCAGCACTCGTCTTTCGAATATCTTGAGTCGATCTTCGTTTGCAGCGGTTAGTGTCCAGGTCTCGCAACCATATATTCGTATAGGTTTTATGATTGTACTGTATATGTGTAGTTTGGTTTTCATGGTAAGTTCCTTTAATTTCATTAAACCCTGGACAGCAAAAAGGCATCTGTTTCCGGCTTGTATTTCCTTGGTGATTCTGTCTCTGCTACGAACATTCCTACTGAGGTACATATATTTGATCTTGTCCTCGTTTATTTTGAAGCATAATGTTTCTGTTTCCTTTTCGAATCTTAGGAAGGCGGCTTTAAGATTAATCCTGCTGTTGCCAATTATGTCCACATCATCTGCGAATGCCTGTAGTGGGTTGGGTCCTTCCTGGTGGAATATAGCCATTGGTATCTCAATCTGGGCTTTCCTAAGTGAATATTCTAGGGCTATGTTGAAGAGTTGCGGGGGAAAGCGAGTCGCACTGTTTAAGTCCATTGTTAATATCTGACATATCTGACACACCGTATCTCTGAAAACGAAGCATTTGCGGACAAACGTTTATATAGCAAACTGTCATTATTTAATCACCCCCTGCAGTGTGTCGCACTTATTTACTAACACCCTGTATATCACTAAGTCGTATTAAGTGGATTAAGTAGAATGGTTCGTCCAAGCAATTATTTTTTTCAAACGGATTAGAAAAATTTGGATACCTAAATTTCATAATAATTAAATAATAAAATAGATCAATCACAGACAATTCTCAAAATAATTTAAAGGATACAAATAATATTAATATAATCTAAAAGTCTATCTACACGCATCCATACTCGCATACAACTTTAATTACTATTATAATTGGGAGGGATACAATATAAATAAAAGTGGAAATAGTTTGGAAAAAGAGAAAATGGTAAAAATCGATTTTTTAAATATGGTGTGTCCAAGTTTCAAGCGGATCTTTCTTGTTGAAATTTTTTTCTTACTATTACAGACGTACGACAAAAGATCATTTTTCAATTTTATTTAAAAAAAGGACACAATGCGTGATTCTTAAAAAGTTTAAATGTGCATGTGCCTAAATGTTTTTTTAATATAATTAATTATATAATAATTTTTTCTCTTTTTCGTCCCTTTACAAAAAGAATTGGATACAAATATATTTAAGCGTGTTTGAGTGGATATTCTTAACACTAAAAATTATTTTAAAAATAAAAAAAAAACCAGACAATTCGGTTTAACAATAATATTGTAATTTGAAACTTTTGGAACAAAGTTCCTTATCGCACGTTGTGGAGACCGGGGCTAACCAGCAAAAACTATGCGTAACAAGAATGCGTTAGTCGCTATCTCTTTTCATCTAAACTTACTGCCTGCAGAGAGAGGAAGAGAAAAAGTAATCCGACTACTTGCACAGCACATTTATTATTAAATAACTCGAAAACAACGCATCGGAGATCGAGGCATGGTGCATATAATTTTTAGAGAATTTTAGGAAGAAAAAAATAAGACCAATCTGGAATTTATGAAATCATAAGTTTTCGAGTTATTAATTTTTTAATAAAAAAGAGTCGTATGGTTCGATAAACGGCTCTTAATGAACTGAAAAACTTCTTTTTTAATCAAATTATAAAAATCTAATTCGGGAGACAAGCAAGCAAGGGCAAACCTATAATTTTTAGGATAGAGTATCATTAGATTTATTATTATTATTTTATTTTAACAACCATTTTTTATATCATTAATTTATAATTTATAAATTTTTATAAATTTTCCCATTTACTACACAATTTAATGAAACGATATTTTTGGTAATTAATACTAAAATGTAAGTATGTATTTCGTAAATTATAAAAAAAATTTTTTTTTCGTTATTAGTAAAAATATTCAAATATTGACAATAATAATGTTGGTCATTTTTTATTACTAAAACAAATAAGAAATTTTTTAAAAAAGAATGGTTAGAGATATAATTAATATTAATAATTTTTGTCAAATATTATTGGCCAGCAACTTTTATATAAATGAAATTTAGGAAAAATTAATAAATATTCAAATTAATTAAAAAACCATAAGTAGAATCTCATAATAAAGTATAAATTTATTAAAAATTAATTACCAAATTGTGTTTACCTACTTTGTGATAGGTAATTTGGTAACTTTTTTTTATATCAATTAAAAATTAACTCGATTAAAATTATTTTTTGAGTCGGAAGATATAATTTAAAAATATATTACATACAGGGTGTCCCGTGACTTATGGGAAAAATGTCGGGAGCGTATAGATTAAGTCAAAATAATGTTAGTACGTTAGGAAAGCTTTTTCTATACAGGCCTTTAATTTTGAATTCGTTTATTAGTTTTAATTTTCGTAATGTTCATTTGATCTTTATAAAATTTTCAGCATAATTATAAAGTACGTGTATGCTTATTTTGGAAAAATAAACAGATTTAAGGCAGTGCCTTGAAGCCAGAGACTACTCATAATGGTTAATAGGACAATGGGAATGTTCTTTCAAGTACAAAGAAACAACCTTCGTAGACTTAAAAAGTGCGTGAAAGTGAAAGGAGCTCATATTGAACATTGATTAGATTAACGTTAGTTTTTTTCTTGGATAGTAATTAGTTTTAGTCTAATATGCATTAATAAAATAGTAAATATCAGCCAAACGGCTTACTTTATGGAATTCCAACAAGAGTACCTTTTCTTTAGCTTAAAGGGTAGGGAAGTCATTTTTCATATTTACATACAGAGTGTATCATCCCAGCAAATTTTTTGGATCGCTAACCATTATGAGTAGACCGTCCCTGGCTTCAAGGCACTACTGTAAATCTGTTTACCTTTCCAAAATAAACATAAACGTACGTTATAATTATGCTGAATATTTTATACAGATCAAATAAACATTTATCATCATCATTAATAGCCGTTTTGAGTCCACTACTGGACATAGGCCTCCCGTTAATCATTCCATTGCTTCCGGTCTTAAGCACTTTGCATCCAGTTGTGCTGAATGCGCTTGATGTCGTCCGGCCATCTCGTTGGAGGACATCCTCGGTTTCGATATGCCTCGTGTGTAGGTCTCCATTCTAGGATTTTCTTTGTCCATCTCTGACTCTGGCAACATGGCCCGCCCAGTTCCATTTCAGCGTTGTAATCCGTTTAACTTCGTCCGTAACACTGGTTCTTTTCCTAATTATTATATGATTTGAAACTTTGTCTCTGAGAGATGAATTCAACATTGATGTCTCCATCGCTCTCTGCGCTACTTGGATTTTGTTTATTACCTTCTTGGTAAGGGTCAGTGTTTGTGCTCCATATGTTAGAACCGGAAGCACACACTGATCAAAGACCTTCCATTTCAGACACATGGGAATATCTGATTTAAAGACATCCTTCAATTTTACGTAAGCTGCCCATGTCAGTACTATTCTCCTGTTTAATCTGTTTAAGTCTTAGAGAAGTTAATTTTTAGACCAACTCGTACACAAGATCTCTTAAAGTCATGAAGAAGATGACATGCATGATCTACCCGGTCTACAATAAGGACTATGTCATCTGCAAACTTTAAGTTGTTCAGATGCTGCCCATTTATGTTGACTCCAATATTTGAACATTACGAACATTAAAAATAAAAAACGAATTCAAAATTCAAACTTTGGATGCCTATAACTCGATTTTTGATAGACTCGTATTATCTAACCTGTAGACAAGGTATCTCCACTCTCTTCTTCTATTGCGGCCCCATCTCACCACATCTTGAATATCGCACTGCGTTCTAATGTCATGGCTTCTCATGCGGTCTCGTAAACTGCAGCCTGTCGTGCCTCTCAAAGTTCTCATCTCTGCTGCTCTAATGAGTCGTTTCGTTGTGGCGTTTTCTGCTCTGGTTTCGATAGCGTATGTCATGATCGGTCTTACACAGGTCTTGTATACTCTTGCCTTGCTCTTGACAGTCATGTACTTGTTTCGCCATATTATATCCCGCATATCAACGAAGCTTTTACTGTTTGTGCTTTCACTTCTTTCTCCAAGTCACTACTGTTTGTTATATTGACGCCCAGGTACTTGACATATAACTTGTTCTACGCTCTTTCCGTATACCTACGGCGAGTTTCATCTGCGCAGCTCCTTAGCTATGATTAGACACTGTGTTTTGCTCGTAGATATCTGCATGTTGAATTATGTCGCCGTTTGTTCGGACTTATAAAGAAGCCGTTGCAAATCGTCATTGCTCTCGGATATCAATGCGCCATCATCAGCATAGCATATACTCTGATGTCTTTGTCCCCCATCCGGAATTCTCACCCCACCTTCTTGGCCTCTGTGATCATTTCGTCCATGATTATGTTAAATAGGGTGGGGCCTTAGACTGTCTTCCTGTCTTATTACAGTTGCTACGGGTACTTTTATGGATGTGTAGTTATTGGTGTTTAGCTTGGTAATGACAGTTATTATGCGGGGATGTATATGTCTCTTCTGCAGAAGCAACAAGACGTCATCTAGCCTCACTTCGTCGAAGGCTTGGGCGAGGTCGACGAAACACATAAAAGCGGGCTCGTTAAATTCTATGGCTTTCTCAGTTATCTGTTGTATGGTAAATATTGCGTCTGTTCTGTTTGAATCCTTGTTGTTCTTCGCATATCTCAGTTATTTTGAACAGCTAAATAATATGAATCTACCACTTCATACTACAAGTAAAATATCAGCGGGAAAAAGGAAAAATTTAGAGGAAATGATTCTCTATTTACATGTTGAGGAACATAAAATCTTTTTTCAAAAACTTTTGATGCTTACATAATGCATGGCACTTAAAACGTTATTAATGAAATTACATAATAGAGAACGTGTTTATTTTAGTTCTTCAGTAGATTAAGAGTTGCGTTAATTTTAAGTTGTGTATATGGTTTCTTACTAAATATAAATTACACCAGAAATAATTTTTTCATTATGTTTTTATGAATGTAGGTGGTAGAACTTTAAATGTGAAAATTTGTCATTTTAGTTTTTGGCACATATACCGTTATTTATTGATTCTAATTTTAGTTGGTATAAAAAATGAAGATTTCAATATTTTTCAATCAAGGAAATATTTAAAAAGAATAAAAATTTTAGGAATGTAATTAAAAAATAATAATTATAAATTTTAATGATTAATCAGACAGTTAAATTTTCCAGTTTCAATAATAATTGAAAAATCACTTTTAAGGAAGATTGAATATTTTTTAATGATAGAGAATTAATTATTTTCTTATATTTACACAGTTTCTACGAAAGTTGCCACAATTTATTATGTGTAGTGGTTTTTAAAATAATTTTTTAATTGCTACTTTTCGCTAATAGCATTATTTTTACCAAAATATCACTTACGTAAACGAAATACGAAAAAAGTAAGCTAGCAGTAGTCACTTTTAAAAAAAAAAAATTAAATGGCACCTTTTCACTACAAAACCCTTCATAAAATTTCCTCTTCAACAACAATAAACCTCTTTTTCCCTATCTATCTCAATACCCATTACACCTGGATCGTTCTCTCTCCGTTCACTCATACTTTTAGAGTCTATGTATAATTTTTTTTATCATTATTTTTTTACATAAAAAGTCTGCATTTCCAAGAAATGACAGCAACAATCACTAGAATCACTGTGGGTGCAGCGGTTGTTCTACTGCCGTAGCTACCACCTACGTGCACCGAAGGAGGTTGGTTATTGTCCACCGGAGGTTTGGAGCCCGCAGTTGGTTCGCTTAGGATGCGCGTTTCTCCATCTGAATTATCTGGAAAATGTACATCTTTAGCCGCAAATCACAGTTCATAAGAAGGTTTAATTAAATTTTATTTTTGTAATTCCCAAACAAAAAGAAGAGAAATAATGTTATAATTGGATGTATCGTCTTACCGTCAGGTCCTGCTGGTCCATCGCCGGATCCGGATCCTCTTACAACATCATCATCATCTTCGTCAATATCAGGCCCGGCTCCGGATCCGGAACCTTCGGTGCCGTCTCTTTGCATATCCGAATCTGAATAATATGGACCGACCGAAGTTATCGCCATCTGAAACAATATAACAACTAAGTAATATACTTAATATCTTTTTTCTGCAGCCGTCTCGAAAACAAAATTTTCGGTATGATTTATTAAATCGAAAATACCACTTTACACAAATCGTACCGAAAATAGATCTATTTTTGGTACGATACTTTTCACTTTCGGTACGATTTTGGATATCTATGTAGGCGGTTTTGACAATAACATGAACTTGTATTTTATTATGACAGACGATTGTCACGTAACATTGGTTTATGTTTTTTTGATTTTTAAATCCAAAAAATGGAAATCAGTAGTGAAAGTGAGGCTGAAATGATCCCACATGAGATAAGTGAATCTGCTAAAGAAGCTACTTACGAATTATTGCCGGTAAAGTCAAGAGAGAGGTATGAATTGGTTTACAATTTATTTAAAAAATGGAGTAATGATAAAAATGTGCATATTATAAATGAACAAGTGATTCTTGCATATTTAATGGAAAAATCTAAAATATTAAAGCCAACAAGCCTCTGGAGCAAGGATTCCAGGACTCACCTACGGCTCGTCCTGGAAACTTCCTACTCATCCCGTAAAATATCACTTTCGGAACTTGTTACGTAAATTACTTTAACCTTCACAGAGAGCCTTTACATAATATTACTTGCACGCTTGATGATTTAAAAAAATCTTATCCTCTCCCCGAAAATTTTTTTGAGCTTAACTATGAGGTAACTATGATCTTTGCATACAGAGTGGACCAAAAAAATGTCTGGAAACGGACAATTATCTCGTAAATTGTTAATCCGAATTGTACAAAATTTAGGATAAGCCTATTTTGATACGGATTTGACATTTGCAATGTTGTCAGATTTTCAGTTTCTCTGATATTATTAGTCTCTTTAGTTTTTTAAATATATCATCCTGTATATTCAGTCATTATTAGAATCTCCTCCTCAATACGAGTTTAGCCGTATGTAACACTTATGATTTTATGTACTCTTAAAGGTCTAGTCAACGTCTAAACAATCATGGAGAAATTTGGTAGACGCATTCTACCATCGATTAGAGCAGCGGTTCTCAAACTTTTGTTATTCACGCCCCCTGTTTTAATTTAAAAAATGTTGCGCCCCCCAATCCGTAGACCTAGGAATTTGGACTAAAATAGGCAACATTGTCTCGTCAAAAGCGCCAAAGATGCTGTCGGAAAGTTCGCGGCGTTCGTGCCACGTATTCAAGCTTCCTGATCTTTCTCGAACTGTCTGAACGCGACTATAAATACAGAAGCGCACATACGGTATTCTCAGTCTCTCAGTGAAGGTGTTTTAACACTAAGCAAGCATTATTGTGAAGTGTGAGTGTATAAGTAGATGTAGTATGGAAAAATTTTTAAAACGAAAACTTGAGGATGACGGGGCTTGTACATCGACAGGTTCAGGTGGAAATCGTCCGAAATCTAAAACAAGAAAATATGACCCATCATACCTTGAAGTAGGTGGAGAAGAAAAACCACAATGCGTTATCTGTTTAAAAGTATTGGCTGCAGATAGCATGAAACCAAATAAATTACAGAGGCATCTAGAAACGCTGCACAGAGAATATGTCAATAAACCGCGAGATTTTTTTGTGGAGAAACTCAGATTGTTTAAAAAACAAAAATCCAGCTTTCATAGAGTACTGGCAGTAAATGAGAAGGCTCTCTTGGCATCATATAAAGTGGCATACAAAGTAGCTAAATGCAAAAAACCGCACACTATTGCAGAGCAACTTATTTTACCCGCTTGCAAAGACATTGTAGAAATAATGTTTGGTGAAAATTTTACTTCACAACTTAACAATATTCCTCTGTCAAATGATACAATCTGTCGACGAATTAACGATATATCAGTTGATATGCAGCAGCAGCTTGAATCTGAGCTTACTGGAAACTTGTTTGCTATACAACTTGACGAAGCAACTGACTCTAGTAATGATTCCCATTTGATTTGCTACATTAGATTCTGTCAATGTTCTAAAATATGTGAAGATTTATTGTTTTGTAAACAGATTGAAGGAAGAACTACAGCCACCGAGTTGTTCAAGATTACAAATGATTCTATTACTAAAATGAATTTGCAATGGAAAAATTGTGTTGCGATTTGCACCGATGGAGCTCAAGCCATGTCTGGTAAATACAACAGTTTACAAGCGCTAGTAAAAAAGGAATCCTCAGAAATTATCTGGACGCACTGCATGATACATCGGGAAGCGTTAGCATCAAAATCGCTAAGCCCTGGACTAAACATGATTTTGACAGTAGTTATTGAAGTTGTTAACTTTATAAAAACCAGACCACTAAAAACAAGGATGTTCTCTGTTCTGTGTGAAGATATGGGAGCTGAGCATCAATCTTTGTTGTTTTATTCCTCATCCAGATGGTTGTCACGCGGTAAGACGGTTAAGCGTGTCTTTGAATTAAGAAGGGAAATAGCGATATTTTTAAGCGAGGAAGGTCACAAGCATTCAACAGATTTTTTCGACAAATTATTTTTACTGAAGCTTTCTTATTTAGTAGATATTTTTGAAAAACTTAATATACTTAATCATCAGCTGCAAGGAAAAGACGTAAATATATTTGATTTAAGTCAAAAGATTGATGCTTTTTGTAAGAAATTGCAGTTATGGCATAACAAATTGAAAGAAAACAGTTTGGAAATGTTTCCCACATTTTGACTGGAGCTGGGTTTTAAATCCATTCGAAAATAGACCTGTCGGACTATCACTGCAAGAAGAAGAACAACTGATAGATATTTCAACAAATCCCTTACAAAAATCAAACTTTGTTAACAAATCTTTAACAAACTTCTGGACTGAACTTCCGAACGACTACTCCGTTATAAAAGCCAAAGCGCTTAGAATTCTGTTGCCTTTTCCAACGTCCTACCTTTGTGAAACTGGATTTTCTGCACTTGCTGTCGTGAAATCTAAATACAGAAATAAACTTCAAGTAGAAAATGAACTCAGAGTGGCCATCTCTAACATAGAACCAAATTTAGAGAAGTTGTGCGCCTTAAAACAAGCTCATGTTAGCCATTAGTCCTTAGAATGTTTCTTTGTCATCATTAAGTAAGTAAAATTTCAATAAAGATTTTTTAAAAATCTATCTGTAGCATTTTATCATTACCATTTTATTTTTAATCTGTACTGCGCCCCCCCCCCAATCATGTAAACGCGCCCCCCTTAGGGAGCGCGCCCCACAGTTTGAGAAACGCTGGATTAGAGTACCGTCAACAAATGGAGCACATTTTGAAAACTAAAGTAATCATTACGTTAAAAATGTTATCTTTAAATTGTTACGTTTAAATGTAGTGGAAAATAGTTTGTTTTAAAAAATTATTGAGACAATTAGACGTTGACACACTTCTGTTTAATTTATTTAAGACCTTTTAGGCTACATAGAATAATAAGTGTTACATATGGCTTAACTCGTATTGAAGAGGAGATTCCAATAATGACTGAATAACAGGGTGATGTATTTAAAAAACCAAAGTGACTAATAATATTAGAGAAACGGCAAATCTGACAACGTTGTAAATATCAAATCTGGAATACCCGTATCTCAAAATAGGCTTATCCCAAATTTTGTACATTTCGAACAAGCAATTTACGAGATAATTGTCCGTTTCCAGACTTTTGGTCCACTCTGTATATTTTTTTCGAAATGAACTACTTTACAATTATTCAAAACACTTTCGTCAATGACGTTTCGATATAGAAAACTAATACAGTTTTAAATTAAAAAATTGCTAGTGCAAATATGTACAGGGTGAGCGAAACTCGATGACTCAGCTGTATTATAAGAGCTCCATAAAACTGGCAGTGCCAAATGGACGGAACTTGAAAAAAAAAGTTGCTAAATTTGTTGCTAATTAGTTGCCAAAGAATCGAATTTGTTGCTGGAATCGATCCCAAATAAATCGCCAACAACACGTTAAGCAGGCGAAGACAACAAATATCAAACGATCTGAAAAAATGGAAAATAAATTACACAACAAAATTAATAAAAAAAAGACTCATTATACTTTTATTAATGATTTCCTTGAAGGGGAGCAAACAGAGTCTATTTAAAGCGACCAATTTGAATGTTTGTTTGTAATATTCACAACTATTTTGGGCGCCTTTTATCAGGAAAATTTTGGGATTACCTATATTATTTAAGGTTATGAAATTTTGTAAAATGTATGACGCATTGTAATGAAACTTCCGGAAGGAAAACTCCCTGAAGAGAAATTCCCCTGAAAGGAAAGGGAGGAACGGGATGAGTGTACATCGCAATTATTTAAAAGACAACAGTGAGTTTATTAAAAAGACTGTCATAGACAAATTTTCGGCAAATCCGAGAAGATTACTGTTAAATTAATATATACATACATAATATTATATATTATACATAATGTATAGTATAATTATGTATATTTGTTTTGTGTCATCATCAAAATTAATGAATAGAAGTCAATTTTCATGATTTTTTGTTTCAATATACCCGACCGACGATCTTTTCGAAACAGGTATAAGCAGCCCCCTGCCCCCTCCTAGCTGAAATCCTGGGTACGCCCTTGTTTTATAAACATAAAACATAATTACAATTTAGTTGTCGATTGTAATCTGCTTTCACGGGGGAACACCCACATCGCAGAGTGCATATCGAAATTATTGAAATCTATAATTATTGTTTTATGCGGTGTTATTGTTATTAATATCAGGTCAAATCGTGAATGTCCCGCTATAATGACTATTTTTTATTCGAAAGATTGTAGGTGTGTGAAAATGAAATAATTGTTTCCTTTTTAGACAATCGTTAAAACATTTTTCGATAAATATATGAAATTACAAGAAGCCTAACTTTTTACTTTTCCGAATCGAAGGGTAAAAAAGGAAAAGTATTGGTTTATTGGTATTGGCCCCACGCGTCGAATGGCACCATTTTCAGCGTGACGGTTGTTTCAAATATTGTTTGCAAAGAGAACTGAACTAAACTAGGAAGGGATGCTTTAGTGTGGTGCACTGATAGATCCAAGATGAATGAAAGGGTTGGAGTAGGCGTTACAGGGCCGAATTTCAGGCTCCCAAAACCCCTTGGTAACACCACAACCATCTTAGAATTATATGCCATACAGATATGTGCTCAGAAGTGCATCGAAATGGACACCCGAAGGGCAGAAATCTATATTTTATCAGATAGCCAAGCAGCACTAAAAGCTTTGAAGTCATACACTGGTGAATCTAAGCTAACTTGGGACAATCCCGGAGACAACTGGCAACAAACAACCAGGTCACTCTGATGTGGGTTCCAGGTCACAAAGGAGTTGGAGGCAACAATGAAGCAGATAGCCTTGCCAAGAAAGGGGCACAATTTTTCGGCCCAGAACCCTTTTATGGACTCTCACCAAGACCCACTTAAAAAAAGAGGATCGACGCTGGGAAAACAGATGAAATAAATTCTTACTGAAATAAAGTGCCAGGACAGACAAGCAAAAAGGCTAGTAAGCCTTTCGCCAAGGAAAGCTAAACAGCTTCTCGAGTTGTTCAAGAAAGACTTAAAACTGGTGACGGGACTCCAGGATCAGAAAAAAGAATAAGAAAAAAGACGAATTTAACATTTAAAATAAATTACAGTATCAACCGTTGATGTGTCTAACAGTCTGACGTTTTTGTGCTAATGGACCGTCCTGTTGAAAAAGTTTCTTTCCAATAAATTTGTTATGGTTACGACATTTGGGTTCGATATTTTTAATTGATTAATATTAATTTTAAGATAAACAACCCCGTATTTACGAATACCAAACAATAACTATCTATTAGTTCGCAGAATGATTCGATGACATTTTTACTTCTATTCGTGCTCAGATACATATCTAAAATATTACACACCACGCCTTTTCTATAGATTTCTATCTCTAATCGAAAATATTTCTGTGAGTAACAAAAAATTTCAAAATTTAAACTAAGACATTTACATGATTATTAGACACGATTTATTGGGTACATTTTCACTCCAACAATAGTTAGAGATCTAAAAAAATAATAATTTGCCAAACCAATATGCAGGGGTCAATCCAATTTTACTTATTTAATACTTTTTTACGGTTTCCTGAGGAAACTTTTAAAACGCCGATTTAAATTATAGGTCGCTGATTTTTCTTATTGATCACTGAATATTTCTCTCTTTAAAATATTCTATGCACTTGTACTACTAATAAATTGCCTTTTTACGTAAATTCACCCTAGCTAACTGGATGAATTGGAAGAAAAAAAAAACACCGAAATAATTCGATGCCATGAATAATCACAGAAATATATACAAACTAGAATGCCAATAGATAGGGATGCGCGTAAACAAATTGACACAATTTGAGAGGTACGTGCATTTTTGAGTTTGCGCATTGCACCGCATTGGTGTCAGATTCAGTATTTATTTTACGAAATATTTCCACGAAACTATACACAATAACCACAGAACTAACAGGTTTATGACGATAATGAACACTTTATTTCTGATATGGCAACGGTGCGTGAAATGAGAGGTGTTATTATGATTGTCAAGAAAAGTAAACAGGCCCGGTTTAAGGCAATAAACAGACCTTAAAGTGATGATCTATTAGGGCAATAAATTAATATCGAGTATTTAAAATCTAAATTGCTGCAGTATGGATGGGGAAAATGTCAAATTACCCCACAGGAAAAATAGAGGTGGTCTTATCAAACCATCAACTAGTGTAATTAATGTGTGTTTTTTCACTGAAAAAAAATTCGACAGGTTTTGAATGTAACAGACAATTGCATGCCAGATGAAAAAGACTTTATGGAAACTTTCATCCAATAATTATCACCAATATTATCCCAAATTTCAAAAATATTTGAAAATTTAGCAGACCACACTTTTGACACTTTTCCATATGAAGACAATCATAAAATGAAATTAATTAAAATCATAGTGAGAGTATATTCGAAAATCAGATTCTACAATACATCAAAAAAACAAACAAAAAATATCATAGTAGAGTTGAAGAGGAAAGAACTATCGAAGCTTATTTTATGTACACATTAGTAAAAGAAATGAGTTTATACATAAAGTAAAAATATAATACCCTACTAAAACTAGGTGTTCGAAAATATGACATTATAGTCTGATATCCTTAACCACAACAGCAGAAATTTTATTCTGTCTACCCGTAGATAAAGTTTATTTCTTTCAGTATGACACATGACTTATTATAAGACCCTTAAAAAGTTCTAGGTTCCTTTGCACCACAAACATAAGAGCTTATGAAATGTACGGACTTATTACTGTTGAAATACTTTCTTTAATATAAATATTTCCAAAAGATTTTCTAGGTCTAATTCCAAAAACATTTCTTCGACACTTTTTTCGAATACCCAATATCGAACCAACATATGTTGAACTCAGTTGAATTCCCCTACATGATATCTGTGTATATACCTCCATTTTTCCAGGATTTGTAAGATTGTATTTCAGATTGTGAATAAATATTTTTTTCTCATTCGTGGAGTACCTTAATTTCCTGAATTACGTGGATTACAATATTCATTTATTTTTTTTGTTTGCATCGGTTTTGAATTTTACATAGTATTTGATAATCCATTCTGAAAGATACATAAATAATATCAGAAGAATCAATAAGATTTTTGTTCTTTTTAGCCAAAATTTTTGATTGGTATCATCAACTGCAAACAGCAAAGTTTGCCCAAAAAAACATTTTTTTCATAAATACATTAGTGATCTAGCAAATTATAGCCTTAATTATTTAAATATCGTGAGAATTCATAGACAAAAAGACATTGCCATTTGCATTTTATATACTCAAGGATTCAACGAATGGGTAACTCGTGCATTTTTGAGGCCTGCCCTGCCTATATTTCAAATCACATGGAATTTATCAACCGTCTTTAACGGACGTTTGGGAGATACTCTTTTAACGACCGTCTTTAACGAACGTTTGGAAGATACTGCTGAGCAATTTAAATGTCTATATTAAAATCGTTTTTTACTCGATCAAAACAGTAAAGTAAGTTACCTCAACTAAATAAGTATTTTTTTATTTTTAAATTGTTTCGACTTTATTCCATAAAAATAATAATACATACATACATACATAAAGTCACGACTTTTTCCCATAGGGGTAGGCAGAGACCACTTCCTTCCACTTGCTACGGTTCGTACACACATCTTTTGCTTCCTCTACTTTCATCAGTGCTCTCATACATGCTCTTCGGTTGTTGGTACTTTTGACCTGGCCTTTCTTCAAAACAATGTTGATCTGATCGAGATATGTTCTCCGAGGTCGACCTCTACCGATTTGCCCATTCACACTCGCCTTATAAATTTGTTTCGTCAATCTTCCTTCATCCATCCTTTCTACGTGTCCAAACCATCTAAGCATTCCTTGATTTATCTTTGTAACCACATTTTCTTTTACACCACAGCGTTTTCTTATCTCACTATTCTTAACTTTATCCAACCGAGTCACTCCGGCTATACTTCTCAGACTACTCATCTCCGCAGCATTAATCCTATTTTCATGCTTCTTCTGCCAAACCCAACATTCACTACCATACATAAGTGTAGGAACCAACACACCTCTATGCACCGCCAGACGTGCCTTTTTTGACACTTTCTGGCTATTCATAAAGCTATGCAGTGCCCCATTCATTTGTTTTCCTGCCAACACCCTTCGCTCAATGTCACTGTCATACTTTCCATCTCTAGTAAATTTTGAACCCAAGTACACAAGTACAAATTCATTAACTTGTTCCACTCTTTCTTCCTCAATCGAAACCCCACAGTTTGTCATGCTTTCTTCTCTTTCAAAAACCATTACTTTCGTTTTGCTCACATTTATTTTCATCCCTTTGATTTACAGGGAATCATGCATAACATTAACCATCGCCTGCAACTCCTCTTCAGATAACGCTAATATGACTTGATCATCGGCGTAAAGAAGGCATTTGACGATCAAATAATTCATTTTTAATCCATACGCACTCTCTTTCAGATCTTTTAAACAATTGTCTATGTATAAGTAAAACAGCCATGACAAAGCCACACATCCCTGTCTCACAACTTTTTCGATGTTAAACCAGTCCGTGCAAGCTCCGTTTATCCTGACACAAGCAGTGGAATCCTTGTAAAGTGATTTCAGTGCTCGTATTAAACTACCACTCACCCCATACATAGACAATGTAGACTACAATTCACTCCTCACCACTCTGTCATAGGCCTTTTACAAGTCTATAAAAGCGCAATAGACCTTCTGACTTCTAGCCAAGAATTTTTCGACTATACCTCGTAAGGAAAAGACCTGATCCATACATCTCCTTCCTCTTCTAAATCCTGCTTGCACATCCCATATCATCTTTTCAGTTTCATTCGTTACTCTTTTGATCAATATTTTTGCATACAGTTTGCCGATTATGCTGAGTAAACTAATACCTCGGTAGTTCTTACAGTCCTGCTGCGAACCTTTTCCTTGTAAAGCGGCACGATAACGGCCTTGCACCAGTCGTCTGGTACACTACCACTTCTCCAACAAAGGTTAAAAAGGCGGTCCGGTAGACTAGCTACCACGTTTTGTCCATCCTTCAGCATTTCAACTGTTATCCTGTCGTACCCAGCAGCTTTTCCCAATTTCATACTGTTCAACGCTTCCACAATTTCTGTCGTAGTAATTTCACTTTCATTGCAACTTTCACTCATGTCTTCGAATTGGGCCTGTACTTGTGTATCCTCTTTCTCAAATAAACTTTCGAAGTATTCCTTCCATCTCTTTAATACGCATTCCTCTCCTTTTACCATATTACCATCTTGGTTTCTGATTCTTTCCAATTGCGAGGTAGTTTTTTTACCTGTGGCTGTTCTTATGGACTTCCAGAAGAGTTTAATATTGTTTTGGAAATCGTCAGATAACCTTCTATCAAATTCATCTTTATCACTCTCCTTATTTTTTGCCACAACCTCCTTTGCCACACCTTTTAACCTTTTATACTCATTCTTTGCCTTGTTTACATCCTTAATCGTTGCCTTTTGCGTTCTTTGATTGGCTTTTGTAGCTAGCCAATCCAGCCAGGCTTTCTTTTTTCTGACACTGCTTTTTGAACCTCTACGCACGTTTTCTGTAACTTGCATCCTTTCCTTCTTTTACTTACACCGCATACTTCTATAGCAATATCCACGATTCCTTTCTTGAATGGCTCCACAATTCTTCAACCTCACATGCTTCATCTAAACTGTCAATAATAATATATTTTTTAAATCCTACTACTATTATAAACGCGAAAGTATGTATGTATGCATGAATGTTTGTTACTCTTTTACGCAAAAACCAAATGGATTTTAATGAAACTTTACAATAATGTAGCTTATATATCAGAATAACACATAGGATATAATTTATATAGATATTGTGTGAACCTACTACTTTTATAAACGCGAAAGTTTGTGAGTATGTATGTATGGATGTTGGCGGCAATCAGAATCAAAATGACATAAGTATCAAATTAGCTACATAAATTTCTAACTGGCATTAGTCAATTTCAAATTGGCAATAAACTAAATTAAATTGAAACCTGTCAGTTTTAAGTGTCTTTGTCAGTGTCAAGTGTGTAATATGATATTTTGAAAAAAAATACATTTTAGTTATTTACTATATAAATGGATAAATGGGATAAAGGCATTATTAATATTAATATATAAGTGTTTAAGATATAAACAAGTGCGTAGCACGAGTTATGTAAGTACACGAATGAGTAATAAATTTTGGTATAAAAATAGATGAATGAATTCATTGGAGAAGAAAATGAGCTACATGAAGTACTAATCTTACGCAGACTAAGCCGCGGGTACTATCTAGGATAATAATGTTAATATGAGACTGATTTTGTTACGATTTTGTAAATTAAAATATTTAAAATTAATAAATATTTACATTTATTTATTTTTACTTTATTTTATTATGTAACTGACCGCTATCGGTGCGAAGTATTCGCACGGGTCACCTTTAGTTTAAAATAAAAATTTTCAGAGAGCCAGATAGAGTCCATATTTAAAAAAATTTCGCAAAGTTTAATAACATTAAGTTGCCAAATAATTAATAAACATCTTTTTTAAATCAATAAACGTCAATAAAAAATGAAAATATAAAAGTTATTGCCGAAAACTTTTTTTGTTTGAATAATTTGTTTTAAGTATTTTTATTTTCTGCATAGTTAAAAACGCGAAAGAACTCATTAACTTAATGAAATCCCCTTATAGTATAGTTTAAACTGGGGTTTAAACTGTAATTTAACCTCAAATTTAAACCGATAAAAATGATAAATATTTCTTGTATATCTTCCAGTTAAAGACTTCGTAACTAACTTTAAATCACATTGGTCCATCAATATTTATTTAAGTTTTGAAGGAAGATTGGCAGCACTGAGTCTGAGTCACATACCTCATGTCTGAGTACTGATAAGAATTACAAGTGAAGTTACAATTGCAATTGAAACTAGTTGGCTCCTTACTCATCATTACACCGTGCAACTTTAGACACCGGGATTCATTATCTGAAATGGTCATTTGTGCCTTTAGATTTTTAAACTTACGTCTGTGTGAAGTTTTTCCTTCCTCTCTTTCCAAATTAATCCACATTATTGATATAATTAGGTACTCGTAGCATGCACACCTTGAAATAATGAAAATTTTCTCCATATTACGTATGTAAATTTTGTTTATAATATTAATAGGAATGGGTAAGGTTATATTAAGGAATCGATCCAGTCAACAGGTCGTATCTGTGCCTTATATATCATAAGCAGCTAACGGGAAGAGAAATAGCTCTTAGCTCAGAAGAGGAAACCAAGCTTTTAAAAGAAACTTTTGGCAGTAGACCTCACGTGGTTTTCCTAAGAAAGGTTATTGCTGATAGTAATACCGATATAGTAGTACAATATATTATTCGTATCACTTGTGTTTCTTTATATTCTGGTATATCCACCTATATCTAATAATTTTTTCGGATTACTTTTGTTTTTGTTAACTAATGATTACTTGTCTCTTAATAAAAGCAACAACAACGTAGGATATGCACATTCAGTTTGTATGTAATAATAAATAAGGTACAATATAACTATATACTTGGTATTTAACATACATCTGCTCTTCCATCTAACCCCAAAAGAAAGTCAAAGACAGCAAATAGAATAATAGAAAAATAATTTAAAATAATAGAAAAAAAATAATAGTTTAGCAATAAATTAGCAATTTTAATCCAAAAAATTAAATTATTGTTGAGAAAAATAATAGTCAAAGAGAGCTCGTTTAAGTTTATGTAGTGATGAGTTACTGTAATCGTGAGGTAAATTATTGAGACAGTTAACAATACAATAAGAAAAGGATCGTTTGAAAGACTCAGTGTGGTGACGTGGTATAGTTAGAGTATTTCTATGTCTTAAGTTTAGAGAATGTACATCGGTTCTGTATTTTATTTTATGATACAGATATGGTGGAGATTTTTCCTTCAGTAGCTTAATATAAAACATGGTGGAATGCAATTCTCGACGACTTTTCCTGTGTAACCATTTAGTAATTCTGAATGTATGGCTGATATGTTCAAATTTGCGAATACCAAAAGTTAGTCTTTGGCATGAATTTTGCAATTTTTGTATTCTATTTATATCAAATAAATTTAAACAAGAATTATATAAAATATCACAGAAATTCAGTTTAGATAGCACTAGTGATTCGCATAGTAGGATTTTGACCGATTTATTAACACATGGCGAGATTGATATATAAGTTTTAGAGCTGCATATGCTTTTTGTAAACATTTACTAATATGGTGCGAGAATCTTAAGTTTTCATCAAACCACACTCCCAAGTTTTTTACTTTTTCGCTAAATTGTATAGTATTACCATTAATTATAATATTTGATGAGTATCGTATTCGATAATCGCATTATTTTAAAATACAAGTGTCTTTCAACACTATTCAATTTGAACTTATTTGAAATGAAACATGCGGGTGTATTCATTGCTGCAAACGCTGTGACAGTTTTATAGATGTAATGGAAAAAAGTAATACAAAACAACAACATCGCTACGACAAAGAATATCATTTTGAATACAAACGAGTGAAAAGTTTTGGTATTGTAGTGCTTATAATAAGATCAGCGTTGTTGTTGGTTTCGCCACTTCCTCACATTATCTAATTTATGTAGGGGAATCTTGAGATTTTAGAATATTAGAAAAATTTCCGAAATCCCGAAGCTTTATAATGTTTAAATATGCAAAATAAAAGGCAAATATGCAATAACATATGCATTTATGGTGAAAATACCAAATATGCATTATAATCACTTAAAAAAAATAAAAAAATCATCATGTTAGTACGTAAAACAAGTATACATAAAATATGGGAGAGATATACCCAAAAATGAAAATATGCCTTTTGCATAGAATCCAGTCTTTAAACATGATATAAAGAAATGTAACACCATCTTTTGCTTGCTTTTTGGTTTTAGATTACTAAAAGGGCACATAAGTTTCGTTCTCAGACAGAATATTTGTTAAAAATCGTTATTGCAACGCAAAACTTCTAATGCAGCAACACTATGTTCTTTTTATTCTAGAACACAACTGAAAACTTGTTCTCTGCAGAGTCATAGTTTATATTCATTACTTTCAGGATGTTCGATAATTACATAATAACAGTGAGTTTGGCATAAAATGATCTAAAAAAGGACCACGGTTTTTTTCGATATTTTTTATCGCATTGTTTTTTGAAAAAATATTTTACAAATATAGCTAAAATTAACATGGGTTCTTATGAAGATGTGAATGAAGGGTTAAGTTCCTGAAGCTCAATTTTTAACAACTAACATTGATGATTAAAAAATAAAATATATCATGAAAGCTGAAAATTTGTAGATTGATTTGCACTTTTTTTAAACATACTTCCTCGCACATAATTAGGAGAAATAATTAACTTTAATAAAAAATTTAATACAGTTTTATTTATCCCGACGCAAAAAATGAAAAACGTGGCAACACTGCAGCGCTAGCTTCTTTACTTTTATTGCGTTATGGTATAGGTTATGATTTTCTTCTAGCCACGCGAACGTAATGATGTTGATGCTTGTTTTTTGCAAGTAAATTATAACAATATAGTTCTCTAGTACTTTCAAAAGTTAAATATAAACTTAAAAGAAAAATTGGGCACTAAATTAAATGTTTAAAAAACTGTAAAGACTGTACACACTGGACACAGTGGTTTCACGTTCAATACTTTGTAAAAATAAAGGCTCATCACATTCTTTGCAGTCCAATTTTGTGCCATGTATTCTAGATTAACTAAACGAGATCCTCTAACTACAAAATCCGTACTTTGATTTGGTTCCAGTAAAGCTTTTATTTCTCTTCGCTTTTTCGCCAAATCTTTCGCAATGGCTGCTCTTTTCAGCTGAACATCTCTAACTTTACTTTTTACAAATTTTCCCTTCCACCTTGCTTGCGACATCATATAAAAAATAAAAAAAATAGAAATTACATTGTATTACAATCTATAAAAATAATCGACAAGGAAGCCGAAAATTGGACTAATGTGTCAACAATGCGTTGTTGCCACAGATATTTTATTTATATATATATATATATATATATATATAACTGATTTAAAACGCTTAATTTATTTTTAAAGAGCATTGATAGAATTTGCATTCATTCTGTTATCTTAGGTAGGCAGCACTAACACTTTCCATATACTTTAGTGTATGCCTTCCCTTGCCCCTCTGACCCCCCGCTGGCATCATCGAACATCCTTAAGCAACTTCATCAAGGAAGAATTTCTGTCAATAGTACTTTAAACGCTAAAATCGACATTATATCCTTTTTTCATTAGAATTCAGGTTGTTAATAGCAAACATATTTTAAAAATTACCCAGTCTTAAATTTGTTCTTCTCTGTTGTTTCTTATTACATAAATAATGAGTATTTTGTGGGCTTAGACAGATTTTCATGCTGAATTATTATAAAAGGCTTTTTTAGAAATAAAAAGAACTTCAAGTGTTATTATTTCGTTTCTCACTTGACTAAAATGGTGCTGGTTCCAATTCAGATTTATCACATTACAAAATAACACAAATAAAGAATATAAAAATGTAGCAACCAAAATGACCTCTAGAGAGTACACAATCTGTGGATCGTTTTGGAAAAAGCACAATTTGTATAAAGCTGTCTACTTGTCAAGTGATTTACTTACACATATACACATGGAAGTGTATCATATGGCGGTACACAGAATGACGAAATGGCACAAACAGAATAATAAAAAACTTACGTGATGCACGCGTCGCAATTTGTCAACTAAATTAGCTACTCTCGGATCGATACTCTGTATATTGGTGCTGGGTTTAACTTCGGGGTTGTATTTCTGCATATCGAAACCCACATCCACTACGGTCTTCGTGTATCTGAAACAATGATAGATTCTTTTATCAAAATATATTTTCACATATTTTGCACACCTGTTATTTACGACACTGTATCACGGGGTTGTATTTTAGGGGGAGTTTTGCACAAAAACAAAGATATCTAGTCCCTAGCAAAGAAAAAAAATTGTGCGTCGAGGGACGTTTTTTCTTAAAACTTCGAATGTAATTCGAAATGAAATCTGTATATTTCAATTTTTATTTTATATTATTTTTTTAAATAATCTAAAGGAACGAATTACACCAGAAAGTTTCATTTAATATTTCAATTTGTGGGAGTGATTTCGTGAAATGTAACAGGAAGTCGCGGAAGCACACGCTATTTGATATGACGAATGAGCGCGCGGTGGTAGAGTTGGCCGTCAGATAGCCGTCAATCAATTTTTCGAGAGGTCGGTACTGTCAGTCATCAGTTGTGCACTTAAATTACAGTGTTCTGTATAAAGTTTGCTATAGTATGCGTAAACTATAGGAATGAATATTTACTCTTAATAATAAGTCCCAATAAAGTGCAGACCATTGATAAAAAATTCAAGTAAGTAATAATAAATAATTATTCGAATAAAATAGTTCAGTATTTGGCTTTTTTAATTTTTGAGGTTGATTTCTGTCATTCCTAGTGTCAATTAAATAAAATAAAATTTTCATTAAAAAGAATTATTGTTTGTTATAAAAAAATCATTTCAAATAATACCTGACCCATTTTTTTCAAAATATTAAAATTGCTTATTACTAAGGTGAGATGTCAAATGGTACACATCATATGCGACTACTGTAAGGCTCGCTCGTTTTATTTTGATTCTGCCGGAATTGTTGTTGTCATTGAGCATTGGTTTTCGGTATTTTATTTGCACTCTGATGTTTGCGCTTTCCATACTCTTTTGGACTCTGAACACATGATTTTACTATTGTCTCCCTATAATTTAAATAGTAAAATAAATAGTAAAAACTTAAATCACATGTACAATAAATGAATGTAAACAGTAAATACTTGTATCAAGTTATACAATTTTATCAACTTGCTTTTCTAAATCTGTATTACACATATTTGCTGCAGTTTCAATTTTTTAAAACTTAATTGCTATAATAAAACAATATGCACGTATGATCTAACACAATAAATTATAGTTTAAAAAAACTAAAAATCACGCTTTTAGAGTTAATCAAAGTAAAAAATAATTCTTAACATAGGAATAAAATTATTGAGGAGAAAATTAATGTCATTGTTCTAAAAGCTTGGGGTGCTTTCATTCCGAAATGCATAGTTAGTTCAAAAATGTCATACAAAGCAGTGACATTGATTGACATTAATTTTTTTTTGACAGTGACATTATTTGTCTTGTCAGTAATTTTATTCTTATGTTAAGAATTATTTTTAACTTTTTAGTTTGATAAACTCTAAAAGCGTGTTTTCAAGTTTTTTAAACTATAATTTGTATTTAACTTTTTAGTTCGATTTGTTTTACTGACTAAAAAAATTATGTTTTAAATGGTAAAAGCACAAAAAGAATGCATCGGCCGGGAATCGAACCCAGGCCACCCACGTGGCAGGCGAGCATTCTACCACTGAACCACCGATGAATTTCGTTACGTTTCGTTACGTTTCGTTACGTTTCGTTCCAAAAATATTTTCCATTTTTCTAATTTAAAAAACACTAAATTTGCAATAATTACAGTAATGACCAAGGCATGGTCATTCAGGAGAGCAGCGAAAAGCTGCTAAGCTTAATATTTTAAAAATGTGTAGAAATCGTGTTTTTGTAATTTCCTTTTCCTACATGGGAGAAATTATTAATCAACTTCGATATAGTGGACTTTTCTTCTCTTCTTTGTGTGCCATGCTTGTTTTCAAACGTTGGCTATCATCAAGCGTTCAGGCGTTGGCTATCATAGAGTTGACAATTTGTTGGAAGCTTCTCGATCGGTAACAACATGAAACAATTCTTCGACTGTTCGACCCGTCCAATGTCTAATATTACGAAACCAAGAAAGCTGTTTTCTGCCAATCCATCGCTTTCCTTCTATTTTACCCTGGATAATTAATCGGAGCATGTAATATTTATGCCCCCTCATCATATGTCCAAAGTATTCAACTTTTCTTATTTTGATGGTGTTTGTCAATTCTCGCTCTTTATGTAGGGATTCTAACACATGTTCGTTAGTTACGTGTGCTGTCCACGGAATCTTTAGCATACGGCGATAGCACCATAACTCAAACGCTTCCAATTTATTTAGATGCTTTACTTTCAGTGTCCAGGTTTCACATCCATAAAGCAAAACAGACCAAACGTAGCACTTTGATGCTTTTTTTTTGGTATATTCTTTTGAGCTGTAGTCATTATTGAGGTTTTTATTTTTTGCCAGTAATCATTCGTAGTGCTAGGGTCTTCAAATTTAATTTCATGCACTTTAGTGTTGATTTCTTGAGAGACCTTATTTAGTATGTAAGGTTCATGGAGTGTATCTAGGGCTATCGTAGGGGTCTTCTGGGTTTTATTGACTGTTTTTAACTTTAATTTAATTTTAATTATAGAACACAATTAAGTATGGTCTGAATGGATATCTGCACCTAGGTAGGTCTTAACCGACTTTATGCAATTTTATTTATTTTTAACCTAAAGTTTGGAATAAAAAGAAGAAACCAAAGCAATATCTTGCTGGACAGAGATGGCAAAATAATCCCAGACACTGAAGGCAAACTAGCAAGATGGAATAAGTATATCCAAGAACAGAAAGAGAGTAGGGCCCAACAATAACAAAGGAAGAGGTAATGCACGCAGTAAAAATGGCAAAATCTAACAAATCTTCAGGACCCGACGAAATTCCAGAAGAAATAATTAAACTTATCATAAAAGAACAAATAGTCATATTGGTGGAACTATACAAAATAATATACAATACAGGAATCATTCCCCGTGAATGGCTTAGATCGAGCTTCATTACATTAACAAAAAAGGTTAACGCAAAAGAATGAAGCGACCATCGAACTATCAGTCTAATGAGTCACACTCTTAAAATATTCCTAATGATAATACATCAAAGAATTTTTAGGAAATTAGAACAAGATATTAGCGAAACCCAATTTGGATTTAGAAATGCAATGGGAACAAGAGAAGCCTTGTTTGCCTTTAATGTGTTGACTTAAAGATGCATGGATATCAATCAACCGATGTATGTCTGTTTTCTTGACTAAAACAAAGCATTTGATATAGTTCGCCATAACCACCTTATTCAATTGCTTGAAATTAAAAATATAGACATGAAAGATATTAGAATAATAAATAATTTACACTATAATTAGACGGCTAATATTAAAGTGGATAACGAACTCTCAGAAGAAGTAAAAATAAAACGTGGTGTAAGGCAAGGATGTGTACTATTGCCACTATTATTTAATCTTCATTCGGAAGAAATCATTCAGAGAGCACTGGAGGAAACAACAATGGGATTAAATGTTATTGGAATACTCATTTACAATATCCGGTATGCAGACGACACCATACTTATTGCGAAACAATATTTACAGAGCTTGATTGATCGAGTAGTAACAAGCAGCGAAGAGAGCGGACTTACCTTAAAAATCAAAAAGACCAAATTTATGACCATTACAAAATCAGTTCAGCAACAGGAAAACCTATGGATCAACGGAGAACTAGTAGAGAAAGTCAGTAAGTACAAATACTAGGAACAACTGTCAACAACAAGGGTAATGAGTACATTGAAAAAATTAATACAAGAATTGGACAAGCCATAACCATATTTAACAGAATAAGAAATGAGTAAGAAATGCAGTAAAGATATTTATTTACAACTTGGAGTCAGAATATTGAGATGCTACGGTTTCTCGGTGTTGCTATAGGGGATGGAATCCTGGACGTTAAAGAAAAATATAAGTGATTAACTGGAAGCATTTGATTAAGATGTCTCTCTCTCTCTGTAGCTTACAACCCGGGGTGGGTCTTCGCTGACATTACAATTTGCCTCTACTTGCTGCGGTCCATCATAAGTTCTTCTGGTCGTTGGACATTTAGGGTCCATAAGTCCGCTGCAATATTATCTTTCCACTGCATCCTTGGCCTTCCCAGCGGCCGCTTTCCTACCGGAGTCTTTTCCTACACCACGACACGTTGGTCTTGTCTCTTTACATGTCCGCCACATCTCAATCTCTCTGCCTTTATTCTTTTTACTATATCTGGTTGGTTATATAGTTCTTGCACTTCCCTGTTAGTTCTAATTCTGTATTGTTGTGTGGCGTTGTCCTTGATTGGTCCATATATCCTTCTAAGAATTCTTCGTTCTGCGATTGTTAGTCGGTTCCCATTTCGTTTTTTCATCGTCCATGTTTCACATGCATATGTCATTATAGGTCTTATAATTGCATGATAAATTGTTACTTTCGTACGACGGGTTCCATTTTTCGATTTCATAATTTTTGTAGTGCAAAACAGCAGCGATTGGCTCCCTGAATTCTGTTGTTAATCTCTTGTGTTATATTGTTATCTGAGGTGATTGTAGCTCCCAAATATTTAAACTCAAGGACCCTTTCAAAATTATGGTGGTCCATTGTCACATTTTGTCTTATCCTGTCTCTTCGTTCTATTCTTGTTGTAGTCATGTATTTTGTTTTATCCTTGTTTATTTGAGATGTGGTCATATAGAAGGATCTTAAGAATAAGTTGGATAGACATGGTAACAAATGGGGAGGTACTGGAAGAATGAGAAAGGAAAAGAAAATATTGATCACAATTAAAATAAGGAAGCTGCAATATCTGGGCCACGTAATGAGGAAAGAGAAATATGTATTTTTGCAGAATATTATGCAGGGAAAGATACAGGGAAAAAGTAGCAGATGAAAAAGATGCATTTCCTGGTTAAATAACCTGAGAAAATGGTACAACTGTAGTTCCATTGAGTTGTTTAGAGCTGCGGCATCAAAAGTGAGCTATGATGCTATGCTATGATGATGATGCTATGATAATAGCCAACCTTCTAAGAGGAGATGGCACTTGAAGGAGAAGATCGTCAATATAAAGGAATTTGTTAGATTCATCATTTACCTCAAACGGTCTCCAAAAAGCCATTTCACAAATATCAGAAAAAAAATAAATCGCAAACAATAAAAATCTCCTGAGAAATTATTGAGGACCAGCGCCAGCGCGCGCAAATGTTTTTAAACGTCTAAAAATTTCACCAACGTCTATTCAAGTGAACACCTGCGAGCTAGATAGTCGACCGATGATTTGATGAATGCGTATTAGTGACGCTGATATTCAAAAATAAGCTGTGCTACCCGTAGCCTATAAAAAGAGGCTATCGGCCGATATGTTTTGCTAAATTTATCGGTATTACTCAGAATAGAATAAAGCGCTTATTACCGAAATATCGCAGTGCCCTGGTAAAATCAACTATTTTAAACTGAGATTAAAAACACAATATTTTCAATGTTTCCACAAGATTATTTTTCTAAAATTTATTTAAAGTGTGGTGGATTATAAGATTTTACTGTAAAAACAAAAATTACACCGCCTTTAAAAGTGTTTTTTCAAAGGATTCTAAACAAAAAAAAACAATTCAGGCTAAGAGTTGCGAGCGTAAGTAGCAAGACAACCGTTTGTGTTTAACAGCCGCATTTTTTTGATTCAATGGCGATACAAGTGATATCGCATACTGATTTTCCGATTCCCTTTGGAAATCTCATCGAGCTTTTTGCTAGAGACAATGATCGAATGTCTGTTTAGTTCGAACAGCAAATCCTCTTTGAACTTCAGAATTCCAAACGCTCGAAATTTCTGGTACGAGTACGAATAATAAAACCCTGCTAAATCGATATTTGGCATTCAATTCGCAAGTTAGAAAATCGAAGTATTTCGCAAATTGCTTTTTTTAATGCTATACTAGAAGATTTCGGTGAAAATGAATCGGTGAACGTTGGCAGCACTGAATTATTTCTAAACGTCGCGTCGTTACCATGGTAATGGCGTAAATAATCGAAAGTCTTATCAATAGCATTGTTGTTGTTGATTTCTTTGCTCGGTTACAACCGTTTTTTAAACGGGAGAACTACAGTAACATAAAAGACCTCATCAACTACACCTTATCACTCCCATTAAAAAAAATAAAAGCACTTTCTATTTTAACAATAAATATTTCAATTACCCAGTATATGACTAATCTCATCTTGAGTGATTCCATCAAAATTAACAACAATAACATAGAACAAGTAGGCCCATACAAATATATGGGACAAGAGATAAGTATTGGAAGAGACAATCAAACACACGAAATAAAGCGTAGAATAGGTTTAACCTGTGCAGCTTATGGAAAATTAAGAACAGTTTTCCGATCCAGTCTTCCAAGTTATTTAACCAATGCGTTCTCCCGGTTTTAACATACGGCTCAGAGACATTAACAATGACCAAGAACAACCTACAGAAAAAACAAGTCATGCAACGTAAGATGGAGAGATCCATGCTGGGAATAACCCTCCGAGATAGAATCCCAAATAGAACCATCAGACACAACACAGGAGTAAGAGATGCTGTCGAGACCATTCTGCGTATGAAGTGGAACTGGGCGGGTCATGTGGCCAGAGTAACCGATGTTGGATGGACAAAAAAATATTACAAATGGAGACCAAGAGTGGAAGCATACAGAAACAGAGGACGCATACCAGCCCGATGCATTGACGACATAACGAGACTCGCTGGAAACTGGATGCTGATGGCGCAGGACCGGAAAAAATGGCAAAATATAAGAGAGGCTTTTGTCCAGCAGTAGACAGTATAGGCTGATGATGATGATGAGAGAAGTTAAACCAACAATAAATAAACAATATTTTTTAAATACTATAAATCGTATGCTCAGTCTGTAAAAAAAGACTAAGCCTCCATGACCAATGTCTTCTTCTTTCTGCGCCATCTTCTACCGAAGGTTGGCGACCATCATGTGATAGGTTTCTCTGTTCTGCGCTGCATGAAATATAGTTGAATCTTCTGGTATTTGGAACCATTCACGCAAGTTTTTCATCCAGGATTGTTTCTTTCTGTCCTATCCTCTCCTTCCTTCTATCTTTCCCTCCATGACCAATGTATAAAGATTTATTTATTTATTTAGCGTAAGGCACATCGACACATTTACAAGAAAATATATAAGAGAAACTTAAGTAAATCTACAAACAAACATGAAGGTTTTCTATATACTGTATCGCTTCTGTGGTTGCAACTAGAAAATCATCTGGGTGGCCTTCGTAAGATCGTGATGGATATTCTTTTATAATGTGTCTGATAGTTTGAACCTCACTGCAGTCAAATAAAGAGGATGGAACTTTTACCCATTTGTTTAGGAAGTATGCGCATCTGCCGTGTTGGGTCCTGATGCGATTTAGTGTGCACCAGGTTTTGCGTGGTAGGTTAAAGCCAGGAGGGTCTTTGAGTTATGTAGTGCATGTTGTTGTCCGGTTGAGCTTTGGACCATTCGTAAGCCCACCTGTCTGTGATGTTAAAGTTAGTTTCTGTAGCAATTTCTGCGGTCTTTGTTGCTGGCTGTCTCGAACGTAATCGGTTTCTGTTGGTGTCTTCAATATAATTATGTATTAAGAGCTCTCTGTCGTGAAGTATCTTTTTGTACTCATTTGTTAGCGTGTTGATACGACGAAGATGAGGCGGTGGAATGTCGCTTAGTACGGGTAGCCATCAAGTTGGGGTGGATTTAATTACTCTCTCTCTCTATCTCTCTGTAGCTTACAACCTGAAGTGGGTCTTCGCTGACATTACAATTTGTCTCCACTTGTTGCGGTCCATCATAAGTTCTTCTGGTCGTTGAACATTTAGGGTCTGTAAGTCCACTGCAATATTATCTTTCCACCGCATCCTTGGCCTTCCCAACGGCCGCTTTCCTACTGGGTTCTCTTCCCACACCAGTTTTACGACACGTTGGTCATGTCTTTTGTGGCGTTGTCCTTGATTGGTCCATATATCCCTCTAAGAATTCTTCGTTCTGTGATTTTTAGTCGGTTCTCATTTTTTTTTGTCATTGTCCATGTTTCACATGCATATGTCATTATAGGTCTTATAATTGCATGATAAATTGTTACTTTCGTACGGGTTACATTTTTAGATTTCATTTTTTTTTGTAGTGCAAAACAGCAGCGATTAACTTCCTGAATTCTGTTGTTAATCTCTTGTGTTATATTGTTATCTGAGGTGATTGTAGCTCCCAAATATTTAAACTCATGGACCCTATCAAAATTATAGTGGTCCATTGTCACATTTTGTCCTATCCTGTCTCTTCATTCTGTTCTTGTTGTAGTCATGTATTTTGTTTTAACTTCGTTTATTTGTAGGCCAACCTTCTTTGCAGCATTTTCCAGTTTAATGAACTCTTCCTTAACGTTAATAGTTGTATTTCCCACTATATTTAAATCGTCAGCGAAAGCTACTACAATGCGCGGACAGTGATTTCCAAATAGGAGCGTTTCTATGCTGGCCCTTCGTACGATGCCTTCCAAGGCGATGTTAAAGAGGAGTGGGGATAACGCATCTCCTTGTTTGAGACCACCGTTAAAAAGAAGGTTAACAATTTTCCTTCAAGTCTTACTGCGTCAACTTTATATACGTGAGCGCTATTGAGCCACACAGGGGCGCAGTACTCCACCGCAGAATAAACAAGGCCAAGATCTAAGTGTGGGTGCTGATGTCCCCCAAGACGAGCCGCAGAGTTTCTGGATAATGTTGTTTCTAGACTTAAGCTTTTCGGCAGCTTTGGTAAGATGCTCCTTAAAGCTTAATCTAGGGTGACGCCTAAGTATTTTGGATTTTTATTGTGATAAAGTAGCGTGTTATCGAAGTGAACATTAAGTTTTCTCCCCGCCATCTTGTTTAGATGAAAACAGCTAACTTTGGTTTTTGAAGCGTTAGGTTAAAGTCTTCATAATCGAAATAAGTTTCCCATGACTTTTAAGTCTTTCGATAGAATTTCTTCAGCTACTTCCGTTGATTTTGTTTGGATGGTTAGAACCCAGTCGTCGGCGTAGCTGAACTTTATTGACGTTTTGGCTATGTCTGCAATATATAGGCTAAACAGTAATGGCGCGAGTACCGATCTTTGCTGCAAACCATTCTTGAGCTTCCGAGGGGTACTGATTTCTGATCCCATTATGACGTAGGTATGTATGAAAAGAGGCCAGTGCATAGTGTTCAGTCTACGAAGGACCAATGCATTACGCTCAGTCTATAAAGATGAACCAGCCACCATGCTAGGTCTATGGTCTAGATCAGTGGTCGCCAACCTCTTCAATATGTTGAGCTACTTTGTTAATTTTGGAATAAACAGCGAGCTACCCACACGGAAGCCACGTAACGCAACGTAAATGAGATAATACACAGTTAATTTATCATTATATGTATTTATTTTACTATTTAACTGGTAATACATAATACCTAGAAACTAATAATAAACTAATAACAAAATAACTAATATTACTAGTACGTACTTGTTCATAGCTACAGTCCTACCTACCAAACGAAGGGGTTTGAAAAATAAACACAAACTTTTATCCAGCCACAACGGCATGTCACGTAAGATTTAAAAATAGTAAATAATAACAAAAAAGTAACGCACTATCATGAACATAAACACTGAAAAATAAAAAAGCACGTTCAATGAGAAGGCTGACACTCAGACTCATCGATAATTTTTTTAATGTTTGCAGTATATTTGATACAGCCTTTCGAATTTGTTCTTAATAAACTTTATATTGGAAAAAGAAGATTCACACAAATAGGTTGAACTAAATAATGCTTTCACTTTCAAGGCAACACGGCATAGAACTGAATATTTGTATTTACTTACAATAGGCCAGATACATTTGGTACTTGAGACTAACGATTTTAAGGCTACATTATTTTAAAACTCAATTACTTCCATTTCTGTTACAGCGATGTCTTCGCCAAACTTCTGCATAACACAAGTTGCAAACTGTTGGATATCAATTTCCATAAAGGGTGAAACAACAAACTGCGCTACTAAAGCCATTTCGTTGAAATCCTTAAAACGATTTTTGAAGTTATTCTTCGGGGTAGAAACTATTTCTACATGATATTTGCTGTCATAGGGTTCTAATGGATTTTGAGATAAAAGTTTCATCTTTACGACATAACGCCACCAGACCCTTATCACAACCCACCATAGTTGGAGCGCCATCGGTTGTCTAGCCTACCATTTTCGATATTGGAATTTTCTCGGAAGAAATAATATTTTTTAAATGAGAAAACAACTCCTGTCCAGTAGTGTGTCCTTTCAGTGAAATAAACTTCAAAAGATCTTCTTTAATCGTAAAATCACTAAAAACCATCCTGACGAACGCGGCCATTTGGCCAGTGTCCAGTTGAAGTGAAAAATAAACACAGTTATCTTAGTCAGTTCTTAACTGTAAAAAAATATCATTGCTCATTACTTCTACACGTCTCATCACTGTATTAGCAGAAAGTTGCATAGATTTTATAGCTGAAACTATCTCGTCTTTATTTCTAAAGTTAGCAAATAACGAATAAGCAGCTTCTAAAACCGCCTGTTTTATTATTTCCCCGTCTTCATAAGGTTTCTTTTTTTGTGCAATATCTGGGACACACGGTACGATGCTTTAGTTGCAGCCTTATTTTTGTCGACTGTTTTTAAAAATATTGATTGTTGTCCAATTAACTGCTTTTTTAACTGTTTCAGTTTCTCCTTTCTGGCGGCAGAATGTAGTGGGAATGATTTTTCAAAATTAGAATGTACAGTTTTATTATGTCTCTCAATATTTCCTTTTTTAGCAACGAAGACCGAAGTATTACATAACAAACACACATTTTTATCTTTAGCTTCTGTAAAAAAGTATTGTTCTTCCCATTCCGAATGTCTTTACCTTCTTACAACTACTTGCCATAATATTATTTTTTGTTGTTCTCTACTAACCCAACCACTGGACGTTGGTTACGCGTTCAGTTTTAAACTAAACGCAATGTCGCCGCGCCGTGCGTATTTATCCCGTTCAAAGCAATCCAGATCGTTCTCGAACACTAACGCGCTGGTCCGGCTGGTCGGTTCTAGCCGATTCTATATTGATGGCGTCAGCGGCAGATCGCTCACCGCAACGTTGCCGCTGTTTATGTTTAATATTATGACAATTATATTTTTTAGCTCGCGATCGACAGGTTGGCGACCACTGGTCTAGATACTCCAAGACCTAGCAAACGCCGTAATCAAATCTGGAATGCTGACTCTTTTGAGAGTCGACTCTATGACTTAGTAGTTAGTGCCTTTTGGCATGAAACTGGCAGTAGAGCGGGATACCCTCCAAAGATTACACAAGTGGATCGGAAGTAACATTGAAGCTATAAAATTATATTATGAATCCGCCTTCTCTGTTCAAAAGCCAGTGATTCCTTTTATTAAGACGAATCGAATTTCTTCAAATTTTATTTGCAAAGTTTCCAAAGTTTTCTGTTTGTTCTAGAAACTGTTACAGAATCTCCTCTTAGAGTTCCCATAGTATTCTACGAAGACTAGCTGGTTTATACAGGGTGTTTCTAAGTTCATGCGAAAACATTCAAGAGGTGATTGCCCGTATGAAATTGTGATGGATCTTTCATAGTTTATTATTTAATAAAGAATAAAAATCATGATATTGTATTTAATTTTTTTTAACGGAATCTATTGGTTCTAGGAAAAGACTTCAAGAATAAGAAATGTTTTTAAATAAACAGGGATTTTAAGTTATATTTTTATTTAACAAAACTAAAAAAACATGAAAAAAATTAATATCAAATAAGGTAAAGGATGCTAACATCACCCCCTTATAATGTAGTAGGAATGTTGAGAAAATACAGGTGGTTAGTCCTTCGCGAGTGCATGGAATTTACAAAATTTTAAGTTTCTAAATTTGAGAAAGAAAATTAAATCTTAATTTTACTCACCATATTTTAGGGGTGATATCTCGGAAGGGGGCTGAGGAAATTGTGTAATAGGAAAGATCCATATTAATTTTACGCGGGCAATCACCTGTATATAATTCATTTCAGATGAGACTGTTTTTGTAAGGATTAAATGAACGTTTTGTATACAGGGTGTTAGTAAATAAGTGCGACACACTTCAGGGGGTGATTCTGAATTAAAAAAAAGTTTGCTATATGAACGTAAGTTCGCAAATGCTTCGTTTTCAGAGATACGGGGTGTTAAAGTTTTTCTTAAAAACGGACGATTTATTTATTGCTCTGAAACCGGTTGAGATGTGCAAATGAAATTTGGTGGGTGCGCGTTAAGATGTTTTATTTTTTTGTATAAAAACGGCGCCCCATACGAAAAAAAGACAGGAGAAATTTTTTGTCACAAATTGAACGAGAAATTCAAAATGATTTTTAATTTAAAATATCTCAGTGGCGTACTATTTTTTTTTAAATTGAGATAATTACCAGTATGCGCGCCAATGATAAACATAAAATTTCATTTGCATATCTCGACCGGTTTAAAAGCAATAATTAAATCGTCAGTTTTTAAGAAAAAATTAAACACCCCGTATCTCTGTAAACAAAGCCTTTGCGGACATACGTTTATATAGCATTATTTTTTCATGCAGAATCATCCCCTGAAGTTTGTCGCACTTATTTACTTATACCCTGAATATGAAGAGCGATAAGTTATAAAATATGTATTGATACTTACTCGGCAATTCTTTCGCCATTCCAACACTGCTGATCCCTTCTTTCGGCGAAGGATTCGTCCTGGCAAAGGGTGTTGGCTAGATTGGCGTAGAATCCTTTCGTTTTACCGATAGCGGCGAGAAAATGGGAAATTTCGTTTTCGGGAAGAGGTGAAAAATTTCTGGGATTCGCACTTCGCGGTTTACCGTTCGATGAGGTCGGATACGGTGTACTGGTATCAGCAAGTTGGGGGTTTTCTTTTTGAGAAAATTCAGCAGAGCCGCAGATATTTCTGACCTAAAAAATTAAAATTTAAAATTATTTATTGTTCGGCGTTAGCTGTATAACTTTTATTTCATTTATTAATCATTAAAAGTAGCTTTTATGTATAAAACCACATAAAAATGGTTAAGGTAGTAGTATTAAAATATTATTAAATTGGTTTATTAACTATATTAAATTAAACACCCACATTTTATATCTGATGTTTTTACTTAAACACAAAAAAGCTTTATGTTTACGTTATTGTTACTGATTTTATCGGTTACAAGCACTGAAGAAAATGTGTCAATAATGATTTGAGTGCAAAGCAAATCAAATGAATTTTTGAATTGAACAAAGAAAGACACCATTTAACTTTTGAACGATTGCTGGTAGCCATTGGATTGCTGCTCGTTTTGCTTGTACTGAGAAACACTTGTTACAGCAAAATGTTCAATGGAGTCCTATTTTTTTTCAGACGAGTTAAGATTTAGGATACATCCTAAACCGATGTCTTCTTTCGGCAACATTTTATAAATTCCAATGGCTACATTGATTAAATATTTTGATCAACGGCGCTTACATATGACGTAGTCATTAAGAAAATTTTGTACTGATGCATGATAGGGCATGATCACATGTTGAGGCAATAGTGGTTAGCTTTCTTGTTGATAACGTTATCAAAGTAATTCCTTGGCCTGCAAAACCACCGGACTAAAATCCTATAGAGCATGTATGGGAAATGCTTTAAAAAGATTTTTGAGAGGTGGCAGAAATTTTTAAAAATGCCATAAACTGTTTAACGCATTGTAGGAAGTATGAATAGCTATACCTTAACAAGAAATAGATAACTTGATTCTATCCATGCAAAGACGATGTAGAGCTATTTTTTTAGCTATTTTAGGTTAGTTTATTTTAGGTTCGTCTTCTTAAAGTGCCATGCAGATTCCCGCGTAGGCATCCATAGCTTCTCTCATTATATGATTCTATTAATTGGAGCATTTTGCAGTGCCTGGAAGTCCCGTATTTCTGTCCATTGTCGTATGTTTCGTAGCCAGGATAATTCTCTTCTGCCTACTCCTCTTTTTCCTCCTTCTATTTTACCATGGAGAATAAAACGTTGGAAATAATAACGTTCTCCACGTAGTATGTGTCCAAGATAGCCAGTTTTTCTTCCTTTGATGTTTCCAAAAAGTTCACGGTCTATTAAACTAGCTCTTCTCAGTATGTCCTCGTTCATCACATGGTCAACCCACGATACTCTCAGCATTCGTCGCAGGGTCCACATCTCGAAGGCCTCAAGTTTGTTGATAATTGCTGTCATTAACGTCCATGCCTCAACTCCGTACAAGACTTGACATAGCACTTTACCATACTATATCTGATACTGAGATGTAAGTTTTTATCTGTCAATTTTTTTTAACTCTTACGAACGTTATTCAAGCTTGCTCGATTCTGCATTTTATTTCCTGATCTGGGTCCCATTTTTGGTTGATGATGCATCCCAAGTATTTAAATTGAGTGACTTGTTCAACGCTCTTTCCATTTATGGATATTGTGGTATTTGGAGTATCGTTTCTACTAATGGCCATACATTTGGTACGGATGTTAATTTTCAGACCCAATCTTTGACTTTCTTCATTAACCTTATCTAATATAGTTTGTAGATCATTTGCACTATCTGCCAATATCTCGGTATCATCCGCATATCGAATATTGTTTATGGGAATTCCGTTTACTTTAATGCCTATGGGACTGTCGGAGATTGACTCAGTGAATGCTCTTTCCACATACAAGTTAAACAACATGACAAGATGCACCCTTGGCGGACGCCCTTTTTTATTTCAAAATCCTTAGTTATTCCTGCATTCTGAATTTGGATTCCCGCTCTTTGGTTCCAGTACAAATTACCTATAAGTCTGATATCCTTTCCATCCAGTCCCAATTTCTTAAGATATGATATGAGGAGATCGTGTTTTATATTTTATTTATTTTGGGTTATTTTCCTTTATTTTAGGGCAACGACTCGCCTTAACACCCAAATACAAGTTTTGCCTTTAGTCTTGATTCCGATTACAGCAATTTTGCTTATGGGATATAAATATTATATATACCCGATTTTTATTATGTTGATTACATATAGGCGAGGCAAGAAAGACCATTCCCCTCTCTTATATTTCTCTTTCCCCGCGAAAGCAGGCAATAATCGACTATCAATTTGGCACGAAACACAAAAATGGTTAAGGTAAGATACAGCAAAAATGTAGATAAAATACAAAGTATAAGTTACCATAAGATAAAGTATAAATAAAATGTGTAATATGTATATGTGATATATGTCAGGTAGTAATACTATTCAGTCCCATGTATAAATTTGGTATTAGCATTATAATTGTATATCGAGACTGGACAGCCATATTACCACGTTCTCATTGGCTTCATGGATGTTGTGCATTGAGCCATGAAACCTTGATGGAACTCTAATGCAATGTGACTGATCGTTTGTGTTGGGTGGCCGCTGTCGCATTTAGGGTTTTCGGAGGAGTCCCATTTGTGTCTCATGTACTCACATCTGATATGGCCAGTGCGTACGCGATTCAGCGCTGTCCGTGTTTTCCTTGGTAGGTTGATTCCGGCTGGCTGAGCAATGGGATCTGTTACAAGGTTAAAGGTGTCAGCGTTTGAAGCAGTCCATTCGTTCATCCTGGATGTATTCAGCTGGAAGTTTTCTCGTACGAGTGTTTCAGCTGAAGTCCATGCTGGTTTCCGGGACCTTAGTCTCTGTGTGTGCTGTGTCGTACAGCCTTGGTGGATAGGCAGCTGTAAGTTGTTGCGGTATTTGAGCCATTCATTTTTTAGAAAAGCCTGTCTTCGTATGTGAGAAGGAGGGATATTGAACAGTACTGGTAACCACTAGAGAGGTGTGGATTTGATCGTGCCAGAAATTGTTCTCATCGTATCATTTAGTTAAACGTCAACCCTTCCGGTGTGTGCACTGTTTATCCAAACCGGGCTGCAGTATTCTAGTCTAGTGGCAATGCTCGAGTCAACCCATAAGGCAATGCTCGAGTCGAGCATTAAAAAGAGGTTTCACTATAAGTTTGTCCTTATATTTTTTCAAACTCGTAATATCACATACCTACATAAACAATCTTGCGGTATAGGTCTACTGAAACCAGAAAAAATAATAATTATTCTGTCTTGTTTACCTGTTGTTAGTTTCTTTACGTTTTACAAAATTACTGTAAATGACTAGAACAGTGCTTTTTAATCTTTAATACACGACTCCTTTGCAGAAAATCTGGCGACTCTCCTGGTCCATAATAATACAGTAATTTAAGAAGCAAAGTATTTATCATTCATTCTATTGAGTCTACACCTATAGGTAAAGATCGAGAAATCAAGTAATGTATTGCGGGACAAAAAATGGTCTATGAGTCTTCCCATTGCATTTAGAAGATATTCGAAGACAATGCTACTACTAACTAATCGTTCTCTCATTCCTTGCTTATTTTCCCGAACTGGACTTTGAAATTGACAATGTGCAAAGATGGATACTAAATCCTTTTTTGGATTTGGGAATTTAATTCCCAAACGATTGACGTCTTCTGGATTAAAAAAAAGACGAAAATAAAGTGCTGGAAGGAAAGCTTTAAAATTATAAGTGTTATTCGCTGCTTCCTATGTATGTAAACTGACGTTATTTTCTATAGTAAACATAAAATTTAGAAAGATAAGCAGACTCCAATTATAAAATTATTTACGTCCCGATTTGACAATTTTATAGAAAATAAATAGGCACTGCCTTTTTACTGAAATTGTGCATTTTTATTGTGGTGTAAGAGCTACAAAACCCTTGTTTTTTTGGCGACCCTCTTGGGGGTCGCGACCCACAGGTTAAAAAACACATTTTCCACTTGCTACGGTTCTTACACAATCTTTTGCTTCCTCTACTTTTATCAGTGCTCTCATACATGCTCGTCGGTTATTGGTACTCTTGACCTGGACTTTCTTCAAAACAATGTTGATCTGATCGAGATATGTTCGCCGAGGTCGACCTCTACCGACTTCCGTCCATTCACACTCGCCTTATAAATTTGATTTGTTAATCTTCCTTCATCCATCCTTTCTACGTGTCAAAACCATCCAAGCATTCCTTTATCTATCTTTGTAAACACATCTTCTTTTACACCACATCGTTCTCTTATCTCACTATTTTTTACTTTATCCAACCGAGTCACTCCGGCTATACTTCTCAGACTACTCATCGCCGCAGCATACTCTATTGTCACATGAATCTTTTAGGGTGATTTTTCAGTGTTTTCGCTAACATGTGGCAGCAGCGGAATACAATAAGCTTAAAAGTATTAGTGTGGGCTCCTCTAACCCGATCGCTTCTTACCAAACAGTGAGTATTTTTGTTGTGTCCGTTCAGGAACCATTCCTCACAATCACACGTTAAGCTGATTATTTTTAGGCAGCGAAATAAGTGTTTAATAATTAATCATCTAAGATTAAATAAAAAATCCCAGCGGTTTGTGATATTAATTAGAGAAGGTATACATTTTGTTGTGAAATATTTCGAAGCATGCAGTTGTTATGTTAAATCTCAGTGGGCGGGATATTCTTTATATGGTAACTAGTCAACATTTTGTATTATACACTCCCATATTGGTGTTATTCCTTTTTTAGTTTTATTTATGTTAACGTTCACACTTATTTTTGCATTTTTTTTTTAATCAACGTCGATGTTCGGTCTGTTAAAATAACTGGTTATTGTTTTAATAAACATTTTTGTAATTTTACATGTGAGAGTTACATATGCCTTATAACGACATTTTTAATATTTTCAGGCTTATTTCTCAAGGTAAAAAATTAATAGATATACGAAGTCTGATATATACTTATACGTAATAGGTAATCTTGACTGATTAACTGAAGAAAAATATCCAAACAAAATTTTTTCCAAACGATATAGAGGATTTTTTTTTTTACTGAAAATAGTCGCAAAAAGGGTAGACCCCGCGAACGGCCCGCACTGCGAGTATTAGAAGGGGGAGGAATTATAGAAAATAGATGATTGTGACCCCGCTTTTTAAAAAGTTGCAGGTCATAGTTCTCTGGAAAAACTGATTTTGGAAGCTTGTTCCATTCCGTAGCAGCCATGTAAAAGAAGAATTCTTGATAAAGACTGGTCTTTGTAGTGTCAATCTTTAGAGTAAAAGAGTGAGACTGATCAGCGTGCCAAGTTCTTTGGCCGAATGTGGCCAGTGGTGGTATAAGAGTTTTTATTTCTATGGAGCATCTGCCGTAAAAATATCTGTAGAGTAATGTTTGGTCTGCAACTCTTCTATGTTCTAGTGGGTGGAAAGTATCTGTGAAAGTTGAGCTGTTTATAAACCGAAATGCCCTTTTCTAAATGGAATCTAGAAAACGAAGAGAATGGTTTGGTGCTTTGAGCCTTGCTCGTCGTGAACAGTTGATAAGGAGTAAAAAACTTTGTAGCTTTCCACAGAAAACCCAGCCTCTGGCTTGCTGACTTTGCGATGTTAGCAACATGGTCATTCCAAGACATATTATTAGACACCGTGACTCCTAAAATCGAGATATAGGGACTTGATACAAGGGTATTTCCGGACATTGTGATGGAATGATTTAAGGAATTCACTTTCTTGGAAAACGTGGCGCTTTGTGTTTTCTGGGCGTTAAACTAAACAAGATTGTTGGTTTCCCACTCGACGATCAAGATCTCTATTGATGGAGTCAACTTGTTCCCCATATACTCTTAAGATTGACACTACAAGGACCAATCTCCATCAAGAATCCTTCTTTTACAGGGCTGCTACGGAATGGAACAAGCTTCCAAAATCAGTTTTTTCTGAGAACTATGACCTGCAACTTTTTAAAAAGCAGGTCCACAATCATCTCCTTTCTACAATCCCTCCCCCTTCTAATAGTCGTAGTGCGGGTCATTCGCGGCCCACACGATAGGTCTACCCTTTTGCGGCTATTTTCAGTAAAAAAAAATAAAATGTCTCGAGTGTCCATTTCTTTCTGTCGTAAAATCTCCATGGGAAACTCATGTCGAACCCTGTCAAAGGCCTTTTTACAGTCTAGGAAGCATGTGTATACATCTTTATTAACGTCGAGGCAGAGTTGCGTCAGTACATTCAGAATAAACAAGCCTTCCTGGTGCCAAGCTCATTGCGAAATCCGAATTGTGTTTCGCTAATTTCAGTATCTAGTTTCTTATTCAAACGGTTTTTGTGTAAAAGGGAGTAAATATTTGAAATGATTTATTAGCAAAAATTAACGTATTTCTTCGAAAATTTTTAAATC
This sequence comes from Agelastica alni, assembly GCA_950111635.1. Lineage (NCBI taxonomy): Eukaryota > Metazoa > Arthropoda > Insecta > Coleoptera > Chrysomelidae > Agelastica > Agelastica alni. Next base: position 81,444,867 of record OX467710.1, on the reverse strand, counting down.
GAGACACAAAAACTGGTTGTTTTTTAGTTGCTTCCATCTCAAGCGCATGCTGGTAATTTTAAGATTTGTGGGGGACAAATTGTGATCGTGAAAGAATGCGAATCAGTATTAATGTGAACAAGCGAAATTTGATACGCTAAGCGCTGGATATTATTTTCTTTTACAATTTAAAACGAGTCTATAGCTACCCACTTCTATTAACAAAAGATTATCGGTTTGATTGAGTCGTGTATACGTACAAAAGACCCGCATAATTCATGTGAACAGGATCACAACACTTTTCCTTGAAAGGCGTATGTTAACCGTAACCTGACAATTTATTTTTCTTTTCAAAATAAATAACTGCCAGGACGAAGACAAACTTTCAACAAATTACTGAATCAATTTGTTTACAGAATATAAAGCAAGGCATTTTAAACACTTAGGGTATGTCAAAAACGGCACACCGCACCTTGCACCGCACATAGCATTGTACCATAGTATTGATCCTGTCACGCAAAAAACATTCCCGTCGAGCAACGAAGGCAGTAGTTATTAATGTTTCTTTATTCATCATGTGTGTATAAACGGTAGAAGCGGTAGAAACGGTAAGCATTGAACTTTTTAGTTGGGATGGCCCAAGATTATTGCTGGCCTTGCCAATGATATTGATGTAGTGGGTAACACGCTACTGACTATGAAAGACCTCTTTTCAATGGTAGAAACGCAAGATGTTCAAATAGGACTCAGAATAAACGAAGACAAAACCAAGTATATGCACACTAACAGAACAGGACGTAGAGATAGAGTGGGCCAAAATGTCACTGTGGGGGAATACAATTTCGAAAGTATCGCAACCTTTAAGTATTTAGGAGCCACAATTGCCCAAAATAACAATCTGACAGAAGAAATTAAAGTACGAAAACGTGGAAACAAATGTCTCTATGCACCAAAGTCAGTGCTAGCATCGAAAAACATCTCGCGAAGAACAAAAATCACAATCTATAACCGTTATAACTGTTATACGACCGACTGTTATGTATGCTAGCGAAACCTGGACCTTGACACCAAAGACAACGAACGGAAATTAAAAATTTTTGAAGAAAAAGTTCTACGCAGGATTTTTGGACCACTGCGAAGCACAGTAAACCAACAGTACCGAGTAAGAACCAACCAAGAAATATCAGAATTATACAAAGTTCCAAATATTGTAAAGGAGATAAAGGCAAGAAGGCTGCAATGGGCGGGTCATGCGCAAGGACAACCTGACACACGGAGGGTGAAATTGGCTTAGGAAGGAGCACCAGTAGGACGAAGATATTTAGGGCGCCCACGAATGAGGTGGCGAGACAACATCAAAGCGGACCTATGAACAATTGGGATAGAATAAGACCCAGCATTGATGAAAGATCGGCAACAATGGAGGGGAATAGTACAGTCGGCCAAGACCCACCCCGGGTCCATACATCTCCTTTTTATTCTAAATGTCTATTTTTTCTTTTTTCAAATTGGCCATAATCCATTTTTACAGGTTCAAATGCATAAGTACTTATAGGTCTTGTTCTTCTCATAAATCATCGTCTTTGTTGCCATTCTTGGTAACTTACTTTTTAGCAGAATTTAATTCGCAAGAAATGCTTTACGAGCAGATAGAATTTTTTCATTTATTTCCTATCTTCACAGCTGGATAGCATAATGCCTAAATATGTAAATCATCGACCTCGAGAAGTGTTTTCCCACTTATCGTTATCACTTGATCAAATCAAAAACCCGTTTCCAGGATACCAAATCCTTTATAGTAAGGTTTTTGTAACATCTCTGGTAGTTTTTTTCAAACGAAAATTACACAATGAATCGCATGAAAACAATGCGATAGGAAATCTATAAGGAACGATTAGGAGAGCGATCCTGAAAGAAAAATAAGATTGAAACAAACAAAAAGAATCCTTTCATAGCCATACCGCAGGATCAACGACGTTGAAGGGTATAGACTTTGATTTCAGGGTTGCGACTCAACGGCAGGATGAAAAATGGTCCTGCGGAGGCTTTCTCCCAGGGAGAATCCCTCTTATTCAGGAATAATGATTTTTCATGTGTAGGATATTTTTGTTCCCGTTTTCTATGGCATTAAAAAGCAGTTTAAAAGAATTAAACTCATTCCGGGAATCTGTTATTTTTAAACATGTTTATTGGGTTATTTTGATGTAATCAAATATTTGGATATTTACTGTGTGACAATGATATACATACTAGGGTAGTTTGAAAAGTTTCCGACCTAACAAAGATACGAGACTTTCGTACGTAGCCTTCCCACTCTTACATAGGCGTACGATGAAGGATATTTGTAACAAAAATTTTGTGTACATTTATGTTTATTTACATGGTACAAATTAATGAATAAAATCAACTATTTTCACAATAAATGTTGCCATCTTTGCTCTGTTTTCTGAATTTTCACTACTACTGCATGTGAACTGCACACCCAAATTTTTTAAATAGATGTTTCGAAGTCAAACAAATGTGTTTCCTTTTATATAAGATGGTCGCTTTCGTTTTGACCTCAAAACATAAAATTCCCGACAAAATATCCCCGTAACATAAAATCCACGACAGAAAATCTGTCGACCAAAAATACGGGACAAAAATATTGAAAATTTAACAATAACATAATATATATGTATGTATATCATAAAATAACCTCACCGTCGACATAGTAAACAATTATTTGACGAAATAAATTACACAACAAAATTAATAAAAAAATGGCACATTATATTTTTATTACCAAAACAACTTTTTCATCACGCACTAATGATTTCCTTGAAAGGGACCAAATAGAGTCTATTAATTTTGGTAATAGTAAATATTTTACTAAAGATTTCCATGAAGGGTAACAAATTGAGTGATGTTAAAAACATATAATTTTACTCAAAACGATAAATACTAGATTATCGATAATAAAAATAACAAAGTGTTATATAGAAAATCCAACGACACACAGCAGCACTTTAAAATTTGCTGCCAAAATTTAAATGTTTGTTTATAATATTCAGAACTAAGAAATTAAAATTGCTATGGTAATAGCCAACGTCCGCGACGGATAAGGCACGCTAAGAAGAAGATTTTAAATAGAATAATGATTATAAGCTTCTTATCGTATCTCTTTTGCATTCTTCCTTAGATTGGGGCATATTTTGTCTAGGATATTATGTCGAGGAATATTTTACTTTTGGGATATTTTGTCCTTGGGATATTTTGTCCTTGCGATATTTTGTCATGGGATGTTTTGTCGGGGATCAAAACGCGTGTCACCGGTTAAGATATTTGCTTTTTGACCGTGGAAGCGTTAGGTTAGGTTGGGTCCCATGGGTACCGTCTCTACAAGGTGTTGAAAAAAAAGGTTACCTCGTCTCTAGGATTGGTAGAAAACTAAAAAATAATTGGGGTTTGCTTAGTAAAAATTTTTCGCAACGCCATCCGTATTCAAGAAAAAGGGCGTTGAAGAAAAAGATTTTATTACGATTTTGCCGAAACTACTGGAAACATTGTAATGAAATTTTATACGAATATGTTTTAGAAGTTAATTCATCCCATGAATTTTATATCTGACTAGAGGGCGCCAGTTACACGGTTCGTACCAAGTAGTATTGAACATAACTTTTGTAAGGTTAGATTTATTAATCAAAATTTTAAGTGAACTTAAATATCATTCAATTTTACACCAAAAAGGTACTCTTGGTAAAATTTGATACTGTGTACCGTTTTCGGGATATTTTGATTTAAAAATTATGAAGTAATAACCAAATTTTTTTTCTTCAACGCCCTTTATCTTGAATACGGATGGCGTTACGAAAATTTTTTACTAAGCAAAACCCAATTATTTTTCAGTTTTTTACCTATCCTAGAGACGTGGTTACCTTTTTTTGAAACACCCTGTATATAATGGCGGGCAAATATATATCCTCAAATATTTCGTTAATAATAAAACTCTAATTTAATTGTGATTAATATATAAACTTTTCATTTTAATGCTAATTGTTCGACGCATCACAAAGTAACCAAGAAAATTAATGGAGGTTTTTCAAAAATTTGCAAAGCAGTTCTCGCTAGGTTCAACTTAGACGCGGCAACGTTGTGGTACCACCACAAAACTATCGCGGGCGTATAAGGTGTCGAGCACGTGTGCTAGACCTTGGAGTTATTTTCTTTTTTTTTATAGATGTTGCATACGTACCCCTAACAGTACGAGCCAGCGACAAGAGCACGAGAGAAGGTTCAGTCGGTACAGCGGCAGTTTTAGGTTCATTCAGACGCACCTTGCACTATGCGCATTCCATTCCAATGATTGTCTGGGCACTGGTACCATTTCGTAGGGGGGACTCGGAAATGGGAAATAAATGGCAGATGTAATTTTTTTTTTAAAGACGATGTTGTCCTTCAGTTTTTATTTTAACATCGCGTTTTAATAAACGTAAAAACAGTACATTCAGAAAAAAATAGACGATAAGCTTTTATTTTATAAAGCATAACTGTACTTTCCTAGCCCTATCGAAAACAATGTGAACTTATTTAACTATAGGAGTATACAAAGCCATCAACAATCAAGATTACCTGGATATTTTAATTTAAATCACACTGCCGAACAAAAAATGTTAGTCACTTTAAATAACTTATGAAATTGGAAATAATTTTAAAAATAAAATGCATCAGCTTATGTCTGCATGTTGTAAATTAATATACTGAATTTTCGTAGCTTTTAAAAAATATGGAATCGAACACCACAATTTATTTTTTATCAAAAACGTTTACTGTATATATTCTAAATGAAACTCGACTATTGTTATTGGGAACGAAACGAATGAATAAAATTTAACATTGAAAAATTAATGATAATTAATATCGTGTATTGCCCCTTTTTGCATTAACGACTGCTTGCATTCGTTGGGGCATACTGTGAATTAAATTTAAAATTACATTCTGATCCATGTTATTCCACTGCAATAGCAACTCCCTTAGCTCCTGGACAGTTCTTGGAGCTGGTATATGCCTTCAAATAACTTATCCCAGACATGTTATATGGGATTCATATCTGGACTATATGCTGACCAATCAAACCTCCTAATTTTTACTATATCTAGATATTCAGTGACAATCCTGGCAGCGTGAGGTCTTGCATAATAATGCATGAAAATGCCTTGCTCGCCCATAGTAACCATGAAGGGCATAACATCTTCCAGGACCTCCGTTATGTATCTGTGAGCTATTAGAGAGCCATTCTCTACGAAATCAACTCTGTACGTACTTATGACGTGATACCTGCCCAAACCACAACAGACCCACCACCAAATTTACGTCTTCCCTAAATACAAACGAAGGCGTATCTTTCTCCGGGTCTTCTTCATACTCGTCAACGTTCGACTGGTCCAATGAGCCGGAAACACGATTCATCTGTAAAGAGTACCTCGCTCCATTCATCATCGTTCTATGCCAAGTGATTTCAAGCAAAATCCAATCTTCCTATTCAATGCTGGCGGTTTATTTCAACATCACGCAGAAACTATTGGAACGGTTTAAATGAAACATTGTAACTTGCCCATGTGGTTTTGTATGTTTGTACAGTGGGGACCCAACCCGCAGATTGCGCGGCAAGGACCCGGAACCAGCAAAGCACACACTGCGCCGCCGCGAGGTACCGGACCGAAAAAGACAGTCAATCCCCGGGACCTAGAACCACGCTGCACCTAATTCAGTACCTTCGTACCTTGTACAAGTTCTGTACTAGGTAGGAACCATACAGCCGCCCAAAAATAATTGCCAGTCCTCCCTAGCGCCCCATAGCAGCCCATTATACACTCCACCGCCCCAAGATCCCAGCCGCACAACCCGCACGCCAAACCTCTATTATACAGTCCCTTAGTGGATCTTAGCTGATTCCTGTTCATCGGTAACAGTTCTGCCGTCCTTTTGTGGCACGGTCCTTTGATGTATTATTTCCCGTATTTGTTTCCTGGTATGGTTTTCCAGTAGTTTTAAACATTTCCGAACCTCTTCTTGTAAGTTCGTCTGCTTCCTCATTTCCTGCAACTCCCTGACGTCCTGGAACCCCTATTAGTTTAACGTGATTACGGTCTACCAGCGTTCTCAGTTCTACTTTGCAGTCCACGAGGATGGGGGAAGAGGTGGTCCGGCCTTAAGGTGCCCCCTGCACAGGACTACCGCTGTCTACTACAGGATTTTACCCTGTTTCCTGAAGGCTCCGTTAGCTACGGTGCTCCCCCAACGCCATGCATCTATCATCACGGGTAGCAGCGGTTTTTCTAACAATGACTATGGTCCATGAGGACAAAGAGGTTGTACATAAAGAAGCCTTTTAGTAGTAAGTTAAGTCAAATTTAAATTGTTCATTGATCGCGTTATTTGATCAGATCATAATAACCATGAAACCCTTGAGAGTTTTAATTATAAAAAAAGAAAAACCTTAATTAAAATAAAATTATCAACTTACTCCCAACAGCAATATTTTTGATTTAATTTTTCCCAATTTCGTCAAAATGCGATGATCCTTAAAGCATACTCTTTTTATAATTACATACTACAATCCATACAAAAAAAGTAAAAGTTATTGAATTATAAGCGTTAAAAAAATAATTTATTTCAAGCTTAGTTTATTTTTGTGACATGAATGTATCAAATAAAATAGTATGGTTTCCAAAATAGCGTAAATATGTTGCATATTAGAAAAAGTACAAAAACCAAATTCAACTACACTATTCCTAAAACCAAAATATCCTGCTCCAGTCAAAAAACCTTTTTTTTCTATTTTGCGCTGTAACTTGCGATATGAAAGAGCTTTCAAACTTCTATATTCTGGATACTCCACCAGGATTCAGAAGCTCGAAATATCAATCCATCCACACAGGCGAAGCTAAAGCCACTTATTATTTTATTACTCGAATCGGTTTTTAGTCCGGTAAATCATTTTCAAGATTGGTAAATAAATTTGTTTATATAGAATATTTCACGAATATACGGTGGTTTCGGATTATCGTTAGAAACTCGATAACCAGTATTCAACTGTACATTTAAGAAGTACAAAAGAAAATTCCCCTAATATTTTTAAACAAATTGTGTAGGTAACGAATTTTATTTTATAAGGGTCTTCTTGTTTTGAAATTAAGGGTACATAGAATTTAAGTTTAAAAATGATGACAACCAAAGGTTTTGTGTGAAAAAGCTAGAGGCGTGCACAAAAGAATTGAATTTTTAAGAAATTATACTCCCTGCAAACAAAAATGCTCTTCATTTGTTTATTTGAACGAAACTTGGATTTTTGCAAAAGGTGGACAAAAAAATTTGGCAGGACGATAACATAAAGTCTATTAAAGACACCGACGGTGAAGGAAAAAGACACATTATTGTGCATGCAGGTGAAAAGCATGGTTTTGTTGACGGGGCGGATCTTTTATTTTCATAAAATAAAAATCGGCCGATTATCATGACAATAACAGCCAGGCTGCTTTAAAAGCACTAAGCTTTAACAAGATAAATTTTAAACATGTATGGAATTACATCGAATCTTTAGAGTACCTTGGTGCGAACAAAAGGTTGACCCTACTGTGGGTACCTGGGCACCAAGGAAACGAAAAAGCCGATACCCTTGCAAAAAGGGGGCCGAATCTGCGTTTACTGGACCAGAACCGGTTTTTGGAATCACCACAAGTGCCGCAAAAACAATCATTTCGGACTGGGCGGAAAATACTCACGTACTGGTCTGATATACCAGGGTTAACTCTCTCGAAGGCGTTTCTAACTAAACCCTCGAGAAGCACAACTAAGCAGATCCTAGAATGGACCTGCGTATTCTAACTGCTTACAGGACAATGTCGTCTAAGATACCACCTCGGAAGGATAGGTGGACTGTCGCTTTTGCTGCGTGGAAGACGAAACTGCTAAACATATACTATGTTCATGCCCCGGCCTAGGAAGAATAAGGTTTAACATATTTGGTTACACCAACCTAGAACCTAACGATTTCCAAAAAATCTCACCCTATACAACTATTTAACTTCGTTAAAAGGACTGGATTGTGCGGTGAACTGTAATCTCTCGGGCTGAGCCATATGGATACAGAGATGTTTGTGAAATGGTTAAAAGAGAAACTATTACCATCGTTACATGAACATCTGTCATTGTATTAGATAATGCTCCATTCCATTCGGAAGTTTTAAATAAGCAACTTACAACTCCTGGACGGCACAGAAAATAAAAGAATGGTTAACGAACGAAAATATTTTATTCCCACAGTATTGCTTCAAGCCGGAATTATTATCGATAGGTAAAATACACGAAAGAGACAAAATTTACAAATTGGATCAAATAATATTCAGTTATGGACATCGTGTGCTAAGACTTCCGCCTTATCATTGCCAATTTAATCCCATTGAGTATATTTGGGGAATACGCGAAACTTATTACGAAAATCACATTGGATCTAATGGTAACAGTGATAAAGCTGTTTTGGAAACCTGGCAACGAGTATTTAATACTGCCAGTTCTAAACTTTTGGAAAAATGTGTCACAACATGTAAAAATTTAATAGAGGAATGGTGGTTTCGAGACAACCGCATTGAAGCAGTTAATCCTGTTATTATTTACAATCCGAATGAGGATAGCGACGACAGTGATTCCGATTATGATGATTATAAATCTGATGCTTTATAATACCGTAAGTACTACATGATTAAACATTTTTATTAAATTTGTACCGATAATTTATTTTTGTTGCATTCCCTTTTAATATAATTAAATATGTGCCTATTTTTAATAAAAAAACTCATCGAGAGCTACATCAACGATTTCTGTTCACAATAAAGCAAAAAATAAATATAAATCGTCTTAATAAAAGCGTAATAATAAACAAAAAAATTTCAAGTTTAAATCTTAGGGGAATTTACTAATGTACCTTTCAACACATTGCGCCCGTTAAGTCGATGCCTTGGTAACCAATCCGATACCGTCGTATATTGGTGAAATGAGCTATAAATTAATATATCAAGATCCAAAAACGACACATAATTATGTTTTTTTTTAATCCATAATTCCTTAATTTACAAGCCCCAAAGTTTTAACTTAATTTTCTTAAAATCTTCGAAAGCTCTAAGACAAATAACCAAACTTATGATTAGATGAATAAAAGCTTACCTGATGAAAGCCACAAGCCTTACAAATAATCATTCTTCATTAACCAAACTTAGAGCAATGACATCTTTTTTAAACTTCCATTGAAGAATTGTCTTTCCACAACTTCTTTTCACATAGATTTTTATATCATTGTCAAAAAGGACTACTCCTGCAACTTCAGGTACCTATTTGTCATTAACAAACCACAACTTCTTTTATTTATTGAAGGTTATACTGTAATAACTTTTACGTAGGTCTTCGAAGATTGTCGTAATCGGTTGTAGTACAAAAAAATATCTATGCCGGCTGATGGTAATCTAACGAAAGCTTATTTAGTTTTTAATCAACGATTTTGAAAGACAGAGGTCTGTACTTTAAAATTTAATTTGAGGTTCGCGTACTGGAAATTATTAAATCTTGTTTGTCAAAATGATCGCTTGCTGTGTAACTATATGTTAACCAATGTAATTAAATTGTTTACCAGAATAACATGCCACTGTAACGCTTACAAGCAATCAAACAACAAAAAGTAGAAAGCTGTCATGACGAAACACTGTGTTTCCATCGAGCGTATCGACAGAAATTCGATTCGAACGACCAGAACTAATTTCGAAAAGTTTTGCATGAATTTTCGACTTGTGTGTAGACAAAACAAAAACAAAAATGTCGAGCTCGGATTCGAATTGCCGTAATAAAGACGTACCATAGCAATTGGGTAGCAGAATGAGCGATAGCCTGAAATTGCAACTTCGGTAACGACGACCATTTCGAACGTTTGCATTTTTAACGGTTTTGCTCGAAAATGCGGATATGAAAGAGATATTTAGAACAACTCGCACACAAATCACATTATTCTTAATGTAACCAACAATGCACAAGTAAGTTTGTTGCACTGAAACTAAAGCTATTTTTAGATACGACGTTTTATTGCTTTTACTTTTTTCGTCTCATGTAAAAAAATCATCGTAAAATAACTCTAATTCACGTGGTAATAAAGTCACGATACCATAATTTATTACTAACCGCCTAATTATTATTTATATCTGTGTTTTGACGTATTTCTGGTATTAATATTATTGTGCTTCTTTTCGTCCCATGTGCATACCTGCACGTAGGGAACCCTTATCCATTATAAAATGTGTGTTATTTTCAGCGTGGCGAAATATAGACGGCATCTGGTATTCCGGACCAATCTCTAATATTCCGAAGCCAAGAATGCTGCTTACGTCCCTGTCCGCGTTTCCCTTCAATTTTGCTCTGGAGACTGAGTTTTGGGATAGAATATCGGTCACCCCTAAGTATGTGGCCCAGATAAGACGTTTTTCATTTTTTTACGATATTTAGAAGTTCTCTCTTTACTTTAGCTCTTAACAAAACATCGTTGTTTGACATATGCTTGGTCCAGGAGATCTGAAGCATTCTTCGTAGAATCTAAATTTCAAAAGATTCTATTCGGTTCTGTGTTCTGACCTTAAGCGATCACGTTTCTACAGTTCGCCTATAGTTTGCTCAATTTATGCTAGATAAACAAAACAAAAACCAGGATTTTTTTAATAACCTCCTTTTCACTGATGAGGCGACGTTTACTAGAGGGTGTTTTTAATTGAAAAAACAATCATTTTTGGGACTCCAAAAATCCACATGCTCTAAAGGAACGACATTTTCAGCATGAATTCAAGATAAATATTTAGTGTGGTGTGATATCTGGTTTTTTTATTGGTCCTTTTGAACTTCCTCCTAATCTGAACAGACCCCTCTATTTAAACTTCCCTGAACAACAGTTAAAGACACCACTAGAAGATGTACCACTAGCCATAAGGCGGAACATGTGGTTTATGCAAGACAGGGCGCCGCCACATTTTTCTTTGCCAGTACGGCAATACATAAATGAACATTTACCTCACCGGTGGATTGGGCGTGGCAGTGAATTTATTTGGTCACCTAGAAGTCCAGATTTAAACCCTCCAGACTTTTAAATATGGTCACAAATCAAGGACATGGTTTAAAAAGATACAATTAATTCCATCAAAGAATTACGACAGACAATTCAAGAAGCTGCTAATATTATTAAAAATTATTGACAAATGTTATTTAATATTCAAAGATCTTTAAGGAGACGCCTTACAAAGTGTATTAAAGTGGAAGGCGGGCATTTTGAGCATTTACTTTGAATTTTTCTTTTATTACTGTTACTGATTGTTATTTGTTGTCTTTACTGTTGTTACCCCGCTTAGTAGTAATTTAAAGAAATAAATTCATTTCACAATAAACAAAATTCATTGAATGTTTAAAATAAAAATAACTCAAAAACTGGTAGAGTTACATGAAATAAACATAAATACCTTTTTTATTCAAAATTGAAGTCATTGAAGTCATTTTAGCCATAACTCATTATGCAAAAAAGATATATTGTAATTTACCTTAGTAACAGGGTGTAACTAACGCCCTGTATAAATATTGCAAAATTCAGCATAAAATTCGTAATTTTCATGTCAAGAAACATAAATTTGCCAATTTTTAAGACGATGCATTCTTAATGAATCACCCTGTATAAATAATTGTCGTCACTATAACTTATCTTACAAATTTAATATTTGCAAAATTACAATTATCTCGTTTCGACCATCTCCAGATATTAAAACTTCCAGTTTCAATACAGGTAATAAGAAAAATATAGTGTGTGGTACGGGATAAAACAAGATCATTTCAGACTGCAGAGGATGTCAGTTCTCGCCTACAGTTTGGGCAGCCAAACCTCTTGTCTGAAATCGTTTTGTTTTATTCCTTAACACACACTACGGGTACCACCTAATGTTTTGTTAGGAAACATTGCCTGTTAAGAGTTTTTGAATTAATTCTCTGTATACGGTAAATGCAAGTAAGGAAATTCTTTTCATTATTAATTTCAGTGTTTCTACGTACCTAGAACCTAATTGTTAACGTTAACGTCGTCGGGACAAAATAAATCTACAAAACATAATAATTACTATTTAAATTTAATCGTTTTTTAAGCGGCACATAATTTTAAACACACTCAGCGACATCTTCGTTGTGTGCGACAATCCGGCTCAATGGAACGCTTTGAAAAAATGCCCTTGGGAATAATAATGACCGTAAGAAGGTGCAGAGATAATTGCACAATCTGCAGATTCATTACGTTACCTGCATAATTTCATCGTTTAACTTGAAATACGTTTTCTTTATCGCGAAAAATTAAAGAGACATTATCTCGCTCACGAAATGAAGTGTAAGTCGAAATAAAAATGTCTTCTGTTTTTAATTTGAAGTTGTCGTCGGTACAGTGTGAATCAGGGCAGTATTATTTTTATTTTATTTTATTTCTACGTTGTTATAATTTTTTGAAATTATTTTGGGTAATAATAATGACGGTCAAGCAGGGAGATTCTTTACCGGCGGATTTATTTAATTTGGCACTAGAACACTTGCTTAAAAAAATACGTGAATAAGTGAACTTAAGAACAAAAAGAGGTCGAGTAATAGCTTATGATGACGATGTGGCGCTAGTAAGATTAAGATTTAAAACAAATGTGGTGGTGTATTAAGATTTGGCTGTAGGATGGGGGGGAGTTGTATATCTAATTGATTAAGATATCGGGAGACCCTCTGATAAAATAGATAGTCTACTCTTTTCCGCATTTCACAAGTATTTTTATATCTATTTGCAACTGTGTTATTATAGTTTGGATGTTCCGGATTATGCATTACACACTGGCATACGATAGGGTTAGGTACTGTCTTCTTTTAGTAAGTGGCTGATCTAACTTCCAAGAATTGACAAAAGCTTAACCATCTTTAATAAAGCAGTAACACCAGCCGCCAAATACATCAAACTTTTCTCTTTAAACTCTTTAAGTACTCCACCTTTCATAAAATATACACTGATGCATCCAAAACCCCAAGTGGAGTTAAAACTTCTGTTATCACCATTTACAAGCCTTCATTAAAATTTAAATTACCCATCGAACTTTTTGTATACACAGGAGAAATATATGCCATCTTACAAGCTTTGATCGAAATACAAACAGCAAATCTCCAAAAAGCTGTAATAATCACAGACCCTCTAAGTGCCCTAAACACCTTAAAAAGTATTTACACAGATCATCCTAGAGCACTTCAAATAAAGACTATATCAACTACAGGATATATCGGATGTTAGGTTCCTTCTTACCAAGAAATAAACGGTAACGAAGAAGATGACAAATACGCAAATGAAGCAGCAGTCGGAAATAGTGCTCATAGAGTTAACAGTAATAAGAAACGTAAAAGCCTTCAACAAAACAAAAATCGTTTCACAGTGGCAAGAATCGGTTAGAAATTTAATGCAGATAAAAGAAAGTGTAAAACAGTGGCCGAGGCTATGCAGAAATCGTTCCAAACAGGTCGTATTAACTAGACTTAGATTAGGACACACTAAAATTACCCATGAATACCTACTAAGCAAATCAGACAAACCTAGATGTATACATTGTAACTGAAAACTCTCTGTTAAACATTTACTATTAGAATGTACATTATACACATTGCAAAGACAACGGTACAATTTTCCAGATAACATTCAAATCCTTTTAGGAAAAGATTTCAATGTAGATGATATTTATAATTATCTGATAAATACCTCTTTGCTTAAAAAGCTGTAAATCAATTAATTCATTAGTTATCAAAACCACCGCCAATAATCAATATGGTTGATGCAATAAAAAAAATAAAAACAAATGTGAATACAAAAATATAAAGATTGAAAATATACTTTTGTAGAAGTTGATAAAATACCTGGTAATAACAATATCTAGCAAATGTGATAGAGAAACGGAAATAAAAAAAAGAATTGTAGCTACAGAACATTCCAAGCTAATAAAAACTGCTAAAAAGTTAAATAATTAGTAAAAGTACAAAGATAAAAATTTACAAGACAATAATTAGACCAGTGATGATGTATGGGTCAAAAACACTAACCATAACCACAAAACAGCAAGAGGATCTGAGAATACAAGAAACAAAAACAATTTTGGTTTCTTAGAAAATGGAAAAGGAATATAAAAGAAGAACAAACTTAGAATTAGAAAATGACCTAATAAGAAAAATTAAAGAAGAAGTAATAAACAATAACAACAATATTGTCAAAGAGAGAATGGATAACTTGTTGGAATTTAATGTAATTTATTTAAATTGTACGCAAAATATGACCTCGGTTAACATTTTTTGGATCCCATTTTTAAATAGACTTTTAATATTGTAAATGCAAGTTATACCCATAAATCCATATTTAATATTCATTGAGCAACAGATTACAAAATTGAAAGAGAGATACAAAATATTTGTAGCAGAAATGACAACTGTAACGTCAAGTCAAGTGTTTCTTTTTTATGTCCTTAGTCCGTTTCTGATGAGACTCTTTCAAAAATCATTATATATTTTTAATTAAAGCTTAAGGCGTCTGTATTTTCTGGATAAAGAAAGCATGTCAAAAGAATTGTATTAATATTTCACGACATTAAAAAAAATATTAATTTAAAGACAAAACAACTACTTGGAAAATGAAAATTCCACGAAAAGATTTTACCGGTTTTTGTTTATTCCTGTTAAATACATCGTAAATGTAAATCTAGATAAATACATATTTACCAAGATGATAATTTGTAATTTTTTTTGGCTTACTAATATTAAATAAATATGACTTTAACAATGGGACACATAAAGAGTTCAGTATATTTGATAAAAGCTTGCTGTGCTTTTGATTCTCCATAGTCTCGATAGATAAAATAAAAAACCACAACTGAAAATAAGTATAAATTTCTGAATATTCCCAAATAACAGTCTGGATTTTTTGCAAGATCACATAATTATAGATCAAAGTTGGATTTGGCCAGCGTCGGTCTAATAAATGTTAAATGCGGTAAAAACATACAAAACACTTTGATAAACGTAACGAGAAAGACATTTTGCAGATAGAATTAGTAATTATATAAAAGATGGATGAAAATACTCACAAAAAAGTCTGTAAAGTCGGTTTACGGACGATAATTTTACGTGTTAACGTCATAAGAAAAACATTGATGAAAAATTGGATACTTTTATGAATTGAATTGAATTTTTATCACTGAAATTTTATTATTTTGTATAATACAATGGAGTTATTTAAAAATTACAATTTTTTTGGCTGCAATTATTGTTGTAGTAAACAATGGAAACCACATTAACTTTTTACTTTACTTTATAAACAGTAAAGAACACAGTTCACGTGTAGGTCGTGTGCTGCCGCTGTCTCTCTTCTACTCGGAATAATCGGTCGATAGAGTGGAAGAGAGATAGATGCGTCACAAGCCGAACGTTTAGGCCGATCGTGCCTCTCTATCGCTTGTTCCGCGCTCTCGCTTGTACGCTCGGCTCAGCCGGAACGTGACAATGAGTCATGCTATTTCGTGCGTGCAGCCAGCATTCATCGATTTATAAGACGTTATCACGTCAAAAACGTTGGTTTTGACTGCATTTTTTCACCTTGAAAAACACATAGTATTGATTTTAGAAATCGTGCTGATTTAAATCTTTTAATAATAGATTATCCATAGCGACATTTGTATTTATAGATTTTCTAATGTAAAAACCATAGTAATCACCTTTTCAAATACTTTAATCTTTCAGTGAACAGATTATAAGATTATAGAGAAAAAATTAAACTCATGGTTTAAAAAAAATCCACTAAAGAATAATATAATGACGATTTCTCTGAATAAAATAAATAAAGTAAAAATCAAAAATTACTTGAAATTCTTGGGTTGAAAACATGGAACTAAAATATTACAAAAAAATATCACCCCATCATGCAATATTTTTTGTTATAGTGTTTCACATTCTATCATAAGATGCTGTACAGATTTTTTGTTCTCTCCGCAGAAACTGAAGGAATTATTCTTCACCATGCTCACTTTTTTTAGATGTCCATTGACTGGATGGTGACTTGTCCGTCAGGGTTGCGTGCTGTCTCCATTGCTGTTCAATCCATGTAGATGTAGATGTAGATTGTAGGGTGGGTCGTGAAGGCCATGCTGCCTCTCAAGCACTTCGACCTATCAGATCTTTTGTACATAACCCTTAATCTATTCGAGGCCCGGAATTCCGAGACTTCTAGTAAAGTTTATCAGTTTCCTGGGGGCTAAGTTTCTGATATCGAAGGGCTTTAGAAAGACCCCTTCCAGAAACTTGAGCCTCTTGCAGAAAAGCGCTGGGCATTCGCAAAGCAAATGTTCTGCAGTTTCAGCGAAGTTCTTGCAGTAGCGGCAACTATCACTCTGTTTTACTTTTTTTTTTCAGGTGGTACCTTAGAGGGCAGTGTCCAGTGAGGAGTCCCGTCACCAGTTTTAAGTCTTCCTTGTCCAACTCGGTAAGCTGTTTAGCTTTTCTTGGCGAAAGACTTATTATATTATTATAACCAGGAAAGACCAAGTACTGCAAACATGGAAAGAGTACTTTGAACAACTACTTAACCAGGGTGATACAAACAACGAAGAACCTGGGTTCGATCATTACAGCCGATAATGACATTAGCGAGGAAATAAAGTACCGACTAAAAACCGCAAACAACTGCTTTTATGCCCTTAATAACGTATTTGAATCCAATTAAGTTACTAGAAGATCCAAAACCAAAATATACAAAACTGTCATCAGACCTGTCATCTTGTACGGCTGCGAATCGTGGACGCTATCGGTACGAAATGAGGAGGTCATCCGAAGTTTCGAAAGATGAATACTGAGGAAAATATAGTAAGGTAAGTAAGTAAGTAATTCTTACGACTTTTTTCAAACAACTTGAAGCGTTTTTAATATTCACTAATGACCAGTCAGCTCCAAGCTTCCTGATTTCTCCCACTTCTAAGTAATGTTTCCAATATTTTTAAAGAGTTTTTATATCCGCGTGGCGTCTCTTAATCCTTTCCACCCTCCCAAAAATTCTATCTACAAGGAGATATGAATGTCCTAGCACTGGAAATGTTAGCTCTTGATCGTTTCTGGAGCAAATTTATGTAGCCAAAACATGAGCATGTGAATGATAACTATTTTTATTTTTCCCCGCGCATCCACCAGAAAATAGGCGAAGAGTGTCAATATTCGGAGGAAAATTGGTATTTTTTAAAAATCAAGTAATGATAAAGATATTTCTGTGGCTCCCCTGCCAGCTTAATGCTCCATCCATACAGTTTGTAGGTGTAACACTAAAAAAGTAAAAAGACAGCTGATGGGCATAAAAAGCATCCTGTATAGGTATACTTTTGGAAGAATGTGAACTTGTTGCAGGTCAAAACAAAATAATACAGAATTAGGCGAATCTTCTTTCATTAATTTATAGAACTAAGAGGCTCTAACTTTGTGAACTCTTAACTGGGTATTTAGTTGGTTTTTATCAGTATTTTCCTTGGCATTATTGATTTGCGTTGTTGATCTAATTCAATAATTACATACATCTGTAGCCAGGCTATCAAAGCCTATGTTAAAGTTATTATTAAAGACCTTTTGAAGAACTTTTTTGTCATCAGGCACTTTTTCGTTTTACAAATTTCAAAGATTTGCAATACTATATTCGGCGGATAAATAAATTGTTCTTGATTTGCGACGACCATAATGGCTTTTTTAAACTTTTAGTTGACTGATGAAATTTTTCACCTCCGTGATTTTTTCAATATATTTATGAGACTTTCTATCCGATTTTTATTTTCTTGCATATTGTATTTATTTGCGTTTGAGAAATGCTAAACAGAGCTATACATAGTTTCTGGCAAATCTGTTTTTTACTACCCTCAATAAATACTTGAAAAAATGATAAATCAAGACTAAAATACTATTTTTATACGAAAACAACATCAAAATGCATTTTGTATTTGTTTTTGGACAAAATGCACTTTGAAAGTACAGACAACATGGACCAAATTCAGTTTGTTTGTCTAGGTATTTTTTCCCATTTAATATTTTCTTCTTCTTCTTCCGCTGCTATCCACTAATGGATGTTACGATCACTTCTGACCTTTTTTCCTTTCTCTGGTGGTGTGAATTAATTCTCCTGTGATTCCTATTCCTGTCCAATATTTGATATTTCGGAGCCACGACATTCTCTTTCTGCCTTCAACCCTTCTTCCCTCTATTTTTCTTCTATAAATAGTTAGATAAAATGGTATCTTTTTTTGCGTAACGCATGTCCCAGGTAAGCTGTTTTCCTGCGTTTTATCGTGCCCAGCAATTCGCGTTCTCTTCACATCGTCCTCAAAATTTCCTCGATAATTTTTCTTACTGTCCATGGGACTTTCAAGATTCTTCGATAGATCCACATTTCAAATGCCTATTCATTGTTCCAACCTTGTCCAGCCTTTCATACCATACAACAGTACGGACCATACGTAACATTTTGTGAATCTTATTCTGAGATTGAGGTCAAAGTCAGAGTTCGTGAAGACGTTTTTGAATCTCAAGAATGAGCTCCTCGCTTTTTCTATCTGGCATTTAATTTCTACGTCTGAAGACCAGTCTTCACATAACCAAGTCCCCAAATAGTTAAACTTTTTTACTCGTTCTATGTCTTCACTATCGTATGACAGCTTCGCATTCTGGAACTCATCCAATTTGCGGGTGATTACTAGGAATTTTGTCTTTTTTATGTTGATGTTAATTCCAATACGTCGACCGTGGATCAGGACTGTGTTATCTGCATACCGTATATTGTTGATCCATGTGCCATTTACTTTGATGCCTAATTGTTGTCCTTCGAGAGCTTCTTGGAAGATGTTTTCAGAGTAAATGTTAAACAGAAGTGGGGAGAGGACACATCCCTGTCTTAGACCTCTTAGGATTTTCTGTGCCTTTGTAACTTCGTTGTCAAACCTAACTGCAGCTGATTGGTTCTAGTACAAGTTTTTAATCCAGTGTATGTCTTTTTGATCTATGTCAAGTCGCCTAAGCATTTGAACGAGTTTATGATGTTGCACTCTATCAAATCAAATGCTTTAATTAAATTTAATGATTTAATATCACGAGGACCTAATGCTTATTGACTGTCCAAGTACTTATAAAAAAAAAAAAGTTTGACTTTAAGAATGTGGCGCCACCTATATCACAAATATATTGTAAATATAAAAAAACTAGTTACCAGCCGAGATTTTAGTTATGATCTGAAATACTATTTTTGAACGAAAACACCATCAAAATGCATTTTGTCCTTGTTTTTGGACAAAATGCACTTTGAAAGTACAGACAACATGGACCAAATTCAGTTTGTTTGTCTAGGTATTTTTTCCCATTTAATATTGCGAGGACCTAATGCTTATTTACTGTCCAAGTACTTAAAAAAAAATAGCGTTTGACCTTAAGAATGTGGCGCCACCTTCATTACAAATATATTGTGAATATGAAAAAACTAGTTGCTAGTCGAGATTTTAGTTTAGATCTGAGAGTTTGTATGCTTAAATGCTATATGTTCCCAGTCCTTTTATATAAAGTAAAAGCTTGGATTTTAAACAAAGTCTGCGAATGAAAACTAGAAGCCTTTGAAATGTAGACATACCGCAAAATCTTGAGAATAGACCGACGTAGAAGAGCTGAGATGGATGAAAAAAAGCATAAAAATAATTGAAGAAGTGAAAATGGAACATATTATGAGAGGGCTAAAATATAAACTACTCACTTCATAATCCAGGACAAAATAGTGGAAAAAAGATCAACTGCACTTGAAGAAGAAGTTCCTTTTGGGTGCAAATTATTTATGATTCTTTGTATTAGAATAAATGTCCTTCCTGAGTGTTTTTTAATGCTGTTTATTTTTCTATTCGTTTGATTTGATTAATTTTAAATATGCCGTAAATATTTAAATATGGCATTGGTGTAAAAATATTTTCGTTGTCATAAACATTCGAGCATGTTACATGTAGCCGAACGGCACTGATCATGAAATTATTCGAAATCCAACCTCAAACTATATAGTCTCATTGGATGCAACAAATTATTTATTTGCAATGAAACTTGTTTTAACGTTGCTTGCGAGAAAGTCTTCGCATTTTTTTGCGGGAACTCCGATATATTTTGACGACATACATCGTTAGTCTAGAGCAGTGTGTCATTTCGGAGAGGGATCGATTTTATGCTAAAAGTTTGTTTTAACAGAGCAACAGCTTCAGTTTTAGAAGCGGCTCCAAATGTAAGTTGTTTGATTATTTATGAGAACACTACTTGAATAAATATATACTAATTTTCAAAAAAACCCCGAAAGAGCAGACTAACTGCAATGAAATTTTCTGTTCTCAGACTCTAAGAAGAAATGATTACAATACGGACATAAAAATTTCAGCGGCTGTACACTTATGAATATTGTTTTATCAAAAAGTTTTTTTTTTAAATTTGCCTTTTTTTCAATTTGCAGCAATATTTTGTAGTGGCGTTATACTTAGACGCCTGTAAATTGCCGTGGGGTTTATTACACCCCACGGTTATAGCGTTATAAATTTATCAACTCCTTTAAATGTAAGTATAATATTATATAGTTATAATATTGTTACGAGTTTTTTGAGTCCGTCCCTTTCGGCATTGCCTTGAGGCGACAGCGCATCGACCACAATTAGGGGGAATGCATAATGAGCACAATGGAAGACATTGAATGATTCTCGAGTCCAGAAACGTCCAGAGGGGCATCAATTTGTCGAAAATTCGCGTTCCTTCTAGAAACAGTTTGGATAAATATAAAAAAGGCAGCGGTCACGAAAAAGTTTGGTTTAAAGTTTAAATTTATAACGCTATAACCGTGGGGTGTAATAAACCCCACGGCAATTTACAGGCGTCTAAGTATAACGCCACTACAAAATATTGCTGCAAATTGAAAAAAAGGCAAATTTAAAAAAAAAACTTTTTGATAAAACAATATTCATAAGTGTACAGCCGCTGAAATTTTTATGTCCGTATTGTAATCATTTCTTCTTAGAGTCTGAGAACAGAAAATTTCATTGCAGTTAGTCTGCTCTTTCGGGGTTTTTTTGAAAATTAGTATATATTTATTCAAGTAGTGTTCTCATAAATAATCAAACAACTTACATTTGGAGCCGCTTCTAAAACTGAAGCTGTTGTTCTGTTAAAACAAACTTTTAGCATAAAATCGATCCCTCTCCGAAATGACACACTGCTCTAGACTAACGATGTATGTCGTCAAAATATATCGGAGTTCCCGCAAAAAAATGCGAAGACTTTCTCGCAAGCAACGTTAAAACAAGTTTCATTGCAAATAAATAATTTGTTGCATCCAATGAGACTATATAGTTTGAGGTTGGATTTCGAATAATTTCATGATCAGTGCCGTTCGGCTACATGTAACATACTCGAATGTTTATGACTACGAAAATATTCCGGTCTCTTAATGTATGTATTAGGTCATCTATCGTTCTCAGTCCGGTCCATTGTCTTACATTGCATAACCATGACATCTTTTTCCTTCCCATTCCTCTTTTATATTCGTACCTTCCTTCGATAATAAGCTGTAATAATTGGTATTTTGTGTTACGCATTATGTGTCCTAGGTACGCCTTCTTTTCTGGATTGTCGTTAGTAGTTCTCTGTCTTTCTTCATAATTCTAAGAACTTTCTTATTTGTTTCTCGTGCATTCTATGGAATTTAAAGTACTCTGCGGTATATCCACATTTTAAAGGCTTCCAGTTTGTTCATTGTGGTCGCTTTCAAGGTCCATCCCTCCATTCCATATAAAAGTACTGAACAGATGTAACACTTAATAAATCTCACTCTGAGGTTCAAGTCAAAGTCTGCGTTTGTGAGAACGATCTTAAATTTCACAAACACACTTCGAGCTTGTTCTATGTGACATTTTATGTCTAAATCGGATGTCTAGTCTTCATTAAGCCATGTTCCGAGTTATTTGAACTTGTTTACACGCTTAATTGGATCGCCTCCGTGTGTTAGACTGGAGTTTCTAAAAGTGTTAGGTGTTGAATATCATGCATGTTATTAGAGATTAGAACGGTATCGTCCGCATATCGGATGTTATTAACGTTAACTTTGATGCCCATCTCAACATCCTCAAGTGCTTCCTGAAAAATATGTTCGGAATACAGATTAAACAAAAGGGTGAGAGAACACATCCTTGGCGGACTCCTCTACGAATTTCAACTGTTAGTTGTCACACCATAAATCCTTATTTGGGCTGTTTGGTTCAGATATAAATTTCCAATACAACGGATATCCTTTTGGTCAATATCCATTTGGCTAAGAATTTACAACAATTTTTGGTGTTCTACCCTGTCAAAGACCTCAAAGTCTATGAAGCAAATAATTACATTTGTTTTCTGGTTGTGTTTGGTAAATCAAAGCAAATTTTTTTTTCGGCCAAACTTTGAGTAAAATAATAAAAAAAATATTAAAAAGCATTGAATTCTACAAAAAAAGTTACTGTTGTTTGATTCTTGTAACTTGATCGATTATCGAGTTATTTACTTCTAAAAACCTCAATGAAATTTATTTTTTAAAAAATTGTATTTTCTAAATGTGTAACAATAACAAATTAAAAAACAAAACTTAATAACTTTAAAGTAAATGTTTAAAATGCCCACCATTTGTAGATTGTAGATTGTAGGGGGGTCGTGAAGGCTATGCTGCCTCTCAAGCACTTTAACCTATCAGATCTTTTGTGCATAACCATTAATCTATTCGAGGCCCGGGATTCCGAGACTTCGTAAAAAGTTTATCAGTTTCCTGGAAGCTAAGTTCCTAACATCGAAGGGCTTTAGGAAAGCCCCTTCCAGATACTTAAGCCTCTTGTAGAAAAGCGCTGGGCATTCGCAAAGCAAATATTCTGCAGTTTCAGCGAAGTTCTCACAGTAGCGGCAACTATCACTCTCTGTTTTGCCCATCTTTTTCAGGTGATACCTCAGAGGGCAGTGTCCAGTGAGGAGTCTCGTCACCAGTTTTATGTCTCTTTTTTCGAACTCGAGAAGCTGTTTAGCTTTCCTTGGCGAAATGCTTTACTAGCCTTTTCGCTTGTCTTTGTGAATGCACTTTATTCCAGTAAGATTTTATTTCATCTGTTTCCCAGCGTTAAACCTCTTCTTTCAAGTGGGCTTGGAGAGTCCACAGAAGAGTTCTGGGCCGGAAAATTGTGTATTTGCCCCTTTTTTGGCAAGGCAGTCTGCTTCCTACATCAGTGTGACCTGGTTGTCTGATGCCAGTTGTCTCAGGGATTGTTTACAGTCCCAAGTCAGCTTATACTCACAAGTCTATAACTTCAGAGCTTTTAGTGCTGCTAGGCTATCTGATAAAATATAGATTTCTGCATTTCGGGTAACCCTTTCGATGTACTCCTGGGAACATATCTCTATGGCTTGTAATTCTGCTTGAAAGATGGTAGGGGTGTTACCAAGTGGTTTTGAGAGCCTGTAACTAAAGCATCTTTTTTTTTTACTAGTTGAGATCCGTTCCCTGTGAAATCTGGGTGGTTGTTTATGACCACTTTAAACTGCATTTCAAGGTCGTACCTAACTGGCATATAATATGTTGGATTAGACAGGGATTCCAGGTAAATATTTTTCAAAATCTTCAAATGTCCAATTCCATAGCCTGTATGTATACCAATTTTCATAGTGATCGGTTGAATGGTATCGAAGCTGAAGCTTCTAAATGAGGTATGACTTGATACCTAAAGCCATTGGAATCTACAGTATCTTCAGCAGGGAGTGGGAGAATCTGACGTTTATGACATTAGCGCTAAAAAGTGTCCCCCTTAAGTTTAAAGTTGACGAGTTTCGGAATTTCATTCTAATATGTCGCATTTCTGAAATATTAAGGGTGGGTCCTTTTCAAATAAACATAGTGTATATCATTTTCATATATACAGATTACCTTACAAAGAAAATATCGTATGAAATAATTAACAAATTTTCACTAAATATAAGTCTGTGATAGAAAAAATCTACACAACAAACAAACTAAAATGGCAGACACATTTCTCGAAAAAATTTCATTTTTATTTTTAAATCGTCCAATCTCGAAAACCTCTACATTAATTTATAGTCTGAATCACCGTTCATAAAAATAGAATAACGATAATTAATTAATTCACAATGTAAAATATCCAATAAACCAATAATATTTCCTATTGAATTTTAAAATTGATGATATAACTATCCCGGTTTTAACGTTCTAGTCACATCACAAAAAAATCGTGAGTGGGTGGTTGAATATTTTCGCCGACTTGAATTTTTATTGCTTAAAGTGGGCAATAAACTATAGTGACTGCTTTTTTATTTTTAAAATAAAAGGATATAAAAATTTCCGGATTATATAAACACCCGTTAATGTTGATTGCGATTTGTCGTTTCAATTTAGCATCAACAGAGTTGGACTAGACACCCCTATTTTTTTTAATTTCGATGCCATCTATCCATCTATTTAGCCTTCTTCGGTCCATATTTGGTCATAGGCCTCCCCCAGTCTTTTCCACTCTTTCCCTGTGTTTGTCGCCGCCAGGTCATCCGCCTACCTCATTTGGGGTCTTCCTTCATTTTTTTTATTTTCCCAGTGTCTCCAGTTTAGAAAACATTTGTTTCATAGGTCGTCTTTTTGTCTGTGAATATTGTTTTATTATTGCAATTAAGTTTTTAAAAACGGAAACCGCACCAAATGTGTGTAATACAGATTTAGAAAAGTAAGTTGATAAAATTGTATAACTTGATACAAGTATTTACTGTTTACATTCGTTTATTGTACATGTAATTTGAGTTAAATTGTAAGGAGACAATAGTGAAATCAAGTGTCCAAAAGTGTCCAAAAGAGTATGAAAAGCGCAAAAGTCAGAGTGCAAATAAAACACCGGAAACCAATGCTCAATGCCAACAACAATTCCGGTAGAATAAAAAAAAGATAAAAAGTAAAACGTTGAATTTTAATCTTGCCAGGTATTATATATCTTTTGTATGAGAATCAGTAACAATTATATTTCTTTTTCTTTTTTTATTACAAAATACCCTGATCAAAATTTATAAATAGCGTAAGGAACTTCGTTCACATCGGATGTCCAATGACACCACACGGCTTTTTTAATATAGGATTGCGTTTTATAACATTAAATTATAATTTAGAATAACTACTTATTTTTTAATTTTTATAACACTGCAATTATTATTTCTCAGTAGTACGTCATCCGTATTGTTTTAGGTTTATGATTTTAATGGTGTTAAGAGTGCTGGTGACAATATCTTTTCTATATTAATGCTTGATTCAACTGTTGACACAGGTGGAAAATTACTCTTTTACAGTAGCTGTCAACAATACAAATTTATGTAACATAAACAAATGTTTACATAGTTAATAAAAAGCAGTACTTCGATGTTTCGGAAATAGAAAGCGCTATTAATTCTGTTGCTATTTTATTAACTAAATATTTTACATTAGACAGTAGTGTAAAATTTGCTGTTGGCCTTTCAAAGCTCGTAACACATAAAAAAAACGACAAAGGATGTGAGTGATATATGAGTACACACGAATCACCGTTTTCAAACGATGATATCATGTATACCTAGGGTCAAGTCAAATTTATACGACTTCTTCTTTGATTACATAACGATCTCCTATATTTTTCTGTTGACTATATACACTATAAGCTTATATATTTATTTGAGAAGGGTCATTATGCAAAACACCGGTTAATACAGAATTGGAATCAGGCAATAAAAATATTGTACGACGCTAATGTACATAAATACATACATAAAGTCAGGCCTTTTTCCCATAGGGGTACGCTAATGTTCTTTCTAAAATTAGCAACACTCATACTTAAGTTTGTCATATTCTTTTAATCGTTTAAAAATTTAAAAAAAACAACTATACTAGGTCTGCACCTGGTTTGCGTCAGATGAACAGGACTTGACACATAATTGATATCTGAATTAGAAATATAATATAATTTATTATATTCTGTAAGATATATTTGGATTCACCCTGTATGCAAAGAGAGCTTATAGTGTACACAAGCACGTTCTGGAGATCAGGTACCTAAAGAAAAGGACCAGAAGGGGTGCGGGATACGGCGGGTGGCGAGAGTCTTCATGAAGGGACGACATAAAATAGACGCATTTTTGTTATCGAGAGATAGTTTGAATACGCTTTACGATAAAATATAGTTTTAGAGTAGAATAAGATATTATTATTTCTTACAATTTCAAATTCAGATATCACTAACCACCGGTATTTTTTAACATTCCTGTTACATTATAAGTCCATCGGTGGAGTCATAAACGACGGTTACTTAAACAGAAAGATCTGTTTTGCTGGGTACCTAAAATAGGAAGACGAGGAGGGGTGCGGGATAAAGCAGGTAGTTTGGCAGTCTTTGGTACGAGAGTGAAGGGTAAAGACGCATTTTATAATAGATTGATAGTTTTGACTACGTTTTACGATAAATGTATTTTTGAAATAAAATAGGATATTGTTATTTCTTACACTTATCTTATTTAATATCAAATCTTTTTTTTTAAATTTAGTTTGGTGAAATAAAAATATTACTTAAAGTCTACAATTCTTCAAATTCAAGAATCAAAAATCACAAGGATTTAATTCTGGAGATCAAGGAGGCCAGTGTTGCGGCCCTTCTCGACCAATCCAACGGTTAGTTGCATCTAAGTATTGCCTAAATGTCTGACTAAAGTGTACTGGAACACCATCATGCATGAACCACTTGTTTTGTTTAATATTCAGTAGGATGTCCTTAAGTAGATCAGGGAGACAGGATATTGTATTTTATTTTTTTTCACAGAATCTATTGGTTTTGGGAAAAAACTTTAAAATTAAGAAATGTTTTAAAATAACAGGGATTTTAATTAATATTTTTATAGAAAACATCCATCATAAATTCATGCGACAATCACCTTCTGAATTTTTTTGCATGAATTTAGAAACACCCTGTATATAAAGGCAAAAGAAATCTTAGGATTTAGGACATTTAGGTAAAAATTCTCCAAAGCTAAATGTTTAATGAGATAAACATTTACACTTTAGTAAAGGAACCAACATTACAATTACACAACTTCTGCGAGGTAAACAAATTCAAAGAACTCATACATGGAGGATCTAGAATCATGTTCAAAAAGTTGACTTAACAATTTTGAAATTTAATTATAAAAAAAATGTGCCAAAATGTGCCCAAAATGTTATATTACGTAAAAAAAATTTATTTAAAAAACTTAACTTTTATGACTAAGTCCTTTTTATGATTTAACCCCACAACATCACTTCATTAAAACCAAACTAATCGTGCTGTAATGTGCTCGAGATGTGCTATTATGTGTCATTAAAAATATTATATTTACTTGAAAAATTGAAATTATATTGAGACATCCTTTTTGTGATGTTTAATTATCTCCGCAAAATCACTTTATCAAAACTAAAAATATTGTGCTGTAAATATGCCCACAATGTGCTGTTACGTGCCAATGCGAAAAAAAATATTGGAATAAAAATTTAGATTTTTCGTACAATGTTAAGTCTTCATTAATACTTTCCCTACTAGTAATGTTATTACGAAGAAAAATGTTCATTTGATATACGTTTGAAAAAAATTGAATGTAAAATCCTATGTACTTTTTGTATTCGAAGTTCTTTTTGAAATGCTCCCAATAATAATTCTAAGAAGCAATGTTTTTAAAAAAATGTATCGAATTTTATCGGTCCAAGTAGTTTTTTTTTATGTAGAAGTGGATTATATAGGTGCTGTGGAAAGGCCCCATACAATTTCTATTGAACAAATTATAATTTATCGAACTATGTATTGATTAAAGTAATTACTGGATAAATGAAAAAAATGTCTTTCAATTGATCAATGAATTTGAAATATAATTTTATCGGTAGCTTTGGTAGTTGATACGCGAAACAGACGAATCTAAAGTTTTCAATTAATAATCTCTATATTTACAATTCGACAATTGTAGATTTTTCTTGTAAAATATTTATTCAAAATCGTTTGTAGCACGGTATTATTATGCTATTTTATCGCACCACACTTATATATGCGTAGAAAAAGTATAAATGAAGATTTAACATTTTACGAAATATCTAAATTTTTTTTAAGCAACAACTAAACATCACAAAAAGGATGTCCTAATAAAAATTTAATTTTTCAAGTAAATATTTTTTTTAATGACACATAATAACACATTTTGAGCACATTATAGCACAATTGGTTTGCTTTTAATGAAGTGATGTTGTGGAGCTAACTAAACATCATAAAAAGGACCTAGTCATAAAAGTTAGTTTTTTAATAATTTTTATTTACGTAGCACGTAATAGCACATTTTGGCATATTTCTTTTTTCTTTTAAATTCAAAAATTGTCGAGTCAACTTTTTGGACATTCTAAAATCTGATAGATAAACAATTTTAATCGATTTCCATGGTAAATATATTTGAAAAGATTGGAGTATCGAGGATAGTAATTTTTAGCAATCTGCTTTAACTTTATTCCAGGCTGATTTAGGAATTTGATGTATCGAGTTTTTACCTTGAGACCTAATGAAAGCTTAGTTTAAAATGGTTAAAATAATAAATTTATCAAAAGAATCTGTTTAAAGTTACAAAATGGATCAAACAAATGTAGTTAGAAATTTAACTTTTGATATATCGCAAAAGGTATGGATACATAATTTCGTCTATATAATTTTTTTTAGTGATAAATCTTTGCTTCGGTTCCCTCAAAACGTAACTCATCCACTCTTTCGCATAAACGTTTCAATCCTAACAAATGGTCCTTGCGAGCCGGATAATCGTTTATCCTTGTCCATAAATCAAGTACGTCGTTGCTCGCACCTCAAAATGCATCACCCCCGCATTTACTGAAACAGCTACGATCAACGATATGTGAAGAGAAATAAAAGGCGTCATTTGTTTGAAGGAAAACAGAGGGAAAAAAGGAAAAAAATTTATGCCGCAGCACTTCGTTTAGTTTATAAATTTATTGACAAATCCATTTTAAGCAGCTTGAAAGACTAGCAGAGCGAGAGATTTTGGAGTAACCAATTTTCTGTTAAGCGGATTTTTTTTTGCTTTTCCAGAGAATTTGTGTTTTCGTGTCATATTTGATAACATCAAATAAATTAAAATTGTAAGCTTTTATTACCCAAGTTAATGGTGTCATGAAAAAAATTAAAATTTAGGAGTTTTATACAAAAACATTGTAATATTTCTGAAAATTTACCTTTATTTAAGCAGTGTCAATTAGTAAACAAATAATCTTAGAATATCAATTTTCATTTAAATCACTGAAATCACTTTACGAGGATTTCACTGCTTGTGTCAGGATAAAATATCAGAATTATACAAAGATCCAAATATTGTAAAGGAGATAAAGTCAAGAACGCTGCAATGGGCAGCTTATGTGCAAAGACAGCCTGACACACGGATGGTAAAATTGGCTTGGGAAGTAGCACCAATAGGACCAACACCTTTAGGGCACCCCCGAATGAGCCATGGAGTTGTAGAAGTAGTAGTACAGTTTACTAATTTTAAAATCATAGAATTTCTAAAAAAATTTTAAAATATATCTAAGAGAAATTTAAAGTATCAATGATGTCTAATTTTTTTGTTGTTTTTTTTATTGATTACAATTAACTTTACTCGTGTAAATAATAATTTTAGGATCTTTTCAAGAAGGTTTTACAAGAAAGCATAAAACTTATGGTAATAGAAACATTATGTCGCTGAAGATTAAGACGTCGCCGTCGTTTTGAAAACATTTCTAATTTAATAATCAAGTTTATAACTAGAAACTTGTTTGCTTTCACGCGCTTTTCTCTATCTGTTAATTTGTTTTGTTTGTAAAATAACTTTAATTTATTTTTTCGTCAACGAACTAAATACACTTAAAAAATTAATTTTGTTAGTATTAGTATTGGTATTCAAGTAATTTAAAAACATTGTTTAAAGTGTGGGAATTTACATAATATATTACGAACTTTTCACTGTTTCGGAAGAAGTTAGCTTAAGTACAAGTAGAAACTTATCTCCATGACCGTAGGAACCTTCAGAAATAAAAAATCACAAACTTCTGTAAAAAATACAACAAGACGCAAGAAAAGATTGAATATCAGCTGCGTCAGTAAACAACATTGGAAAATCGAATATTCGAAATAATGGGAAAATTTCTGGATGGACTAGAAAAGACAGCAGGAGCAGATTAAAACATTATTGAACCGAACAATTTTTAAAACCAATTGTAACTTTACGTGGTTCGTATCTTAACCGCGCATAAAAAAGAATTAAATTTTGGTGTCTAGGATTTAGTTTTCCTTTAGATGCCTTTGGTAGCTCTTTTTTTTAATGCTACAAAATAACTAACCAGTAACATATTAGGGAAAAATCGTTACCCAGTGCCCGTCAGATATCCAGAAATAAAGAATCAAAAACGACAATGCAGCAAGAAGGCAAAAACGATTGAATATCAACTGCGTCGAAGGCCAATATTAGGAGATCGAAGCTTCGAAATAATAAGGCGATGTCTAAATGAACTAGAAAAAGTAACAGAGGAGGAAAAAAAATATATTTTTAAACTTTAAAATCGAGGCTAACGTATTTTTTCAGACGATATTACATGTTATTGGTCTTCACGTGGAAGACCAGCATCTTTGGTCACATCCTAACGACCTAATTTAGAAGAAAGTGTGGAAAGAATAAAAAAAATTATATCTGTAAACATTTTTAATTTCTATTTTTAATAATTGATTTTTTTTGTATTTAAGGATGATTTCATTTTGAGCCAAAGATAATTTTATTAAAAAATCAATTTTTTTGTTGCTAAAATGGTAGAGAATTATGTTAAAAGTTATGAGCATCAGACGTTAGCTATCCCACTGCGCGTTCGGGTGCACGCGGCATCGCTGACTAAAGGTAAAAACCGCCAAAAGTTAATATTTTCAATATTATGTAAGATTTTTCCCGTTTTCAAACTTAAAACTCGTTTTTCTCGAAACCACTTTTTTTAACACTACCACCTCAATTATTCAGCTAATTTTGATCCGATTGATTTAAAACTTTGACAGAAGCTTTATAACATCATTTTCAAAAGAACTACGTAGGATTTTATTAATAAATTGAAAACTTTTTGTTTTACGACCGATTTTTCATGATTTGTTTTTTCGAACTTCCGCCATTTTGTTAAAATTTGATATTTTTTGAAACCCCTACGTACTTTTCTTGCTTTTAGTTCATACATTAAGAAAAAACTTGATTTTTATGTTTCAGATCAATAGCGACGACGAAAAGTTGGTGGTAGTGGAGGCCTCTCTGAAAATTCCTCTTATGCTTATAACTCTGTATTGACGCCATTTTGTTTTTGAACGCTATGTAAAAATTAATTCAAGTACTTCAAAACTTATATAATTAAGTCATCTACTAAGATTTTGCATCTGATATAAAAATTTTTAAAAAAAATTACAAAAATGACCTTCAAAAACCGGGTTCTAGAGTGGTGTTACCCCTTAATTTTCATACATTTTTCACGAAAAATAATTTAATCATTTTGGGGGTATTTTTTGCTGTATAGAAGAAAAGTTTATGCGTTTACCTAAACAAAATCACATTGGCTCAGTCTCTCATCTTGAAGGATTTAATTCTTGGTTAATTGTAAAATATAATGGATAAACACCTTCGAGTGGTTAAACTAACAACGCTAGTGTTATCGCCAGTACCGTACTAAGGCATTAGAAAAGGACATTTGGCGAGGACGCCTAACCTAACCTAATACCATCTTCCACAAAGCGGTGTATTTGAATTGTTTTTTCACAAATTTCTTTCAATTATTTCTATTTTTAGTAACTTGTTTTGTTTCGTTTCAGCTTTTTCCTCTTTCATTTGGTTTTTTATTTTATTGATTATTATATCCCAAGCCTTTCTAGGTCTTTTTTACTTTTGCTTTTTATTTTTTTTTCGGTCTATTTTCAGTAGTAATAACCCAAGGACATTGATAATTGTAGAAAAAATTGTATAACATATTTCGAAAGCTTGCCTATAAGCAACAGGCTTGAACAAGTTGTTATAAAATTTTTGAGTATTTATTAATGTTCGAGGGTTATTCGGATAGAAATTTTTTTGCTGATTATGGAAAAGAATATTTAAATGTGCAATTAACAAAAGAACCATCAGAAAAATTAAATGAAGATCCAGACGTGCTAGTTTCTATAACTGATGAATTATATGCGAATTATTGCCCTATTGCATTGCTTTTAGTCATATCCAAAGTTATGAAAAAAGCGATTAACATATAACTCATCAAATATCTGGAGAAATTCGAAATAATTCATAACAGACAAAATGGATTTTGACAACTTCGGTCAACTGGAGATTTGCTGGCTTACGTCACTCAGCTCTGGACAAACACTATTGAGAGGTTTGGTGAATCTTGTGTAATAGCCTTAAATATATCTAAAGCCTTCGACCGCGTTTGGCACCAGGCATTGTTAAGCAAATTATCTGCCTACGGTCTCCCAACCAAATTGCGTCAATGGCTTATGAGCTTCATGCAAGATCGCTCCTTACATGTGGCAGTTGATGGTATTTCTTCAGATGCGATAAAACCCAATGCCGGGGTCACCGAGGGTTCCATCCTGTCCCCCATCCTTTTTCTTTTACACATCAACGACCTCTTGAAAACCACCACGAACCACATTTACAGTTTCGCAGACGACAGCACACTTGTCTCAATGTTTACATCCTATCGATCACTTTCGGTGAATGTTACAAATACACTCAGGCAGGAACAGGTTAACTCCATCAATAAAGATCTTGAAGCAATTGTCGAGTGAGGAACCACCAATCTTGTTTAGTTCAACGCTCAGAAAACACAAAGCGCCACGTTTTCCAAGAAAGTGAATTCCCCAAATCATTCCATTACAATGTCCGGAAATAACATTGAATCAAGTTCCTCTATCTCGATTTTCGAAGTCACGGTGTCTAATAATATGTCTTGGCATGACCATGTTGCTAACATTGCAAAGTCACCAAGCCAGAGGCTAGATTTTCTGTGGAAAGCTAGAACGTTTTTTACTCCTGATCAACTGTTGATGACGTACAAGGCTCAAATTCGACCTCTACTGAAGTAATTCTTGCACATATGGGGTTCAGCACCAAGGCATTCTCTTCGTATTTTAGATTCCATTTAGAAAAGGGCCATTCGGTTGATAAAAAGCTCAACTCTTACAGATACCCTTCACCCACTAGAACATAAAAGAAGAGTTGCAGAAGAACTCGGCACGCTGATCAGTCTCACCCATTTACTCTCAAGATTGACAGTACAAGGACAAATCTCCATTAAGAATCCTTCTTTTACAGGGCTGCTACAGAATGGAACAAGCTTCCATAATCAGTTTGTCCAGAGAACTATGACCTGTAACTTTTCAAAAGCGGGACTACAATCATCTCCTTTCTATAATCCCTTCCCCTTCTAATAGTCGCAGTGCGGGCCGTCCGCGGCACACACGATAGGTCTGCCCTTTTCGACTATTTTCAGTTAAAAAAAATGTATTTCTACTACGCATGCTGTTAATATGATGTTCTTCGTCAATATTTAAGTAAGGTTTTATTGCGTTGGGATTGTTATGCCCCGTCATTTTTATAAGCCCTTGCTCTTGTACACCACTTTTGGCCAACCGACTGACCGCAGTCGATCTATTGGAGTGATTAGTAATTTTTTTTTCCTTGGTTTTTAAGCCGATCGCCTCGGCAAACGTTTTTGTCCAATTTTAAATCATATTTTTTCCAATGGGCATATTATCATACCAATGATCACTTTCGGCTTTCCAGTAACGATTTGTTCTTAGGAATAATCTTTTCGTTTTAATATTTGCTTATATGTATTACATTATTAAGATGAAAATATTACATAAATTCAAGTACAAATGCTACGAAATATGACTAGACCAATAAAATTAATTGGACGACAAAATTATTGTTACGGCCCTGGTTATAGCAGATTTAAGCATAATTATCCGGCTGGAAGGACCATTAAGTCGCGACGGCATTAGACAAGTTTTGTTTGTTTTATATTTAATGCATTTACACTTGTACTTTTAGAAAATTGCTATTTACATTTCAGTGATATGCGCGTTTTCTTTTACACGAGCGTTTCTGCTATCTTACGCTTCCTAAGTCGTCGTGCAACCATAATAAAGAATATTAAATATTATAAACTTCCCAGTGGGAAGTTATAATAATGGGTCCGGTTTTGCGAATCCCGAATTTTGATATATATCCACATTTCAAGGTCCCCAGAGTCGAATACAATAGTTTTTAAGTGGAAGTCTAGGTGCTTATGTGTGTATGTTCGTATGTGCGTTCGGAATTATTTTTTGTCTCGATTATCTCGAGAACAAAACATGATATCGACGTGGGACGAATTGCATTCGACGCATAATTACGCAACTTAAAACTGATTAGATTTTTAAATCGGTCCAGCTGTTTTTAATGGAGAATAAAAAAACTGAAATAGTAAATTGAAAATAGCTCCCGCTTACGAAATGATAAGAAAAAGTTTAAAAGAATACGGTTGACATAAACAGATTATTGTTAATGACAATTATAATTTGTTATAAACAATTTGAAATCGATTTTATAATAATTTCAATAATAATAATTATAACAACAAAACATATCGTATTTTTTCATTCTTTTGTAAATATTATTATTCGTGTACTTTGTAGAGGGCGATAAATACTAGTGGATTGCTGCCTAAAAGAATTATTATGCCCCTTTCCCTTGGAATATCCCAACAACTAAAAAGCCCTTTCAATTCTATTTTTCCTAAGAAATTTATAATGTGAAAGGCTTTAGAGAAGGTAACTTTCCTTTATATTTATTGCACCCAATGTGTTATCCCCTTGTGTTTTGTAAAGTACTATGGGCACAAAGATATATTGATGCTTCCAAAAACAAAATTAGTTTGAAGTGCAAATAGAAAGATAGAAAATTCGATATATTCAAGATTATCTATAAAGATTTTTCCCGAAATGACTGTATTTTATAAAAAAAAACTAAAACATATACTGTGGTCCAATTAAAAGATGTCGTTTTTTAAGGCGAATAATTTTCTTTGACAATAGTTAAAAGCTGACCCATATTTGTTCCTCACAGTTCTCCAAAGGTATACAGAAAGAATATTGCAAATTAAATCAAATCGATTAACCATTTGTTACATCAATTTAACGAATGCCTAGGCAGATATGTATAAGCACATGACCAGCCATTATGGGTAACGTACACGTGACGTCACAGCCTGATATTGGTGGTGTGAGTGACGTGCATGTGACGTCACAACTTAAGATTCTATCTATTTGTCAATAAGTCTACTTTTTAACACTTTTTCTTATGGGAGTTTGTAGTGTTTACGTTATATATTAAGTTTTTTTAACTTTATTGTGCAAATTTTGTGATGAAATACTTCGTAGCGATTATAAAAATTATATTAAGAAAAATGCCTGCATATAACCTTGTAAAAGATATATCATTTGATGTACCATTTCCACGTTACTCATCTTAAGTTGTCACGTCACTTGCACGTCACCCGTACCACCAATGTGAAAAAGTGGTCAAGGTGCTGCACGTCACCAATAATCAGTTTTTTATTTGATGTAATGTAATGTTATTTATCAGCTGAATATCCTGTCTATCTTATCCCTTTTCTTTTAATATTACCAGAAGTTTATCATGGTGAATTCGGTCGAACTCTTTTTCATAATCTCTGTATGGCTAATAATATTGATCGACGGAAATTATATTGTTTATTGCAGTACAGGTTTTGAGTCGTCTAGTATCAAAACTGGCCAGCTCTATTTTTTTTTCATAATTCACTTTATTGCAGAATTATAAAGTTTGGATATGTGCCTATAATATCGTCAATACGATTTGCTTCAAAAGCGCCTATTTTTCATTCTAATTCAATAGCGAATTTTATGTTCGGTTTCAAAACCGGCAATATAATCTGTTAGTTTCGGGCAATCATCAGAGGGCGTTGTTACCGGTAAAAGCAGGCAATTTCACCTCTAATACACGTGCCAGATACGGTGTTCGCTAGATTTGAGAAGGTTATTGAAAAGCATGAAGTTATAACCCTACCCCAAGAATACCTCAAAATTTTTTCCGAAAACGGAACTTGGAAATTGGCACTTTCAGTTTATTGCATCGAAACGCTTTCTTATAACCAAGACGAATACAGAAAACATTGTAATGAGGGGTAAACCAAACTACAGGGCTTATTTTGGCAATGCCCCAACAAAATCCCTACAAAAACTATACGGCTTCTCATATCCGACCAAAACCAATCCCTACAGGACAAGTGGTTGTAAATCACTTAAAATTGAAAGATGTGTCCGCATTATTGACGAAACATTTTAGAGAGAAATGGTCGAATATGCCAGATCTTCAATTCTACCGACAAATTTTGGAAAAAACAAACAATGGTGCAACACCAGCAGTTACAGTGGAGGAACCTTGCAACAATAGGGATACTGATAGAACTTCAATGTTTATTTAATTTTTTAATTTTTTAGATTTAATGTATCAAAAGGAAAAAGTAAGCAAAACTTTTATAAATTTTTTTGATGATTTTTATTGTAGTTACTGATATTTGTGGTTTAATAAAAGTTTTTTAAATCGTATAATTTTGTCTTTTAATTTTAAAAGTGGCTACCTCCCTATTCGTTTGTTTCAAAACCGACAAAATCCAAAGTTCATATCAAAAGCGGCTATATACAATAA
Source organism: Agelastica alni (assembly GCA_950111635.1). Taxonomy (NCBI): domain Eukaryota; kingdom Metazoa; phylum Arthropoda; class Insecta; order Coleoptera; family Chrysomelidae; genus Agelastica; species Agelastica alni. The sequence continues at coordinate 81,407,928 of OX467710.1, read as the reverse complement.
AAAAAATTAAAAAATATAAAAGTGTGGAAACTCGCGTTTTAATGATAGATAGATAAATCATAGCCGTATCATTTACGTATAGAAATAATTTTTTTCAAAAAAAATACAAAATCTGAATGTTTTTTTTTATTTTCTGTAAAATTTTGTTTCAGGGATTTATCCGGTTTTGATACTAGACGACTCATTAGTAATCAGTGTTTTGTTAGGGATAAATAAGGTGAGTAATTTGTTATTGCATTTTATTGGAACTCATGGAGTTCGTCACTAAATTTGACTGTACTAAAATCAAGTGATGAATCAAGAAGACAAAGATTAGCTAAAGAGCAATAGCTGAGCAGCGCACTGAAAATAAAGAACAGTAATTGTACCATATGTTTGGGTCTCTAGCAGCTGATCTTCTCACGTAACCCAGCGAAAAGTCTTCCGACACGCAAGCCCTGAAACCATTAAAAAACAATACCCATATTTTTTTCTTATCCGCCACAGCAATTACAGTTCTTCGCAGTTTTTATAAAGAAGCTCAACAATCCGTATCTGAAAGTTATTGGTTTGAAAGTTAACAGTTTATTTAATGACGCCCTACGGACCATTGATTTACTAAAAAGACTAACTGTTGAAAGGATTCAATACTTGATCGGATCTAACTCCTACATAACAAAACGATTACCTACACATTTCTATCCACACGCGAGACTTATCTGTAATATTTATTTCGATTTCAATAATATAAGAGCAATTTTTCTGGAAATACGTAGTTTCACGAAATGTAACTAAATTATCCAAAAAAATTGTTTCTTTTATGTTTCTGTTCCGTTATTAACATACATACCCAGCGTCTCAGAAAAATTATTCTAGTCCCTATCGACAAATTCTACTTTTTAAGATAAAAATTGAATAAAACATGTTACAGTATAGACCGGTTTATAATTAAAATATAAAAAGTATTAATATTAACTAATATAAATATCTATTCTGTGTAACTACGCGAAATCCTTCGAGGTATCTGTGAATAACCAACCGATGCCACAAGTCAAACCTCTGATTTCTGATAACCAGCAAGGCTTTCTAGCAAAAAATCAACTGTGTCGAATATCTGCACTATCACGCAGTTTTTCTCAGAAATAATGTACAAAAAAATGGAAAGTTAATGTTATATATACTTCTTCTTTTGGTGCCATATCAGGTCCTCCTGATGTTGGCAATCACAATGACGAGCTGTGTTCTGTCTTCGGTGATTCTAAAGAATTGTTCTGCGCTTCGAATTCCGGTCCACTCTCTAAGATTCCTTAACAACGAGGCTTGTCTTCTACCGACTCCTCTACGGCCTTATATTTTGCCCTTCATTATAAGTTTAAGGATACGGTAACGATCACCCCTGAGTATGTGACCCAGATAGGATAGCTTTCGACATTTAACTGTTATTAGTAGTTTGCGGACGGTGTTTGCTCTATTTAAAACCGCTTCATTTGTCTGCTTGGCTACCCATGGGATTCGAAGCATACGTTTATGTAGCCACATTTCAAATGCTTCAAGACGATTAATGGTCCAAATCTCTGCCTCATACAACAGTATAGACCATATGTAGCACTTGATCATTCTTTGGTGGAGCTTTGAATTTAGAATATTATTGTAGAATAGCGATCTCATTTTTTGAAAGGTTGCGCGAGCTGACTCGATCCTGCACTTGACTTCTTTATCCGGGTCGAGATGCTCTGTAATATACCAACCAAGATATTTGAAATATGAGACACTTTCAATGTTTTGACCATTCATTTGCAGCGCAGCATCATTATAAGGCTGACGGCTGAAAACCATAAACTTAGTTTTAGTGACATTTATGTTTAGACCCATTTCTTGTCCCATCACGTTGACCAAGTCTAAAAGACGTTGAAGGTCCTAGAGATCATCACATCAGACTGCTGTGTCATCGGCATAGCGAATGGTATTGATAAGTTCGCCGTTAATCTTAACTTCGCATTCCTGGTCATGCAACACACAGATTTTTCAAATGCCTTCGACAGAATTGATTTCGTTCTACTGTAGAAAATAAGTCATTCTTTCTCTTCTCAGTATTTTTACCCTCGGGAGGGTGTAGTGATACTATTTTAGGTATGTGTTTGGATTTGTTGTTTCCATGCGTTTCTATCTTGTGCTAGATGTATTGCCTCGTGCATTGAGTGTCCGATCATTTATTTTAATCTGTCGGTCTACCTCATTGGAGACCGTCCTCTAGGTCTCTCTTTCCCTTAACATTTTCCTTGACCACGAAGTTTTCCATCTCACCTGTTCTACTAGCTATGTGGCCAAAGTAACTGAGATATGCTTTATTGATTTGGTTTAGTAGACTATTTTTAAATTTTAGTTCTTGTAGAACAGATGCGTTTGATCTCTTTTCCACCCATGACACTCTTAGTATTCGTCTGTACACCCATAATTCGAAGGTTTCAATTCTTTTTTGATCTGTTTTCTTTAGTGTCCATGTTTTAGCGAAATAAACAGCAATTAGGAAGATTAAGGAATTGGCCAGCATTACTTTCACTGTTTTTGTAATGGTTTGATCCCTCCATATTTTTCATCGGATCGATTGATGATCATTACTTTGGTTTTTGTTTTGTTGTTTTTTTAACCATATTCTCTAATATAGTTCTCTAATTTGTTCATTAATTTTATCAGTTGTTTTTCGTCTGCTGCAATAATCAAGGTGTCGTCCGCATACCTGAGGTCACTTATTTTTCTTCCTTCAATTGATATTTCACCTTTCCAATCGTCAAGGACTTTTTTCATGATGTATTCGCTATATATGTTTTAAAGGAAGAGCGAGAGTATGCATCCCTGTCTGACACCGGTCTCTATCTTAAAAGTTCTGGACACTGTTTGTCCTGTTCTGACCTTGGCGTTATCGTGTTGGAAGAGTCTCTTATTTAAAAATATCAGATGCTTGGGAACACCCATTTTACCCATCACTCTCCACAGAAGTGACCAGTTAGATCATAATGGGTTCTAATTACTTACCAATGTAACCGCTACGCTCTTATTTGGATCAGAGAACCAATGTTGTTTATAATATTGGTTTTGCATCTACATCATACACAATAATATCATGATCGGGTGTGCCACAAGGCTCCAACTTTTCCTCATCTTCTTAAATGATCTCACTTTCGTGTGGCAACTTACTTTACGTAGATGACTTAAAAATCTTCTCACCTATCTCAAGCAGTACAGTCGTAATTAGACTTAATAGAAAACAGGTGTAGTGTCAATAAACTAGCAATGAATGTAAAGGAATGCAAAGTTTGCTCTTATTCACGAAATGCCAATGTTACTGAGTTCTTTTATACTTTCAAAGATGAAATACTCCTTCGCGAAGAAGCAGTCAGGTTAACAATTGTTTCCATAAGCTAGAAAAATTCTTAATTTTGTTCTGCTCAACTTTAAGTCACTCACAAATATTCGCGCTTTAACACTACTTTATACACCTCTCGTTCGCTCTAAGTAAGAGTACGCTACTTTTATCTGGTATCCTTTCTATAATACTCGTATACATAAAGAAACTTTGGAAAATGTGCAAAGGCGTTTTCTAAAGTTTCTTGCTTTATAGGATCTGATGGCGAGTACCCAGCTAGAGGAACTGACCATTCCACACTACTACAAAGTGTCTCCCATAATTTTGATGTGTGAAAATAACAATACACACTGCAGTCAACGCGATATCAATTTTGGTTCACTGAGGATAATTTTAGCCAAAACTGAACAATCCGTCATCTAGTACATTGTCATCATATATTATTTGCAAATAATTATCAATAGGTCAGCTCTTTTTTATGCAACCATACGCAACACAAATTTGTGATTTTTGGTGTGCGTATTTTTGTATGTATTTAGCATTAAGTGGCCTTAATCAATTTATACTGCATTGTTATATTACATATTGCCCTGTAAACGGATTTATCTGTTGGGCAATAAATTTTTTTTTTATTTTTTATTTAATAAAATTTTAATTAAAAAAAAAAATTTACGAAAAAAACTATTTACCAAATAACATCTTTATTATAAACACCAATTACTTTCCCAAAATGGATTTAGTTTTTTTCTCCTCCATTTGTATCTGTTTTCGATAATTTTGAGCCATTCATCCCGGTATTTATTTTTAACTTTCGGTTTTCAAAATGACCGCATGGGTGATAAATACTATTGGAATTCAGTTGGAAATTCGTGCAGATTTTTCAATATTTTGCAAGAAAATGATTAATTTTATCTTTGAAACAAAAGTGATTTTGACAGAATTTATTTTAGTGAAGTTATACACGAACTCAAAACCACTTAGACTTATTTTTTAAGGATATCTCAGAAAATCTAAAAATACGCAACCATAATGAAATTTTACTGATCAACTCATAATGTATTTTTAAAACTACGGCCCTCTCGTTTATTAATTTGTGTTACATTTACTTTTTACTGAATTTCACTTTGGAACACTTGCAATAATAATAAAACGGTCACAATAAAATGGGTCTAACAAAAATCATAGAAATGGTGGGATTTTCGGAGCCATAATTAGCCTGCCAACCGGATATTGTATCTGAAAAGGCATGTGAAATTCACGTGGAGATTACGTCAACTGAAAGACGAAACAGTACAACACATCAAAGCTAACAAGCTTCAAGCTGGAAAATGTAATCTAGATCAGGCATGGGCGATTGGGACTTCGTACCTGTGATGCATTTATTTAACTTTTGGTGGAGAATGTAGAACCGACAATATAACCAACCCTTATAATGCCTCAAACAATAGGGACTTCTAAAAGTCCCATTTACTAATTTTATAATATGCAATAAATTGTTAACAAAGGAGACCTAGGCTCTAAAAACTTAGCCCATGTCTGATCTAGATCAATTGAGGACTATAATGGATCTGCAAAGTTTGCATAGGAATACCCCCATACTCTATCTATCTAACAACTAATTCTTCCCATTTACACAGTCTAATTGTGGAACTCACCAGCATGGAACTGTACAGTTGAGAAATACATTTGATTCCTTTTAAAAAAAATTGCTTTAAAATGTAGATTGCTATAATTAAGAAATTTCCTAACCCGCCACTGTTTACGGCGCAGGACAACATAATTACATTTAGAGACTTCGGATAGAAAATATTGCCCGGTAATTCCATATAAGTACGAAATAGTTTATGCGTTACGACGAAGCATTGCAGGTTGTTATTTTTTCCCTTTTTCTTTCCATCTGGTATGGTACAATATTCCCTTCAATGAAACGTATATCACATTACACCAGTTATTCATTGCAGGATAATGCATTAATGATGTTAGAGACTATGAAAATGAATTATTCAATAGACATGATCGCAGATCATTAAAGTATGTTTCTTAAATTACATAACCTCTAAAAAAAATGATGACGTTCTTAAATACCAGACTATATGTGTAACAAACATTGTCGAAAATAGAAACCGTGATTTCCTCTGCTAGTTTTTAATTTAGACGTTGACAATAGCGAACTGATTAACCCAATGAATATTAAATACAATATTTATAGAAAAGACTAGACAACTTTAAACCAAATATTCAAGGACATTGACTACCAATCCTACATTTCAAAAACGAAAAAGGAAAGATAGCCCTAAATAATAAAAAAAAGTGCGGTAGGAGGACCCCCTTAAGGAATTTCATTCATTACGTTTTTTCTTCAACTCTGAATGTAATTCGAAATGATATCTGTATATTTCAATTTTTATTTTATAAAATTTTTTCAAGGCAAATAATCTAAAGGAACGAATTACATCAGAAAGTTTCATTAAATATTGTGATTTGTGGAAGTGATTTCGTAAAATGGGACGTAAGTGTGTAACATCTTTCCTCTTGCTTTCTTGCAATTTGTGGGAGTGATTTCGTGAAATGTAACAGGAAGTGTGTAACAGGAAGTCGCGGAAGCATGCGCTATTTAAATTAAACAAAAGAGCGCGCGGTGGTAGAGTTGGCCGTCAGATAGCCTTTAACCAATTTTCCGAAAGTTCGATACTGTCAGCCATCAGCTGTGCACTTAAGTAACAGTGTTGTGTATAAATTTTGCTGTTATATGCGTAAACTATATCAATAAATAATTATCCGAATAATATATTTCAGTATTTCGCTTTTTTAAATTTTGAGGTTGATTTCTGTCACACCCAGTGTCTCTTCTAGCACAAAAAGAATGCATCGGCCGGGAATCGAACCCGGGCCGCCCGCGTGGCAGGCGAGCATTCTACTACTGAACCACCGATGCATTTCGTTACATGACCATTTCTAATAAATCGCACTACCCGTAAGCCGCGTTAAGGAACTTTGATCCAAAAACTGCAAAATACTTAAAAAACTATAAAATTTTAACAAATATAAAACGGTACAAAATCAAAAATACAAATTTAAAAACTCCAAACCACTGGACCCAAAAAAAAACCAACAGATTAAAGAACTAAAAAATGATAATGCCCCAGGAAAAGACTCAAAAAATAATAAAAATATCTGGAAATACCAGAGGATTGAAAAACAATCTATGATCCACCCAATACAAAAAAAGAAAAAACAGACGCAAACCATACAAAAAAATATCACTCCTATCGGTAACAAACAAAATCCTTTTCAAATAATTACAAAATAGATTGGAGCTTAACAGTACTCACAACTAGGAAAGATTTAAAAAAGGAAGCAGACATTAAATAGTAAAGTATAGGACACTAATAATCAAGAATATACAAGTGACATTTGTGGACTTTAAAAAGGTCAACGACTCTATAGAGAGTTGAAGACTATTCAACCGCATTCACGGAAAAACTCTGACAAACGCACAGACAAAAGTATGGAAGAGATCTCAGAACCTTTAGAGGTCAAAACAGGAGTAAGACAAGAATATGGGATTTTCACAATAATCTTCAACTATGAGCTACCGAAGAGAGATAGAAATAAGAAAGATAGGAAGAAAGAACAACTTAGAACTGTCTGGCATATGCGAACGATATAGAAATGCTAGCAAAAATATGAAAGAATCCTTACTGGGAGAAATATGGTTAACACTGGCTGATCCAAAAAAAAATTTCTGGTAATAAAAAGTTGAAAGTTTAAAATATTGTTACAACCCGGACCTGTTTATTTGTCGGCATCCGAGCATCGACCACAGCGGGGGTGCATATTAATGAGCACTTTGTCGGCTTTCGCCTCCGTCTAATAATTTCTCACCACGCCTAAAGACTTCTGGATGGTTCTATCGCTTTCGCGAAATAGTCTGGAATTATGATTGAAAAATATAAAATGGACAGTGGTCGTGAAAAAGGACAGTTTTAAAAAGTGTTTTTAAGTTATTAAATTTAAATAGTTGTAAAAGTTGTAATTAGTTCTTTTCTTTCTCTAAGTAATTTATAAAAGTAAAATTTTTTATGTAAAAGTATTGTAATAAAAATTGTTTTGTCATTATATCGAGAGTTTAAAATCACCGAACCCAAGAAAGAAGTAAAAATCGTAATCCTTTATTTAGGATCCAAAATACTTTTTCTGGAAAAATTTGATTTTTCACTCACAAATGTAGGTAACCTTAGTTTCAGGTGATCATAGTAACGCCGAATCTGCATTTTTAATTTATTTTCTTCCTGATACCTATAAAATATTTCTTTTGTCAGGATAAATATTTGTATTTGTTAAATCTAAAATGTCCGTTGGAAAGTTAACTAAGATCATAGCTGCTACGTAGATTTGATGATGTTTTTAGCCTACCTTTTTTGGTTTTGTAGCTTTTAATCGCACATCGTGATATTTTGTGGATTTAGAGAGTTCATTTCTCTATTCTTTTTATGGCGTAAATAAGAGTGAACCAAAAGTCTGGAAACGGATAATTATCTCGTAAATTGCTTGTCCGAATTGTAAAAAATGTGGGATAAGCCTATTTTAAGATACGGAGATTCTTGATTTAACATTTGCAATGTTGTCAGATTTGCCGTTTCTCTGATATTATTAGTCACTTTGGTTTTTTAAATACATTACCCTGTATATTCACTCATAATTGGAATCTCCTATTTAATACGAGTTCAGTCGTATGTAATACTTATGATTTTATGTAGTCTAGACAAGGGCTGGAAAAATGTGGTAGACGCATTCTACCATCGATTAGGGTACTGTCAACTTACGAATGGAGCACATTTTGAACACTTGATTAAGTAATCATTATGTTAAAAATTTTATCTTTTAATTGTTACGTTTAAATATAGTTGAAAATAGTTTGTATTTAAAAAATTATTGAGACAATTAGGCGTTGCTACACTTCTGTTTTATTTATTCAAGACCTTCTAGACTACATAGAATCATATGGCTAAACTCGTATTGAAGAGGAGATTTCAATAATGACTGAATATACAAGGTGATGTATTTAAAAAACCAAAGTAACTAATAATATCAGAGAAACGGCAAATCTGACAACATTGAAAAAGTCAAATATGAAATCCCTGTATCTCAAAATAGGCTTATCCCAAATTTTGTACAATTCGGACTGGCATATTACGAGATAATTGTCCATTTCCAGACTTTTGGTCCACTCTGTATTACAAACATTATAATTTCAAGCGGTCTTAATTGTTCGCCGCCGCTTTCTTCTAATCGGTTAATTTATTCCTGAGTTTCTCGGTTCACCTGCAATTTTATGATTCACTCATTTTGCGCGATTTAACCAAGATGCGTGCCGACTATACGGCAACGCGTTTAAAACACCATATTTATATTTCAATGATTTTTTCAAACAGTAGAAGACAATAACCATTTTTGGGTTTTCCTTTCCGGAGTTCATTATATTATGTATAATAAATAACAATACCTGTTTTTCTGCCTAGTGATGGAATAAAACGGTAAGGAACAGATTTAAATCTCTTTCGAATAAATTAGTGCTGTTAAAAAATTGCAGCGCATTCATTAGTATTTGCAAGTATAATAATAATCCGACTTAAATTAACACGTCAATTTACCGTCTGACATGTGATTGCGACTGTTTCTGCAATTATGCATGATTTGCTAAACACCAATAAATCGCACACAAACAATTCCAAATTTAAATTCTTAAGCCTTTTTCTATCGTTACGGACTATCACGGATTAATCACATACAGTTATTCGAAAGAAGGTATAAAAGCGTATAAAAAAATTATAGAAATGGTGTTAAAGTAGTAGCATAACAAAATGTCACCCCTGTTAATGAAAATTTAAAAAAATAGCTGCCCCAAAGTTGAACGCCAAAATGTATCTTTACAGAAAGATACATTACATTTATGCGGTTGGGCCATTGGTATAGGCACCTATGTCAGCTAGATCTTATGATCCTCTGTGACTACCGCTGGTTTTGGCAAACCGCAGGATTTCTGTTGGCCCTGTCTCATTTAGATCTCTTGGATTCATTAACATGTGGCTCCAGGTTTGGTACCTGTACACCGCTAGCACCGGGCAGCAACACAGAATGTGTATGCTGCTCTCTTCCTCTTTGCCGCATAGTCGGCAGTTTTTCTCAGCCGCCAGCTTAAGTTTGAAGAGGTGCGCCCTTAGTGCGACGTGACCAGTAAGCAGGCCAAGCGTGCTGCTTCGCCTACTTCGATTCATCGTCCAGAGTGCGTCTGCCCTCTTCTAATCAGCTAACTTGATGTTCTGCAGCCAGTATTTGCATTCCACTGAGCAATATGTTCTTGCTCAAGGATTAGTTTCAATTCATGTTTCGCTTCGGCAATTGGCAATCCAACCAACTGGCTTCTTGGATCCACCAGGGTCCCATTTCTTGCCAGTTCATCGGCTTCCTCGTTGCTTTTTATTCCAGGAACCCATGTAAGAGTGACCTTATTTGCAGTCGCCAACTCAGTGAGGGCCTGCATGTAGTCCCACACCATGATATTGTGGTGCAACTCACGAGGGCCCCAATGTCCGCACGATTATCAGTGAAAGATAGCTGTTAACAAAAATTAAAAATTTGTGATGTTTAAAGAATGTTGTCAAGAACATGGAAAAAAATTGTGATTGTATCTCTGGAATGAAATCTTGATTTCGCAAACTAATTCAACAAAAGAAATAGACTAAATTAGTTCGAAGACTATATATACCTTCTATTTTCTTAATTCAAATCTAAACTAAACTAACATAACTTGAGCGCCAAGTATTTTACATTTAAAATACTAAAACCCAAGCAAATTAAGAAAGTTATGCTGGTACTAATATTACATTGAATACGGGGGCATTTCATGAGAAGCGGACATCGAAAAAAATGCTATATGAAACAAAAGAATACTTTTAATAAATAAACAGATTAAATTAAATAAGAACAAAAAATATAATAAATAGCAAGAAGGAAAGTAGAAAAATAAGACAAAATTGTCCCATACCAGGAAATGTCTTGTCCAATAAATTAAGCGCTTAAAAGTATCCAAATGCCAAATAATCAAAAATGGTTAAAAATGTCACTAATGTCCAAAAAAATGTTTATATTCCAAAAATGCCCATTACAATATGGTAATTGAGTCCAAAATGATACTGATGTCAAAAATAGTAGCCAATATGTTACGTACAAAATGTTAGTTGGGTCCAAACGGTAACAATTAAATTCAAAATAATTGAAATTAAATTCGCTTACTAACAAAGAAAATTTTTGGATATGGCTGCTACCATTTTCTTCAAGAAATGACCAAAAAAAGACAATTAAATACTGACTTTTAAATAACACAGTAATGCCAGTGCCTGCTTCAGTAGAGTTTTATTAAAGTTAAACTAATACAAAGTAAATAAAAACCCAGTTTGTTGCAACAGCAAACGAACAATAAATAATAACTACAATTGTCGGCTAACTTTATGCAAATATATTGATTAAAAGAGTAACGAATCAAACTGAGAAGATGATATGGGATGTGCAAGCAGGATTTAGAAGGGGAAGAAGATGTATGGATCAGATCTTTTCATTATGGGGTATAGTCAAAAAATTCTTGGCTAGAAGTCAGAAGGTCTATTGCGCTTTCATAAACTTGGAAAAGGCCTGTGACAAAGTGGTGAGGAGTGAAGTGTGGTCGACATTGTCTATGTATGGGGTGAGTGGTAGTTTAATACGAGCACTAAAAACACTTTACGGGCATTTCACTGCTTGTGTCAGGATAAACGGAGCTTGCACGGACTCGTTTAACATCGAAAAAGATGTAAGACAGGGATGTGTGGCTTTGCCATGGCTGTTTAACTTATACATAGACAATTGTTTAAAAGATTTGAAAGAAAATGCGTATGGATTGAAAATAAATGATTTGATCGTCAAATGCCTTCTTTACGCCGATGATCAAGTCATATTAGCGTCATCTGAAGAGGAGTTGCTGGCGATGGTTAATGTTATACATGATGCCCTGATAATCAAAGGGATGAAAATAAATGTAAGCAAAACGAAAGTAATGGTTTTTTAAAGAGAAGAAAGCATGACAAACTGTGAAGTTCTGATTAAGGGAGAAAGAGTGGAACAATTAAATGGGTGAACTTGGGTTCAAAGTTTACGAGAGATGGAAAGTATGACAGTGACATTGAGCGAAGGGTGTTGGCAGGAAAACAAATGAAAGGGGCACTGGCCCACAAATCTGGATGAACATCAAGGAACCAATAAAATAATTGAAGCTGTTTAAAAAGAAAAAGAGACTCCACACTAACGAAATCACTTAGATCTTTTTGAATTAATGTATCCAGTTTACTCTTCTTCACGTTGAATCTTATTTCCCGAATCCAGATTTCGTTAAAAATAAATTTTTTTTGAAGAGTTTGAAAGTCGTCAATGATTTAGCGGAGCGAGTTGCAGCTCTTATTATTGCTTACAATCGTTGCTTAACTAGCAACGAAGAGCAAACACAATTTTTACTTTAATTAGTTCAATATCACAGGCAAAAATTCCCAAATTGTAGTTAAACAACACTCGCCAGTAAAGAAAAAACCAAATTACTGGCGTCTCAAAAAGACGTATTTTTCTTAACTGATATATTGTACTCTAATTATCATTAATAAAAAAGTAATCACTAAAGTAGACATGTTAAATTTTTTTTATAACAAAGTTATAATCTATGATTACATGTAATTATTCATATAATTAATTTATCTAATTATTATCATGAGTGCTGCCACCTACACTACGTACTAACAACCATTTTTGAAATCTGTAATCCATAAAAATACACCACTGCTTCACAGTATAAAAGTAAATTTAATATTGCGTCGCTACCACCAACAGAAGCAGCAGCACGTCAACATTCGTTTCGAACTTATCACCAGGTTCAGCAGAGATATAAGAACGAACAAAATGTAGGACAATGGGAATTGAAAAAAGACAAGAACGGGCTCATTTCTGTTACTACATTCGAGCCTCCTGCTCCGGAAAGCTTGCTGAAACTTATTTCTGAGATTGAACTTAATTTGGAAATGGTGAGTCAGATGTGGGTAAGGCCTACTGGGGATACCACGATAAAAAACGCGCCGCTTTCTCTACCTCATGGTGGTGTGGAAATGAGTATTTCTGTCGAAATGTGTGTTAAACTACACTTTACGGCGCTCCTACGTCGAAACTATTGATTTTAGAAAAAAAAGGTTCTGAAATAAACTGAAGAAAATTTTCTCTACAATTATTTTGTATAGATATGTTTTTCCTGTAAAATGCGTCGAAAAGGAGTTATTATCAAAAAACTGCTTTTAGGTGCCATTTCTCTAATATGGCGGCGCGAGCGGCAAAGATACGAGGTGGCAAAGTTAAAATTCGGTAAGAGCACGTCAAAATCTATAAATTGCCGATTTTCAAAACTCCCGGAAAACTCTCCAAGTAAAAATACCCAATGACTGTACTATAACCCGAAATATCTCGAAAAATAATAACTATATCGCCATGGAGAAAAAGTACAATTTTCACGTAGAAAGTATTGGAACATCGAAAAATTTTGATAAAATTGCAATTCCGCCAGTGGCGTAGAATTTGGGTGGGATCAACTATTCACATAAATTTTAAAATAAAACACCCTGTAACTCAGACAGGAGACACATTTTATCTAGGAGAATTAGGGTAAATCTTTATATTTTGAGTTCAGGATTCTTAAGTTAAAATATTTTCAATTAGTAATGAAACACCCTGTATAATAGTGGATTCCAGAACCGAGTTAATACTGAGTTGATTCTTGCAGATGATGCATAATGTATGTAGCACACATTTAGAAAGTAGTATTATTTCATGACCGTTTATGTACAATGTGACCATTTTTCCAGACATTTAATGAATATTTTGATGAAAGTTGTTATCAACGGTTTTTACAAAAAAAAACACAACAATCTATATGGAATAACACTGGTCAACGGTAGTTTTGTTGCCTTTGATATAAAAATAATTTCTAGTAAATTTATGCCAACAATTTATAAAACAAATAGTGATTTTCGAATATTGGCACAGGTTTTCTTTAAATCTTTATTTTTATATTACACTATAAACAAGCAAAGAAACGACAACATTCTATAAAATATTTTTTTATTGAAAAATATTATTTTATTTTAGTGTTTTATTAATTAACTAGCAGAACCCGGTGTACGTTGCTACACTCCATTATTTTATTTTTTCTGGGATGCCCAATCCATATTGAAATTTGATTTATTTAACAAATGTTTTATTTTAATGCCAGCTGATGAAAGATATTTACAGTTTTTTCGGTAGGTGTAAACACGTAAAGATTTTTTGGTGTTCCAACTCTGGAGCAGGCAACATATAATTGACCGTACGAAAAACAGGAACATTGTAAGATCAAACCAGTAACACTTAGAGATTGGCCTTAAGCCTTGTTGATGGTTATAGCGAAAGCCAGACGCACTGGAAACTGTAATCGCTTAAAATTAAATGGCACATCTATTGAAATCATTGGAATCCGTGGTATCGGCACATCTTCTCCTTTAAATTTTCCGCTAATGAATGTGGCTTTGATTAAATTCGGGGATGTTTTAACAGAAACTCTTGTTCCGTTGTACAATTTCGGGGGATTTAAGTTGTGAATAAGCATCAACGGTAAACCAACTTTAAAGTTTAAATTGTGTGGTGGCATTCCAGATGGTTCCAAAGAACTAGGAAACTCTATTGGATATTTAACAGCTTGTTCCTCATCTATGTGTCGATCGATTTATACTTGACAACTTCACCAGGAAGCTTTAATTAAATTTGATGATTAATGTTGTTTACTTCATCATTTTTGGCAGCCAAAATTGCTCGTTCGCGAAGCCAGTCATGATTTTTGTAATTGTTTCCAGTATCGGGAAAAACTTTCTGCACAACATTTTCAATTGATGTCTGCATTTTGCAAAAGTTGGACGGAAAAGATATTTTACCTGTAGTCGGATCAGGTTGAAGTTTTCCATTGCCCATATCCTAAAGCAGTTTTGCAAATATTTGCGCAGCAGCATCTTGATTTAAAAAAAAATTTAAAATGACAGGTGTTTGGCTACGAATATTTCATTCTCATTTTTGAAGGACATACATACAAAAATTCTTTCATTTATATATATATATATATATATTATGTAAAAAGATAGAAACATTAAAATAAATAATGTTACACTTCATGAAAATATTTTTTGTGAGCTTTTCTTTTGTATGTTTTTTGAGACAATTTCTTTGTAAAGACCAGCAATAATCCACCATCATGTGACGGTTCCATCTGCCCCGATACCTATCCTCCATCACTTTTAGGTCCTGGTTTTTGCTGTTTCTTACTTCAATTTCCCAGATTATCAGGAAATATTTCTAGGTGACTGTAGATAGAGAGTAGCTATCACTGTATTAAAGCAAACAAAACAAAAAAAATCATTCAGATTGGTCAAGCCATTTTTGAGTTTTAGTGAAACTAACGCACAGCGATTCATTTTTATACATATAGATTTGACAACCAACTGACACTTTTTTGGATTTTTTAAATTAAAATACGTGATAATCCGAATACATTATTTCTGAAATAGAACTGTTTGCATTCTAACAAAACAGATATTGTGTGTGTGTGAAATAGCACAATAAAGACTTTTATGTAGCTTAATATCTCTTTCTAAGCTACTCTTTTAAATAAATTTCTGAACGCACCTATAAATATTTGTCAATGGTAAAAGATGACAGAACAACTCTTAAACCTTTCGTCTGGAAATGTATTTCTGATTCGACAACCAATTGACACTATTTTGCAATTTTAAAATCTAAATATGCGATAATCCGAATGATGTGGATATATGTTGTAGAATCGAAAATACCATATTAAATATCTTTAATTTTAGGGGACCCGAGTTTACCGTATTTACGGGACGAACATTAAATGTTTGACAAGTAGGAACAGTTTGTATGAGAAAATTAAATTTTCGGTTTTAGAATTTTTATCGCAATTTTTACATATTTTCTCACCGTTTAAACCCTTCCTAAACTTTCACAACTATTTTAAATAGTTGTGGAAAAAATTAGCCAAATCGGTACAGCAATTCTCGAGTTTTAGCGAGACAAACGAACAGCAATTCATTTATATATAAAAGAACAGACGAACTGTATTGTATTAAAATTATTAGAATCTGTTTTTAAAAATTCAAAAGAAATTTTTTTGAGCTGGAAAATAACAAATAATGTACCTGCGACCCATTCAAATATTTTCTGTACCTTTGATTTGACAAACCATTTTGCTTTTTTTGGTACATTCGGGATAATTCTATTATCACACTTGATACACACTCTAAATTGCGTTTTAAATTTATTAAATCGTAAACATACAATGTAAATTTTGTACAATATTTATGTGACGATGCTAATGGCTTCTCTCGGAGGTCCCAACACCACAACAATTTTAAATTTTTCAGGCAAAATTAACCGCAGGCAAAAAAGCAGCAACTTCACGTCAGCATCGCCTCCGGCGATGATAAACTACACCATTTAGGAAAATTAAATGAAATCTTTTCCGCAAAAACCCTGCGTTGAGGGGCACCTATAATATTTTTCTGTTTCTCTATAACCAGTGGCTCCCTCAAACGTGGAGGGAGAACTTTTTGCGCCATCAAAATAAAAAGCACTTTTGAAATAAGATTCAACTTACATGCTATTTGCCTCCTTTTAACGTAATGGTTTTCCACCAAAATCTGGGAAGTTTGTGGTAAAAGTCTGGCAATGTCATTAGTTTCATTTTGAGGTGAAAAATATTAAAATTATTCAAGTATAGATGCTTAGATTTTTTTAAAACTTTTAGGCAAATATATCTTTAAATAATTTAATAATTTACATTAAATTTTATTAATTCTATAAAGCTGTAAAATAGTGTCTACCGCTGTTTGGTATTAATAACATGTCTGCTGTCTAATATTATTTAAACTTAGATTTCTATTTTATTGATTGTTTAAGTTTTTAATTCCACAAAGCAGTAAATCTAGAGTGTAGATTGTAGGGGGGTCGTGAAGGCTCTCAAACACCTCGACCTATCAGACATTGTGTGTAAAACCCTTAATATATTTAAGGTCCGCGATTCCTAGACTTCGTACAAAGTTTATCAGTTTTCTGGAAGCTAAATTTCTGACATAAGAGGGCTTTAAGAAGGCCCTTTCCAGGAACTTCAGCCTTCTACAGAAAAGCAATGGGCATCCGCAAAGCAATTTCAAGTCTTTCTTGTCCAACTCAAGAAGCTGTTTAGCTTTTTTGGCGAAAGGCGCACTAGCCTTTTCGCTTGTCTTTGTCCTGGCACTTTATGCCAGTGAGATTTAATTTCATCTGTTTCTCAGCGTCGAACCTCTTCTTTCAAGTGGGCTTTGGAAAGTCCGCAGAAGGGTTCTGGACCGGAAAATTGTGTTTGTCCCTTCTTTGGAAAGGGAATCTGCTTCTTCGTTGCCTTTAACTTCCTTGTGACCTGGAACCCATATCAGAGTAACCTGATTGTTTGCTGCCAGTTGCCTCAGGGACTGTTTACAGTCCCGAGTGAGCTTAGACTAACAAGTATATGACTTCAGAGCTTTTAGTGCTGCTTGGCTATCTGATAAAATATATATTTTTGCCCTTCGGGTGTTTCTTTCGATTCACTCCTGGGCAAATATCTCTATGGCATGTAATTCTGCTTGAAAGATGGTTGGGGTGTTACCAAGTGGTTTTGAGAGCCTAAAATTCGGCCCTATAACCAGTAAATCTAATATTGCCACAATTTAAAAGCAAATTTTGTTTTCGATAAGTCACCTGTACCTGCATCTCTGGTTTAGGGGATTTTTGACATAAAACATGTCCAAATTACTTAATTAGGAATTTTAAAGAGTGCAAATAAAGATTAACGTTTGGGTGATTAAATATAAATAAAAAATTTTAATTTCGTCTTTAAAAAAACTTTAACATGTAAAAGTTAGTTTTTACTGGACATTAATCATGTCAAAAATTAGTAAAGATTTTTAAGGACTGAAAATACATTGATGTTTTGGTGATTGGAAATTAGAATTTATAATTTGATCCTCATAATAATGAAAGTAGGAGGCGGTTTTTACCGAATTCCGCCAACGGCTCAAGAAAAACTAAACCCAACAAAGTCAGCCTTAGTCAGGCATACGCCGGGCCAAAGAAATTTCCTCCTCTCCACACAATCAACAATTAGTGCTGCTGACAAGCCCCGGATTGGGCGGCTAGGTCCCTTTAAGTGACCTTGCCTGTCTGAATTTGTCTCTGGTTTTCCAGTAAATTAAATTCTGGATCCCTATGCTATCACCGGCTTGACCTTCTGCTTAGACAAAAGGTAATCATTACGGCTGCCTCTAGGAATTTGGTCCTTAAAAAATCCTGTAAATTGGTTCTGAGGATAGACAATTTTTTATATAAAGAAATTTTTTTTCTTTCTTAATGATTTAATCCCGTCATACTTTTAAAATGTATTTTTTAATGTATGGTTTTGATCCCTTTTAACTATAAAAAATTGTCCTTTTTTTTAAAAACATTTCGGGTTCATTAAAGAGTAATTTTTTCGGTCGCCTGCGTTTTGAAACACTGACAAAATATCCCCACGACCAAATATCGATGTGATATAAAGTCCCTGACAGAAAACCCCTCGACGAAAAATACGCGAGAAAAATATTGAAATATACATAATATGTTTATCATACAATAACCTTACCGTCGTTAACATAATAAATAATGATTTGACGAAATAAATTACGCAAAAAAGTTAATAAAAATAAGACACATTATATTTTTATTACCAAAACAATTTTTACATCACTCACTAATGATTTCCATGAAGAGGAGCAAATTAAGTTTATTCAACGATTGTGTGATGTAAAAAACATCAACAATATAATATATATATATATATATATATATATATATATATATATATACAGCCTAATTTCCATCTCCTTCGGTCTTCACAATCCTCAGATGTTAGGTCTCTTCCGCTCATTGACTTTTAAATACCGGTTGGCCATTCCAATCCAGGTCTTTCCCTTTTCCTTCTTTCACTTGGTTGCCATTGTAAGACTTGTTTGGGCAATCTTGTATCGGGCATTCGTTGAACGTGGCTGTACCAGTGAGCTGTTTTTGCTCGATATCACGAGTAATGGTGCCTTCAATTCCTATTTGTTGTTTTATATTGTCATTTCTTATTTTGTCCCTTTGGGAGATGTGCAAAGACCTCCTGAAAACATTCATCTCAACAGCTTCAACTATCTTTTTGTTCTTTTCGGTAATTCTCCAGGTTTCTGCTTCATATAATAGAGTACTTTTATCATGATTTCATAGATGTTAATTTTTCTTTTCTTTGTTATTTCTTTACTTCATAGTATCCCATTGAGGAATCTGATAATTCTTTCTGCTTGATTGAGCCGTTTTTTGTTTTCATTTTATCAGTACCGCTATCATCAAAGGTAACACCCAAGTACACATATTTCCGGCAGGTCAAAATTTTCTTATCATCTCCAAGTTCTAGATGGGTGGGTTGATTACCTATGCATAAATATTTTGTTTTATTTGTATTTACTGTTAAACCCCATTCTATGTACTCCTCAAAGAAGTTTTCGCATAATATATTCCATGTCGTCCTTGTCGTTAGCTATCATAACCTGATCGTCGGAAAATTGAAGAGTGTATATAGAGATTGTTCAATTTGATGCCCATTCCATGAAGTTTTCGTTTCCACTTTTTAAGTGCTGTTGCAATATAAATTTTAAATAAAGTAGGTAAGACACAGCATCCTTACCAATTTTTATTCTGGATTGACAATTCCTGTAAAGCTCCTTAAAGGCTTGATGTTGGATTGCTCTAATACTTTCCATAGTCGCGTAACTGAAAAGGTGTCATATGCTTTCTGAAGATCCACAAACGTGACGTGCGTTTCTATGTTTCGGGCTATTTTTTCTCTCTATAATTTGCTTAAGGCAAAATACGTTGTCCGTACATGACCTTCCTGCTCGGAACCCACTCTGTTTTTCTTCTTCATTTTCCTTGAAGTCTTTTGCGATCAGGTTACGCAAGATTCTTCCATATAGTCTGCATAATGTGCTAGTTACTGAGATACCTAAACGATAAATACTATATTATCAATAATAACCTAACCGAACCTTAACTAAATTATTAAACCCTGAATACCACCCTTCGAATAACTCACGAAAATTTGATCGTTGCGCCATCTTTGGTAAGTTTTGAACTGTTAGTTAGGATTAATCTTTTATTGATATCGATAATATATGTATTTGTACATGCGTAGTAGTATGATTTTTGTAATTTCACCTGTTTCTCTGGAACAAGTCTGTGTTTTTGAGGTTATTTATATTTTTTGCTTTATTATTATTAACTAAATTAGTGAAAATTCCTCTTTAATTTATATGATCACAAAAGGGTCATAATCTATTATTATTTGAAGGAATGAAATTGTAAAAAGCGTAACAACAAAAATGATATTTCCTGGCGGTGCAATGTTGATCCAAAGTGTAATGCTATCAAGCATACAGATACTGAAAGCAAAAATAATTCGGGGATATTTTGTCCAATGATATTTTTTCGGGGATATTTTGTCGAGGATATTTTGTCCGGGGATCAAAACGCGTATTACCATTTTTTAAACGGTTAACAAGTCTCATGGAAACCTATCTGTTCCATGGTCATAAATTTACATAGAAAAATTCATTCTTAGACATTATTAGACTTTCTATTATTATTATAACTCAGTATGTTAATATTGACCGTATTATAATAACCAATGCCACCCAACCCATCAAAAAAAATTGACGACGCTGTGCACACGTGCGCATTTGTGTTTTACGAGATATCCTAAGAGATGAAGAGGACTTATTAACAACCTACTTTACTCAAAAGAAGACTAGCTCTTTTAAAAATAGCCCTCGTTTAAAGGTCTTTTGGCTTTCCCTTTGTATGCCACCCAAATAATATTAAATAAAATATTAAAATATTAAAATTAAAATCATATAGTATTTTGTTCCCAACCAAACGATTTTTGAGACGGTCACTAATATCATCCAAGATCAATTACAACAAGTAAGTGGCCATTTTTATGAAAAGAACCCGATGTCATTACGTATAATTTTATAATAAAAACTCAAACTCAGACTCTTTTTCATTCACTAATCCGTCTATAAATATTTGCATATTTTAAAAACCGTCTTAGGTACAAAGCTTAAAGCAAACGTGGAAATATTTATTTCTTTCTTAAAAGCATTAAGTCGAGTCTACGGCAATCTCTGCCACTGTTGGGCCCCATAAAATGTGCGAGTTTCGCTGTAAGCAAAACTTATTAATAAAATCCACCTCCTTTATATTTTCGCAAGTTTCGCTATACAGAACTAGTTGTGCATATTAATTTCCGCATTAGATCACAAAAGGGGAAAGTTTTTAAGTGGATTTTTACCGTTCTTGTTCTTTATTTAACTTCCTTTTATCAGGATTTAATGAGCTTAAACTAATACTTTCGTGTTTTATAAATAAGTTCGAGTTGGGACGATATTATTCGTTTCTGACGTTGTCGGAAAAGTTTAAAAAGTTTTCGTTAACACAAACATGACGATGTTGGAACTTGTAACCTAAACGTTAGGTACCCATTTACGATCAGGCAACCTGCAGTTCGGAACTGACGATATTCAGATCGACAGTTAAAATTTCTTAATATACGCAAAGGCTGTCGGCAGGCCTAGACCTGCAGTACGATGTGAACTGATAAACTGATAAAAAACGAACTTGAATGACTCAATCACGTCCGTTCTGGTCTTCAGTCACGATTTTTAGAACAGGTAGAAGTTTTGATCGAACGATACGTCAAAATAGACGAAAACAACACAAAATTTGTGACGGAGTTTATAAATTTATGTAAGTAGAGAACATCTATGCCTCCGGCAAGTAAAAGGCAAGGCATATTCTAATAGACCTGCAAAAAACAAAGTGTATGAAGAATTGATGACGTTATATCAAACTAAAGTTCCGAATGCAATCATAGGACACCCAATACTTGATTTATTACTAATGACAGTTATAAATCTTAAGACATCATCGTTTCAGCTAACTGACATGTGCATGGTCATCAACAGTCTTCAACTGAGATGAAACTAATTATTACGGAAACCTCGGAAACATTCGGCCAGCTTCGGCGAAAAGCGGCTGGCGGAAATTTTGATTGTATTCGTTCGTGTCGAAAATGCAAAACTCTGCTCTGCTGCGGGTCGTTTTGCTTCCTTTTGTAATATATACTGTGCTCTTATCCTACCTAGTTAATTTCTAAAAATTACGTGTTAAGTGATTTTTGAATCATCAAACAAGGAAACCCGAGTGGAAAGTGTGGAAACCCAAACTTCGAAGTCCCAGAACACAATGTTTCTACCCTGCAATTTAGAATTATTTTGCCTTTCAACAAAGAATAGACATAAAAAATCTTCAAAACCAATAGCTAAATACCAACGCCATGAAAACACAGCTAAATACCAACGCCAAGAATAAGTCATTAGATATTAAAGAAGGGCATGACAAAGAATTTGAAAATTTTGTTATAGAGAAGAGATCTGAAAACAAAAATTTATCTACAATAGATGGAAACGTGATACATAATATTTACACCAACTCAACGGCCAGCGTAAAGATTCATAATACCACTGAAAAGTTTTCCATACAGAGAGGAGTAAGACAGTGCGATACGTTATCCCCCAAAATATTTAACACCGTTCTACAATATGCTTTTAGGACCCTAGACTGGGATATCAGTATAGATGGAATTTTTTTTTAACAATCTACGCTTTGCGGATGACATAGTGCTGATAACAGATGATTTGAGGGAGGCCGATTCAATGATATAAGAGTCGGAGCGGGCAACAATAAACGTTGGCCTATGTATAAGTCGTCAAAAAACAAAAATCATGACTAATTTGGTACTTGGGGGAATTATATCTCTAGAGGACAAAATCAGTGAAGTAGTTCATAAATACAAATATCTAGGTCACGAAGTTAGAATAAGTCGAGACAATTAAATGCAGGAACTACAAAAAAGAAAGTCAAAAGTCTTAAATCAATGCGTATTACCAGTAATGACCTACGGTGCCGAAACGCTAACACTGACAATGAGCACCGCACATATATTGGAGGTTGCTCAGAGAAAAATGAAGAGAGCTATGCTTGGAATTTAAACCCAAAATTGCGTAAGAAATACTTACATCCGGCAAAGAACAAAGGTCCAAGACATAATACAGATAATCACGACACTAAAATGGAAATGGGCAGGACATGTTGCGAGATTTAAAGACGACAGATGGTCTCTAATAATAATGAATTGGAGACCCCGCGAAGACAAAAGAAGCAGAGGAAGACCGCCAACACGTTGGAGCGACGATATAAAAAGAGTAGATGGACACTGGATTCAAACAGCTCAAGATAAAGCCCAGTGGAGCAGTTTAATGGAGGGCTATGTTTAGTAGTGGACTCAACACCAGGCTGGGAGATGATGATGATGATGAGATGGAAACGTGACGTGACAAAAGAGGCAGAAATTAAAAGTTTGACAAACTTTTTAAGATCCTCAAATGATAAGGATTAAAAGTAATTAAATCATTTGTGCCATGTATGTTTGTTCTAAAAATTAAAAATTTTTATAAGGTGTATGGGCCAATTTAGTTTAATAATGGAGCAAGTAAATTGATTAGTAGTGCATAAAAGGATAATGAATAAGCAAGAATTCTTTTCAACAAAGCAAAAGAAATAGAGCTTTGGTTTAAGGCATTATTTGTTTTGCATTCTGTGAGATGGTTTTGTCTTACTTAATTAAATATGTATAAACTATTGGTTAACGGTTTTTATATTTATTTTAAAATGTGGTTTTTGTTTTATTAAATTTAGTACATTGAAAATAAAAAAAAATATATATATATATATATATATATATATATATATATATATATATATATATATATATATATATATATATATATATATATATATATCCTGTAAACTAATAAATATTATTGTATTTTATCTGAATGATAAAAAACTGAGGGTCTTTATTACGTTTATTTTATTATTTTCAATTTAACTATATACAGTAAAATCCGGGAATGAGCAAATAATGGCGAAACGCATCAAGTGTCGACAACTTTAATGTCTGTGTATTTAAAATTCCGAAAATCATGTAATCTTGATATGATTTAAAAATAGACGAATGCAGAACTGGGGGCATGGCAGTGCCCCCGCCACTTCGAGCAAAAAAGCGGCACGGCCGTACCATCCTTTTCTCGAAGCAGTTCAGGCCATTTTCGACCCCCCCATAACTTCGTTGTGGATAAAACTAGAAATAACCAAGTATGTATTGTATAAACATGGTATATTTCAAATTTCATTTAATTTGAACCAGTAGTTTAAGAATTATAACTAGTCAAAATTTCTTAATTTTGTCACTCTCTGACTGACCGATCATCAAAACTCTAAAGCACTTCTAGCAGACATAAAAGCTTCAAATTTAGAATACAATTAGTGTTTTCAAGGAAAAACTGAAATATTTTGCAATTTCGGTCCAGCTGCATAAATAACTTTGTAATCCCATATAAATATATAGGATTACAAAGTTACTTTTGCAGTGAATGAATCAGTGTACCTGTATATGTATAATAAAGGAAAAAAATAGGACTATTTACAAAAAGAAATGAGATGCCAATAAAAACATACCTTGTAAAAAACAGTTCTTCCACCGTAATAAGTTGTGAGATCCATTTAATATCAAGTCGGTTAATTTATTTAGTCCCTACTTAAGGGTCCTTCTGTCTTAAGTTATTACGTAATTAACTAACCTAAGGAAATCTTATAGTGACCATATAAATATTAAAAATCTTTTATGTTTTAAATAAAAAGATTGACTTGGCAATCGCACTAAACAATCAATTTAATTTAATATGCATTACTTGTAAGATACATTGTGTTTTCATGCTATGGCCAAGTCAATCTATTTATTTAAAACATAAAAGATTTTTAATATTGATATGATCACTATAAGATGTTGTTAGGTTAGCTAATTACGTAATAACTTAAGACAGAAGGACCCTTAAGTATTTTTTTTTACTGCGGGAACTAAGCCAAGTCAAACCAAAAATAGTACATTGACAGATACATATATTCTTTACATTTACAATAGATCCTAGAGTAGAAACTTAATAAATTAATGACTTGGTATTAAATTACATCAAAATTAATGGCTTACCCATAACAACAATTAGATATGCTGTTGACACGGTAATACTATCAGACACAATAGAAAATCTGCAAACATTGCTATACAGAATTAACACAGTTGAAAAAAGATACGGCTTGAATATCAACGCTAATAAAACAAAATTCATGGTAGTGAGTCGTACGGTACAGAATAACGTCAATCTAAACCACGATGGTACCCCTAGAACGTGTCACAAAGTTTAAATATCTCGGTAGCATCATAACGGAAACACTGGACCCTGATACAGA
The DNA here is from genome assembly GCA_950111635.1 of Agelastica alni. Lineage (NCBI taxonomy): Eukaryota > Metazoa > Arthropoda > Insecta > Coleoptera > Chrysomelidae > Agelastica > Agelastica alni. Next base: position 81,382,958 of record OX467710.1, on the reverse strand, counting down.
AATAAAAAGCAGATTAGAGATAGCGCGCAGCGTTCAATAAAATGAGACCGCTTCTTTGCAATGATGATTTGAACCTTAAGCTAAGACAATGGATGACTGAATGTTATATATGTTCAATACTTTTGTATGGTACGGTGACGTGGACACTCAAGATCAGTACAATGAACCGACTAGAGGCATTTGAGATGTGGCTGCACAGAAGGATGCTGCGCATACCTTGGACGGACCATATAACAAATGAGGAAGTCCTCAGAAGGGCTAAAACTGACAGGCAATTAATGACCACCATAAAAAACGCAAAATTGCATATCTTGGTCACATACTAAGAGGAGATAAATATGAACTACTCCAAATAATAATGATGGGGAAAATAGAGAGGCGCCGTGGACCTGAAAGAAGGCAACAGTCATGGTTGAAGAACATTTGTGAATGGACAAATATACGTTCAGTAGAAGAACTCATACACTTAGCAGAAGATCGAAATGCTCTAGCCAGAGTGATAGCCAACGTTCGGAAGACCGGATAGGGCACATGAAAGAAAAAGGTATTACATGGATCCCACAACTTTTTACGGTAAAAAAACTGAGTTGCGAGACTTGGTGTTTCTTACAAGTTATGTGTTTGATGGCATCAGCTTGACCTTATTCACGAAAATAGTCTAAAAAGATAATAAAAACGAACCAAACCAATAACATAAATCTCTGCATAAATTTAAAGTTAGTTTTTGCATTTTTGACACGAACGGAAACAATAAAAATTCCCGCTGAATTTGGCCGAATGCTTCCGAGGTTTCCATGATAATTCTTAACTGAATGGGTGCCATATGGGTAAAGATTTTCCTTTACTATATGTATGGGAGCATTTCTTTTTGAAAAGTAAGTAAAGTTAAATTTTTCCGCTCCGATGAGTAAAGATAAAACAGATATCCAAGCAATTTTTTTTCACATTTTCGTTTCCGCAAAGTGTAAATTATAGCGAAATAAGTCCATAAATCACTCACTTGACTCGCGGCCTTACTTATCGTTTGCCATCGTAATATATTTAAATTTATACCCCAAACAAAATCATCCGGAAAGCGTACCGCCTTTTTGATAATATTCAAATGGAGTTATTTTATCAAACGCTGCAAAAAAATTGAATTTTCTGTGTACGTTTGTCTGTTCACCACCCGTTGAGTTTCTATTCTAATGCGACTGCTTATCGCTCGCAGAATATAAACATTTTACTCTTGTCATTGAACGATACGACTAAATGGTGATTCTTTGTTATTTCTAAAATGTCATTTAGCTCTTTTATTGGTTTTTGTTTATTCAGTAATGCTTTATTTACAAGACGATAGATTAATCTCGAACAAATCGCAAACAACGCCTGGGAAACTGCAAAAATTATTGATGCTGTGTTTGTGAATGTCATCATACAAATAATCTTAAGTCATCTAAAACAATGCTTTCAAATCATAATACAGCAGCAACAAGAATATTATCATCACTGCTAAAATATTTTTCACAGAAGACATTAAAATATATTGAAAAATGGTATACAGGGTGGGGCACCCCATACGACACTGTCACTGTAAAAAAAACCAATAATTTTTATAGGAAATTTCCCCATTTCATTATATGTGTATGAAATAAGGCTGCAAAAGGAAATTATTTTGGAGTCTACAGGGTGGCTCAAAAAAGTGTGACATATCAAAGTTTATACTACGTTATACTTTTACATAGTTCAAAAAAAAATAATCCGATTTCATAAGAGGTACTATGTAGATAACTATAACCGTTTTTAAGTTATTGATTTTTTTATGAAAATGCTAGGAACAATTGGAAACTAAATAACATCGAAATGTATAGAAATCATCCCTTCGAATTCTGACCAAGCAGATGCTCATTATTCAGAGGGGGTTCAAGAAGGAAGTAATATTTTTATACTATAAATTGTCAAATTGAGAATAGAAATCGACCTGTTTCAAATTTTTTCAACGGATACATAATTTACAGTGTCAATATTTTTAAATTTTAATAACAAATTTCTCAGTTATGGTTGCACCAAATATGAAAAACTAAACAGCTGAACAGATATTGAAAATCCCTTTTGAACAAGATGCCACACGATCCCCCTTCTCGTTTAAATTTTTTGAGGGGATGTAAGAAAGGGGTAATATTTTCATACTGTAAATTGTCAAATTGACAATAAAAATTGACCCATTTCATGATTTTTTAATAAAATACATAACAATGCTAAAAATAAATTTATTCCATACATAGTGACCGCAGTGTATAGGTAATCTTTAAGTATTGTGGTGAAATTAGATTCGAGTATATAGAATTTACCGACGCCCTGCATTTCTTCTAAACTAACAGCTAAACTACAAATAATTGGCAAAAATGATTGGACACAACAAAAAAAATGCAACAAAAATAAGTCATTTAAAATTACAATAACTATCTCTACTATTACAAATCATCATCAAGTAGCACTACAACCCTGGGTGGGTTTTGGCTGACTGTACAAATTTTTTCCAGGTGTTTCGATCCTCCATCAGTCTATGTTCAAAGTGGATGTTCATTTTTTGTATATATGGCACAATGTTGTCTCTCCAACGCATTATGGATCGTCCAGGTTGCCTTTTTCCCGTAGAAACCTCCTCCCATAAAAGCTTCACCAGTCTCTCATCCTGTAATATATGCACATGACCTGCCCATCTTAGTCTCTAGTCTTGCTATCTTGTACCACATCTTCATCCTTATACAATCTCCTAATTTCGGCAGTTTTTCTCATTCTATATTCATTTGTGGTAGTATCAAGATATGGTCCGAACATGTTTCTTAAAATCTTAAGCTGAAATCTTTTTGTTTTTCTTTGTTTTCTTTGTTCTCTTTTGTCATGGTCCGGTATCTCCGGTGATTATTGCTCCCAAGTACTTGAAGCGTTCCACGTCAATTTCGTCTGCGTATGCTAGCAGCAGTTTAGGTTCTTGTGCTGTAAGTAACTCTGTTTTTACTCCGGCTTCTCTCACTGCTTTCTCTAGGACAAGATTGAAAATCATAGGTGATAGTTTATTGTTGACACGTACTTTTGTTATTCTGTCCTCCATGCACACTTTGGTCATTCGAATCCATTTTCTTGGTATCGAGTGCTCTGCCATCGCATTCCATACTTGGTTCGTTTCTATGCTGTTGGAAGTCTATGAAAAGGTTGTGTATGGGTCTGTTATATTCCTATCCTTTCTCCAGGAGCTGGCTCCAGGAGTTTAGGCTTCCAAGAAAACTAATAAACCTACTAAAGGTATGCACAGAAGGTAGTTGAAACATTGTGGTTCAAATGGAATAAGATAAACCAACAGTTTTAAGTCAAGGATATCTATCACCCAATTCTATTCAATCTTGCACGAGCAAAATATATTAAAAAATAAATAGAACGGACTAGGACATGCATACGCATGCACAAGCAGAGAGAATTGTTGTTTATTATCCAAACAAGAAAGGCTCAATACCTCGGACACAATATGAGAGGCGAAAGATTTGAGTTAATCAGACTCATCATCGAAGTAAAAATACAAAGAAATAGATCAATCGGGAGACGCCAAAACTTATGGCTAAAAGAGCTGAGGAGATAGTTTGGTTGCTCACCAGCAGGCATATTTTGCGCTGCAGTTTCCAAGACAAAAATAGCTATTTAGATCACCAACCTCTGAAATGAGACGGCGCGCTAAAAATAAGAAGGATATGCAGATGATATTGATTTTTTAAGTGATAATTCGGAAAACGTACGTGCTGTTTTCAGAAGCCTAAACTTAACTGTTGGGACAATTGGTCTCCAAAACAACAAAAAAAGAGAATATATAAAAACATTAAGAAACATTTACGAACAGAATTCAGATTTTACTATTGATGCCTTTATTAATGCGTTCTATTTTTTAATTTAAAATTTAAATTTTTTTAAATCTAATCGAACTCTAAATAATATATATTATAAAGTAGGTAGGATTCGTTGGAATTGTGCCTTGTCATCAGATGGTGCGCCACTGCAACAACCGTATAAAAAGTAATTGAAGTTTTAAAAAACAAGTTAATGTACTTTTTCGACATAAAATAAGACAAAACTAAGTAAAAAAGTCTAGCTAAAATACAAATAAAGCTTCTACAGCAATTTAAATAATCCGCCAACCCCTATTTTATTATAAAACAGGAAAATCCTGCAAAAACAATTCTTTCGAGCGAAAATCAAATATCCGTTTTGTGTGACAAGTCCGAAATAACTAATTTTAAAGTATAATTAAATTTTCTATGTCAGTCACCGTTAAAGATACTGAATCCTGCGATGCAAAACGAATGGATTTTTTGCTTTTCTTTTTATTTATTTGTAATACAATAATAACACGTCTGGCTGTGCATAGAGGAGTGTTGGTTTCTACACTTATGTATGGTAGTGAATGTTGGGTTTGGCAGAAGAAGCATGAAAATAGGATTAATGTTGTGGAGATGAGTAGTCTGAGAAGTATAGCCGGAGTGACTCGGTTGGATAAAGTAAAGAATAGTGAGATAAGAGAACGCTGTGGTGTAAAAGAAGATGTGGATACAAAGATAGATAAAGGAATGTTTAGATGGTTTGGACACTTAGAAAGGATGGATAAAAAAAGATTGAGGAAACAAATTTATAAGGCGAGTGTTAATGGATAAGTCGGTAGAGGTCGACCTCGGCGAACATATCTCGATCAGATCAACTTTGTTTTGAAGAAAGGCCAGGTCAAAAGTACCAACAACCGACGAGCATGTATGAGAGCACTGATGAAAGTAGAGGAAGCAAAAGATGTGTGTGAGAACCGTAGCAAGTGGAAGAAAGTGGTCTCTGCCTACTCCTATGGGAAAAAGGCGTGACTTTATGTATGTATGTATATCCTCAAGTAGACCGTCGAAAAGAGTGTCGGCACATTCTGCGACGATATGGTGGATGGTTTGTTTGGCAGCTCTGCACTTCTCACATGGAGGGTTGTCCGTGATACCCTAGTTATTTACATTGATGTTTTGGTGTTTGGAAATTAGAATTTATAATTTGGTCCTCATAATTATAAAAGTAGAGGGAGGTTTTTATCGAATGCCGCGAACGGCACTCAGACAACGTCCATTATGTCTCCCCGTTGTAACAATTATCGATCTTTCATACCTGTCACCGATCGGTAACTGCCTTAGATACTCGGGCTCAAGAAAAGCTAAACCCAGCAAAATCAGTGTAAGAATCGTAGAAAGTGGTCTCTTCCTACCCCTATGGAAAAAAGGCGTGACTATATGTATGTACGTAAAATTTTAGGAGCATCCAGATCAACGCTGCGGAGATGAGTAGTCTCAGGTGTAAAGCCGTAGTATCTCTGATGAATAAAGTGAAAAATAATGAGATAAAGAAACGCTGTAATGTGAAAGAAGATGTGGTAACAAAGATGGATAAAGAAATGCTTAGATGGTTTGGACACTTAAAAAAGATGGATAAAAGAAGATTAACGAAGCAGAATTATAATGCGAGTGTAAATGGGCAAGTCAGTAGAGGTCGACCTCGGTGAACGTATCTCCATCAGATCGTATTTATTTTAAAGAAAATCTAGGTCAAAAGTACCAACAACTGACGAGCATATATAAGAGCGCTGATGAAAGTAGAAGAAGCGAAATATGTGTGTAAGACTGGTACGTAAAAATAATTGGATTTATAGAACACACACCGTATATTTTTGGAATTCGTTTCAATGTCTAATGATGCAAAACTTTACGGCCAAAATTTACTTTTTCAAAAGCTTGTTTCATAACAACACAAACATATTACAAAAGCCGTACTAAAAAAATGTATTTCAGCAGTAATTAGGGGCCATCCATAAATTACGTCACACAAATTTTATGGTTTTTTGACCCTTCTTCCCCGTCATTGTCACAGGTGGTCACACTTGTATAACCCCCTTCCCCCTTGTGTGACGTCACATATTTTTAAATTTGATATTTAGAAATAATTAAATTAAAACAGCAGTTTTTCCAACGACTTAAATTTGCATATAAAATTTGGCGTTTTAGTATTTTAGTTTTTAACATGTGACGTCACAAAGCTTGCCCCCGGCCCCTTGTCACACAATATTACATTTCGTTGACCCCCTCCCCCCCTTAACTTGTGACATAATTTATGGATAACCCATAAGAGAGATTCCATATCTTTAGACTTTGCCAGAGCCTCGTTCGATTCAACATGCACAAATCACGATTACATGAATAGGGTACTTTCTGTAGTAAAGAATAAATTATGAAATTTGATAAAAATTAAAATTTATCTAAAAATATACTTAAATATTCTGATTTTGAGTCATATAAGCACATTACATTTTTATTATATTGAAATTAAAAGTCGTTATTTTTAATCTGTATATCTCGTGACCTAAAACACGAGCCGCCTTGGTGTGACGTCATATAGGCAAAAACTGTTAGTTTAGTGGGTACATATCTATTAACTTTAACTTCAAGGAGTAATAATTGTGTTCTTTCGTCAGTGCATTTCATTTGTACTTATTTATTTATTAAAATGCAAACCGGTTTTGTAAAAGCAGATTAGTACACAATAGTATATTTCATTAGGAGTCGAGAATATAGGTTTTTTCCGTGCGCGCGCGACAAGTTTACGTGAGAGACGCAGCCGAACACGGAAAGTTGTGCAAGCAATGAAAAACCATTTATGGACGTGTAATGAACGATACTTTTCATTATATCTACCTGAAAACCACAAATTGTTAAGATACTATCACTAAAAATATTAAAAAATTGTCAAAAAACAAGCGGTATTTACCCCGTTGCTAAGAATATAAACAGAAAAATTTTGCGATTTCCAGAGAACTGTCAATAACATATTATTTTATTTTGACAGGCAGGTAGGCAGCTGATGACACCAGTGCACCGTAAAAAATTTTTCGTAAAAGGCCCACTTTCGGTGAGCTAAATAAGCATGTAAATATAGTGTTTTCAGGTAGGTATAATGAAAAAGAGATTAACAGTTTCTGTACTTAGGTAAAAGTAAAAAATAATGAGTTAAAATTTTAAAATTTTAAACTTCACCCACGAATCACGATTTGTCAAAGACTTACTATACATCAATATATCGGGATGACATTTGAAGAAATTTCTTAAGTTAAAAAACAAAAATGTTTAAACGTTTCTAGGTATTACTTTTTATTTTCCACAGCAGCAGCGTAAAACTAAAAACTTCCCCGAAGTTGGGTTCCTAACTTTATATAAGACCTTTTCCGAGAAAATGACAGCCTGCCGTTAGTTTAATTACAAACTCGGGAAAACGCAAAGTTTCTTTGGTTAAAACTTAAACAGATTTTTTTGTTAACAGAGAACAATACAGTTTATCTGAAATACAAATAGTAACAAAAGCAGTTTTTAGTGTACGTCGTATGAAGTGAGGACAAAAAATATATAAACTGGGTGTCTCAGTAGTTGTATTGTTTCAACGCCAGCAAATTTCGTCAGTCATTTGATTTTTTTTATGTAAAACATCTAATGCGGCGGGTGAGGGTTAAACCGGCTGTTGGTGTGGCGACCATCAATCAGTCTTCCGTCCAACCCAAAATACCTTGGCTGTAGTAACATAGTAATGAGAACGATAAAAATAAAAAAATTACTGATGACGAATGACGGTAGTCAAACACTTTTTTTTTTAATTTTTATGTTATTGTAATCGTTTGATATTGTTGGTCACACATTTACAATTATACTTTAGTAATCACATTTAAAATATCAAATAAAAAAAATTTGAAAAATAATTGTTGTGTACATTTCACCTAATAAAAAAATGAACGATATCATTTTATTTTTACACGAGATTATTTCCATACAGTCGCAAAGGTTTAATGATGTTTAAAAACAATAAACATGAACTGCCGTTGATTTTAGTTGTAGCCTTTATTGTAAATTTTGCAAAAGATGAATTTTAGAAAAAGAATTTTAATTGCAAATTAACAACAATCCAAGAGATTATGCTACCAGACATGAAACAACAATATACGCAGTATTTATAAGATACCTACTTAATGTTATGTCTAACACTTTTGTAACATACTTCAGCTATCACCAATTGTCAAAGTAATACCGTGGATTGAAGATTGTAAATTGTCGTGAAGGCTATGCAGCCTCTATTCGAGGCCCGGGATTTGGAGACTTCATACAAAGTTTATCAGTTTCCTGAGTGCTAAGTTCCTGACATCGAAGGGCATTAGAAAGGCCCCTTCCAGAAACTTAAGCCTCTTGCAGAAAAGCGCTGGGCATTCGCAAAGCAAATGTTCTGAAGTTTCAGCGAAGTTCTCGCAGTAGCGGCAACTATCACTCTCTGTTCTGCCCATCTTTTTCAGGTGATACCTCAGAGGGCAGTGAGGAGTCCCGTCACCAATTTTAAGTCTTTCTTGTCCAACTCGAGAAGCTGTTTAGCTTTCCTTGGCGAAAGGCTTACTAGACTTTTCGCTTGTCTTTTTCCTGTCAGTTTATGCCAGTGAGATTTCATTTCATATGTTTCCCATCGTCGAACCTCTTCTTTTAAGTGGGCTTTATAGAGTCCACAGAACGGTTCTGGGCAGTAAAATTGTATATATAGTTAATATATATTTGCCCCTTCCTTGGCAAGGCAGTCCCGTTGCCTTTAACTCCCTTGTGAACTGATACCCACATCAGAGTAACCTGATTGTTTGCTGCCAGTTGTCTCAGTAATATCGTACAAAAATAACTAATTAAAAGAATGGAGTCGTCTTAGTTTTTAAGAAATTTTTAATTTTATATGAATATTTTGTTTTTGATAATGCCATATTTTTTTATTACGCCATCTTTTCTGATTATGTCATATTTATTTTCTTTAATAAACCATCCTTTTATACATATTTTCTATACAAAATAGTTTCAATTTTTTTATCTGCCAGGCGTCCCACGACACGACGGCTCATTTTTTTTAATGTTTAATTTTGCAATAAATTTGAAAACAAACACTTTTGAATGGAGAATAAAGAAACCTTTTAAATAATTCATCACAAACTCCCACCTTCCATTTAAAAATTTGGGTGATAGCTGTCACTCCGAGGGGGTTTAATGTAGGGATGACATTTTTGGATGCAGTATATCATTTTATAATTTAAAAGTGTTCAGGGAATTTTTTATAAATATGCACAATAACTAAAATAATAAATTTATTCCAACTGGCTTGGCTTTTCCACACTCTTTTCAACAAGTTTTTTCTAGTTCTCTTAACTTTAACTCTTTTAGACCACTATTTAAAAACTAGCGGGAATATGTAATCATGTTGAAGAAGTAAAGGTGTAGTTGGGTGGTAATAATATGAATGACCTCCAAATGCTCCTAAACATAGTTGGAATGCACGGCTGACTTACGGGAATTAACATCAACATAAAAAAGACATTACTAATAATCAACCGCAAATTGGATGAGTTCCAGAATGCGAAACTCTCATACGATAGTAAAGACATAGAACAAGTAAAAGAGTATAACTATCTGGGGACTTGATTATGTGAAGACTGGTCTGCTGACGTAGAAATCAAAAGCAGAATAAGATTCACAAAATGTTACGTATGTTCCGTACTGTTGTATGGTATGAAAGGCTGAACATTGAAGGCTAGCACAATGAATAGGCTGGAAGCATTTGAAATGTGGATCTATCGAAGAATTTTCAAAGTCCCATGGACAGCAAGAAAAACCAACGAGGAAATTTTGAGGACGATAGGAAGAGAACGTGAATTGCTGGGCACGATAAAACGCAGGAAAACAGCGCATATAGTAGTATTTACCCTAAAAACATGACCAAAAGTTTAAAATCCAAAATACGGTAAAGTCCAATGAAAAAATTGTTTTCTTATAGTTTAATAACATTGTTAATGACATTGTTAATGACAACTCGCCTCTATCGTACCCTTCTCGTTACACCCCGCAAAATACAGGCAGTCAGAACTCAGTCGTTGTCTAGTGTGTGCTCAGTTTGCTCGATACTTTCATTGTTTATACATATTACATCTGCAGTTTTGAAGTAATTTTGTGTTGAGTTTGGGTGATAAATAAAGTTTGGGTGATAAATAAGAGGAATATGGAAGGTGTGCTTTATTAGTAATCACACTACATTTAATTGTGAGTCCCATATATATTTTTTTAATTACTAAATATAATCATACAGAAATCCGCTTTTTGAGTAAAAAAAATAAACAAAATTGTTTTTGTATGTGTTTCGGGCACTTCCGAGCAATGTAAACTTATCTTAAATAAAGTACAGGCCTTGTTTAAGAGAACTGCAAAACAAAAAGTTCCGCTTTTTTCCGCCATTTTGTTTAACAGACATTCAAACATGATAATCGTATTGGTATTTTACATGGTTTACAATAGTATCTTTTTATTCATTGGGAATTTTAAAAATATGACTAGAGCAGTTCTACGTTATAATGCAAGAATGTCCGGAAAATAATACTGATAATAAGATGGTGTTTTTGAAAAAAAAAATTATAGAGCTCACAAAATGTACTGATAGTCAACTGAACAAATTAAAAAACACTTTGTCATTTTAAGTGTGAATTTAAACAAACTATAAGCATGAACGTTTTCTAAAAAAAATTAACAGTGGCTTAAAAACACCTATAAATTTGCCATATGGACTATAGGAAAGCCGGGTCGACCATCAAAGGAATTCAATGAATCCAGCAATAGATATAAACGAAGGAAAACTAAAAATTTGAAAGAGAACATATCTGCAGAAGAGTAAACTTATGCTGCTCAAATAAGTCAACGTATTGAAGGAAATAAAGACGGGTCTTTTAGTAAATATACCAAAAGCATGGTCCGGGAACACTAATGATGGCAATACTTCCAAAAGATTTTTTCTGATCCGGATGCTGCTTCTCGAATCACTGGAATAGACTCAACATTGATCCACAGGTTCAGGTGATTTTGAAAACAATTTCAAGTGTCATGCGACTGACGTTAAAAAATTCGATGCCTATACATTTTTAAACTGCTACTCTGTACGTGCAGCTGTATGGTTGGTATCCAATGTAGTTGGTGGTAACCAAATCAGTTTAAATCAGCACTCGACATTCGCTTCGTTGGGAAAAAAAGTGGTGACCTTCGACAGGTCACTTTCTTATAATAAATCATCTCCATTATCTTCGTGTATTGTTTATAATAAAAAAGAGCGAAAAGATCGGTCGTTTTTAATTTTTGATAATTTACTGGATTAATTTTCCAATGAGCGGCTGGGGGTTACAAAAAATATTTAAGTTTACTGCTTATTTGAAACGTTTACGATTAATTTTACTGTTAAATGAGAAAGAAATGCGCTCGATTTCCGACCATATACGGTGTGATGGCTATTAATGTTAGATAATTACGAAATTATCGCTTGGAAAACATCAAAATCACATCTACCATATTGGGGTTAAAAGACTAATTACTTGTTACGCGAGTTAAAATACTTGTGTAATTGTATGTTATTTTATACTTTATGGGAATTATCTTGGCATTTGTCACAAATTACTCGTTTAACCTGTCGCGGGTAAGTACATATAGATAAATCGGACAAGAGCAATATAACCTGCATTAACATACGGAAGCAAAACCTGGGCACTCCGAAAACAAAATAGACAACGAATACAGTCTGCCAAAATGAAATTTCTAAGAAGGACAAAAGGTTGCACACTGAGGGACCATATAAGCAATGAAGATATAAGGGTCGCATTGAACATATTTTCAATGAACGACAGAATACACCAAAACTCATTAAAATGGAGACATTACATTGAAATAATGAACGAAGACAGATTGGTCAAATAAGTGGTAAACTACAGACCACGAGGAAGAAGAGACATTGATAGACCCAGAAGAAGATGGCTAAAATGAAGACGGAACAGGCTGCAAGCCTAATTCTTGAAGTGCAGAAGATAATTACTGTTACGATATTTACTTCTTGGGTTTGGTAATTCTAAAACTATCAGTACAATAACTAAACAATTTTTATTCTTTTACACAATCATTTTTTCTTTACAAATCACTAAGATATTTACTTTCTAATACTTGATTTCGAACTAACTAAATTTTAAAATTTAAAAACTGACCTCTTCGCGACCGCTTTTCTTTTTATATTTTCAAATTATTATTCTGGAGGAATTGTCATCATTTGGAACTATTCGACTTTTTCCATTTCGGAACCGCTAAATGCAGTATTCAAGAATTTGCCGGTCCTTTCTTTTGTGCTATTCGCGGCGCCCGCCTAATAAAGCAGTCCCCCTAATTGTAATCGACTCGCTGACTTTTTACTTTATACAGTACTTAAATCAGGGTAAGTAATTTTTTAATACCTTCTATTCCATGAAAATTAAGGATTCCTATCATCAAAGAAATGGTACTTATTGATTGACCTGCAAAAAATTATACTTTTTATTTTTTTGTCGTTTTTTCGTCACACATGAAGGCAACGTATGATATTTCAAGGTAATGCTGCTATTACCTAATTTTCCAGGACGGTTTAACCTAAGTTCGTGATAGTTTAACAAATACAAATGTGGAAATTTCTTTGCGGAATATATGTTTTACAATGTGTTGGAAATACAATAGAACCATTGCACCAGCTATTTATAGATTTTAAGCAAGCCATGATAACATCATAAGAGTGGAATTGTGGAATACTATGGAGAACTGGGCATACCAAAAAAGTTAATTAATCTTACAAAAGCTTGTGTAGAGGGATATAGAAGCGTAGTAAGACTTGAAGGAAAACTGTCTATTTTATTTACAATCAACAGTGGTCTCAAACAGGGAGATGCGTTATCACCACTTCCCTTTAACATCGAATAAAAAACGAATAAAAAATATATATATATATATATATATATATATATATATATATATATATATATATATATATATATATATATATATATATATATATATATATATATATATATATATATATATATATATGGCTACGACAATAACATAACGACAAGATAAAATGGGACAGAACGTGACAATGGACCACTACAATTTTAAAAGAGTTCATCAGTTTAAATATTTGGGAGCTACAATCACCTCTGACAACAATATAACTCAAAAAATTAACAACAGAATACAAGGTGCGAGTCGATGCTGTTTTTAGGCTGCAAAAAATAATGAAATCAAAAAATGTATCCCTATAATAACAAATGCATGTGAAACATGGACTATGACAAAACAAAACGAAAATCGTTTCACAACTGTGTTATCTCATAGATAGCAAAAATAGTCAAGATTTATTTTTAACTTAAGTTTAGATTATTTTAAACGTTTGGAAAGTTGTTGGTCTTCATTGTTGAAGTAAAATGGGCTGCGTAGATAATGGTTGCCTCAATTTTACATTCGCAGTATTATCCAAAAAGGGACTAAAATATGCATAACATTAAACCAATTGTTTCTTAATTTATTAAAATATTCGCCGGGCTGTCTGCACAAAAACGAAATGTTTGTTTTGTTTAATAAATTTTACACCTACGGCTGAAAAGTAGAAATTGTAATACAGCGGACCAAATTTAAACGTGGCTGACTTTTATTAACTCGGTTTTAGGAATGACAACATTTTTGAGGAAAACAACTTAATCGGTGTTTTAAAAAAAGTAAGTACCTAAATGTGAGGGAATTTAAATTTTTATTAGTTTAAATATAGAGGGTAAGTTATAACTATCGAGATATTGAGTATTCTTCACCTAGAAATGATCTGTACGCATTTGACGATAACATTTTCAATTAGTTTATCAATATTATCTATATTATCTTTCCCACTTGAATATTTGTCTAGGAGCGCCCATGAACGGACACAACTATGTAATCTATGCTCAGTTCTTTTGTTTATAGCTTTTAAGAGGACAGAAGACACCATGATCTTCTTCTTCCTTCTTTAATGTAACCAAATTGCTTTGTTTTCTTCGTATCCTCTGCCTTTCAATTATTAGAGAGGTTGTCGCTCCATCTCTTGCGGGGTCTTCCAACGCTATGTGTTCGTTCAACTCTCTCCTTCTTCCCAGTATCCATTCATTTATATTGTCTATTTTACATGTTTTGAGCTTCCTTCTAACCTTTAACTCTTTTAACACTTGTAGTGAAAAATAATCTCAATACAATAATCTAATACAACATAAATAAAAAGTGTCGGTGGCTCTGTGATCGCAACGTAGATCATGGTAAGTATTGTACTAGCATTTTTTGAACTCACGATATAAATTCTTACCAGTCTATTATGTCGACGTGTTTTGCCTACGGTCAATATATTATATCAATATTAATATCCATATGCCGACAAAACGATTCCAGTCAAATCTGTCAACTATAGAGAAATTAATGCCAAAGTAATTATTCATTTCCGCATCACGATCACTCAATTACTTCATTCACTTTATGATAAATAATTAACTCTTTTTAGATTCCCACCCAACTAAGCCAATATCATCCTGTTTATTTTTGTGTCTAGTTTCCCGTCAGACTGTTTTTTATAATACTCCACCGACAATAATTAGAATATTGAGTAAGTGTGTGTATACTTAGTTCCTGGCAACACATAGTCGCGATATTATTTTTAAAGGAAATAATTTCAATCTTATTTATGTTAGAAAAAACGCAGTTCTTAATAGCAACCGTACCAGCATGTTTGTACTTCCTAGTGGCCGTTTAGTTATGTGGATGCCATAGATGTCTAGATCGGAGGCACCTTCCTGAAGAAGACATTTATTCGTAAAGATGGGACACAACACTAAATAACAACAAATTTTGATTTAATCACAAGTATACTGACAACTAGTTTTTGGTCAAAAACAATTGTTACATCTTTGATATAATCCTAATTTTAAATGACAAAATAGGTATAAAGTACTTATATTTGTGATGTTCGTCGACTAAAACCAAATCGGCTTTGCAGCTATCTTTAGATAAATAACAAATGAAGCAGAAATATATTGCATCAAAGTTATTTATTTGTTTTTCCAAACAAGTCTTACAACAAACAATCAGAAGAAAAAACAATTTGAGAAAACCACAACAGATTTAGTGGCACAAAAAGTAAAGGGGAAAGATATTAAAAAAATGAGTGACTCGTGTGAGAATTATGAAAGGTTCATTTTACGAATGTGAGAATACGCTGATAAAAACTTTACTGTTTACAAGTCTCATATTAAAATACATATTACCCATTGGATCTTGGTGTTTTTAAAATTAAAGGTTTCGATTGTTCTTAGAAAATTGTTTTAATATCTTCAAATAAATGTTAACATCGATTTTCTTTTTCTTTACCAGTGTTTCTTAACCTAGGTCCCACGGAACCCCAGTTTTCCACAAAGAGAATTTTGGGGTTCCAGGGCAAATAAAAACAGAAATCACCCAACAAAAAAATAGTATCATGTAAACGTAAACAAAAAATATTCGTAGTAATATCCGAAATGCTCTCTTAACCATCTCCAGAATTTATAAGTTTCATTTAAATAATCCATCCTGAACCACAATCGAAAATTACATGTAAATACCCAGAAATTTCCAATTGTGCTGTAAGAAAATTACTACCATCATTACCCAATCACAATTATATTGTAAGCCAAATAGGGAAGGAGTTTTAGTAAAAAAAATAAATCTTTTTCTGTGTCTCAATAAAATATAACTAAAGATGCACAATAATAATGATAATAGTAAAAAACTAAAGTTTATTTTTTTTTAAATAGTGCCCAATTATAATACTTTTTACACTGCATAGCCCTCTCATAATGTATACTATTTTATCATAAATAATGTATTAATCTAATAATTAATTGCTGTAATGATTGATCACATACAGAGAAAATCTTTATAAATATTTTAAACTTAACAGTTCAAATTTATTTGCGCAATAATAAGCTGTTCTACTTAAAACGATGTTCTTTTGATAGCACTATTTTTTTTCTAACGGAGTCGATTAAGTAATCAAAGCCGAATTTTTTTTTATGTTAAATAGCGCAGTAATCTAAAAAAAGATGTGAAAATGTATAAAACTGATTTTTTAAAAACCAGCTAATTTCGCTGCATATACTATAGGTATATGTAGGTCGATTATACAGCAGAAAACAACTACACTCCTCGCTATATGCCTACGACGAGCATTGAATTACATCTGATATAATCATGCATAATCCCATTTCGGGTGACATGAAGATAATTGTAAAGCAAAAGAAAGGATTATTATATTTATCCATTCGAAGTGACCACCTATGGACTGTTTTGGGGGTATTGCCTCTCATCAGCATAGGGTAGGTCTTGACAAACTTATGTTTGCCTTTCGAAGAGACAAATCAACAATTCCAACTCTTACCAAGTATACATGAAGGACTACACGAAAAGCGTTAGTCACGACATCTACACTGTTTAACAAGCACAGCCTAGTAAATGGCTTCTGAACGGAAGTATTAAAATATAAAAATTATAGAAAACTATAATATTATTGAAAATTTTAAAAATTCTTGACAGCGACAATAAATATGAAAATGTATAAAACTGACTTTTAAAGAACCAGCTAATTTCGCTGCATGTTAACCTGTACTATAAGTATATGTGGGTCGATTATACATCAGATTATATGCTGTCAAGAATTTTTAGAGTTTTATATAATTTTTATTTAAAAAATAGATGGTAAAAACACACAAACTACCTAAAATCTCACACGTTTTACTAAAATGACAGCTGCTTTTTAATCGAATTATTTGTAGCACAACAATTGGTTTTAAGCTTTAGACATCACTGAATAAAATTGGATTAGATTCATATTATATTTGGACCCAATTTATAAACAAAATTTAAACATAATGATGTACCTAATATTATTGTTTTTATTATTACTCAAAGATATGATACATTATCAAAAAAAAAAGATTCGCAGGTGTAAGTTGTTCCAAAATCACTTCCTTCACTTCTTTTTAAATTCATTATTGCATTGTAATTTAATTAGTTTCACTTGGAGATTTTCTGGGACCGACTCAACATCAACATGAAAAGGAGATGAATACTTATATTCTCATATACACCTGGATATTTATTGTACAAACGATGTTTTATTTTGAATTGTTCAAATCTTTTAACAATAAAAAGTGTTCTGTTATTTTCAACTGGGATTCAAATAACAATAATCAACTGGTCGACTGAATAGAGTAGGTACATATTGTTCAAACGCGTTGTAAAACCTATATTTCCTATATTAGAGTCAAATTAATTAACCAGTAGTATAAAATGCCGCGCAAAAGATATTTTGCAAATAAAAAAAAAAGTAATATTTATCATTGCAAAGGAACTACTGAATACGTAACTGTCCATCTCTGTTTTCAATATTTTCCGATATGCCGGAAAGATAGAAGTCGACGTAACTATGTGTTATGGCGCCCTGTGTCTAACTAGAACCATCAAAGTTTTTCTTCCGTTAAACGATATTCCGATGGTATTCAAAAAGATGAGACTTTGATATCGGGAAGTCGCTGTCTAATCAAATCAAATCATGAGTTTTTCGTAATCAAAAATGTATTTACAATATAAGAATTTCAGGAAAAATATACAGGGTGATTCATTAAGATTGTCCAATCTCTGAATTGTAGATTCTAGAACTCAAAATAGGCTCAAAATTGCTCTTTCCATTTTTCTTTGCATTACCTGTATTTATAATATTTCGTTAACAGTCAGTTGTAGGTCTTTGTTCGTAGATAAGAAGATTCTTACTTTATCTAGTAGGTATATTGATCCATGAAGCAGTTACATTTGTTTCTGAAAATATGGCCCTTTACACATGGTATGACAGAAATCACAGACTTAATACTAGAAACCAAAGCAATCTTCTCAATATTACGCCCAACTTCGCATACATTTAGAAAAATTTTCCCTTCGCGTAATCAACGTATATAACAAATTACCTGAATCATTACAAACACAGACCACTAGAAAGCTGAAAATTAAACTGAAAAACCTGCTTTTAAAAAAATTATACTATGCACTGAAAGAGTTTTTTACATTCACGTTTGATTGGTAACTTTTTTTTTATTTTGTAAATTGTTTTCTAAATATAAATTTTGATTAAAGGGTTAGAATTATCCCAAAATTTTTAAATGGCATTGGAGGTCAAATAAGATGTCTTTTAAAAGCTCTTATAATTCTCTATACAATAGTTTTTAAATTTTTAAAATTCCGCCCATTACTAATTAAATAATTAGATTTTAAATGTGAAACTTATCTGCAAACAATCACGAACGGTAAAAATGTCATTCATTCGAGTTAAGCATAAGTATAAATTTAGCCTAGTTTTAGCCTAGTTAACCTAGTTTTTTCTTGTACGAGACGGTAAATCGCCCCAATTGCCGCTATTGGTCCGATTCAAACCCAAGAGTTTTTCACGAGGTGCACACGCAGCAACCGGAGAAATTAAATGTATGGGCTGGCATTTGCGGTGACCGACTGGTGGGTCCTTTTTTTTACCAGGCAATTTGACTGGCGAAATGTATTTGCAATTACTGGAAGTCGCTATTGACCCTGTCTTGACTGATATGTATTTGAACATAATCCATAGTATGACGAAGACCATTTTTATTTTTAACAGGACGGTGTTCCTCTTCATTATGCGGCGATTGTTCGTCAGTATTTAGACTAACGTTTTTCACTTCACTGGAAACCAGATATCACATTACACCAAATATTTATCTTGAATTCATGCTGAAACTGTCGTTCCTTTAGAGCATGTGAATTTTTGGAGTCCCACAAATGATTGTTTTTCCAATTAAAAACACCTCGTCTATTAAACGTTACCTCATCGGTGAAAAAGAGGTAATTAAGAAAATCCTGGTTTTCGTTTTGTTTATCTAGCATAAATTGAGCAAACTGTAGGCTAACTGATAAATCTTGAGGTAGCAAATTTTGGACAGGAGTAAAGTGATATGGACGTAGATTCTCTTTCCTTAAAATTCTCCAGATAGACGATTGGCTTATTCCTGTTGCCGCTCTTAACTGACGAGTACTGTGATCTGGATTTTCCAAAATACGAACTAAAACCTCTCCTTCATCATCGACGTTGATATTTTTTGGAGCACCATTTAAGCTTTTAGGACGAAAACACCCTGTTTTGCCTAGGTGGGTATAAATACGTGTCAACAGTTTGTGATTGGGTTGTCTTCGATTTGGGTATGATTCTAAATACCTTCTGGCTGCACCAAGTCCACTATAATTTGACTGAGCAAAAACACAAATCGTATCACGCATTTCATTGTTGGAAAATTCATTGTCGTGGCATTTTTTTATTTTACTACAAATAATGCACTCTTACTTAGTGACAGTAAAATTTTTAAATATTTCTTTACACGAAAAACTGATAAGTTCTGACACAAGCCTACTTGAAAAAAGTCAATGTAATATGGTGGCTTAGGAGTCTTTACGCTGAATATTTAAAATGCAAATAACTCAAAAACTGATAGAGTTACATGAAATAAACAGTAGTACTTTTTTATTCAAAATTGAACTGCCTTTTAGATTTTTTAGTCATTTTAGCCATAACTCATTAGGCAAAAAAGATATGTTGTAATTTACTTAAGTAACAGGGTGTAACTAACGCTCTGTATGAATAGTGCTAAATTCAGCATAAAATTCCTAGTTTTCATGCCAAAAAACATAAAGTTGCTAATTTTTAAGACGATATTGCTTAAAATCACAAAATTATTAAGAAATTTCAAATTAAAATTCCAACTTTAAATACCCTGTATCTCGTAAACCTGCAACATTTGTAAAAGACATGTTAAGCTCAATCGCCATATTTTGGTGTGTAGTATCTCCAATTCAGAGATTGCCCATTCCTAATGAATCACCCTGTATAATGAGTGTTCTCTTTTTTATTATTTTTTGTGTTGGTAATGTAATATTTGTTAGCTATGTGTACTCTGACATGTTCTACACCTGAAAAATTATTTGTAAGAGAGCTAATAAAGGATCTATCTATCCATAGGAAAAACTGTTTTAATTAAACAATTTATTTATCACATTGTGCATCTTGTCGATTTTCTATGGTAGTGATTTATTTTCGTCGCGACTAGAAATCGCTAGTGGAGACCGAGCTTTAGAATACCATATGGAGTGTCAAATTTATAATTTACCATAGTAGATATTCTCTGAGCAAAAAAATTGCTTAAAACCGTTTTTAGTATTCGTTAGAATCGTTATCTGTTGTAACGTAACGTACAGCAGCTTTTTATAAATAGTATTCGATCATTACGATTTAGAAGCTCAATAATCGTCTCAAACAATGGGTTCAATAAGGATCCAACAAACAATGCCAGTGGCATAAATAACAATGTTTTTAAAATGATTAAAACAATAAATTCCTATAAATTTTGCGTCACCGCGTCCACAAGTCGTTTCTCCATCGTAAATCAAACATTGAAAACTTGCGTTTAGAATGAGACAAGAGATAAAACATAAAACGCGTCTTCTATCAAGAGGTGACTGTTTTGCGTTATTCATAAAGCAATTCGATGGCATGGCCGTATCAAAAAGGAAGAAATTAAATTTACGACTGGAGGATTTAATTGTAGTTTGTTTCGTTTTCTAATGGTTCGATGTGGGATCCCGAGTATTGTTCTTGGTTTACCGGAAAACATAAATACGGTTTCAACAAAGTTGTCGTTTCAAACGGTACAAGGTATTTAGTCATTTTTTTTTATTGTCGACAAACTGTTTTAAGGTACCACATGTCCAAAAACTACTCCTACACACGACAGCGTCGTGCAGTTTTAAAAAAAAACACGCAGGAATCCTAGTTAGGTGCATTCGAATCTTAAAAAGGAAAAGATTAATCTTCGTCTGGAAATTACTTTCATAATATGGAAGCTCGGTGCTTCTCGTTAGTGTTTAGATTTTTACACAGATTTATGCAAGCAAAACTTTTTTAGGTACCAAATAATTCAGTTCAAGTAAAGACTTCCTGTCTCTGGGATACAATGCTTCGATTTTTTATAGGCGGATAATTTTATTAATCTAGGTCTTTGTATTTTCATATGGACTGGTACAAGCGTTAAAGCAATTGTTAGAAGCTTAGAAATAATGCAAAAGTATAGCGGGTAGAGAGGTGGATAAAATGCACATTGTACCTTTCCCTCTTTTCTAGTCATTTCCGGTTTGTGATTGCTCTGAAAAACTACATTGGGAATAGTGTGGGACTCATTCTTATTCCAAAGCTACCCACTATAAAACCCTTGTGTGTGGTTTTGTGGGTCATTGTACCGCGGAGGAGGACAGTACCCATTTTGTGGATATGCCTTGAACCGTTAATGATACCTAACCTTGTGTAAAAATTATTAAAAAATGTGTAGCAAAAAAATATCCACAATTACAAAGAGATTAAGGCTATAATAACTTCTGGTGTCTATTAATCCAGTTCAAGAAAAGATTTTTTAAAGTCTATAAAAGGAGGTTATGGGACACAAGGCCTAGACTTAAGTTGGGTCGATAATTTTATTAGTCTGAGTCAAGTTAGCTGTTTTTATCTAAACAACAAGATGGCGGGAAGAAAACTTAACACGCTACTTAATCACAAACAGACACAATAAAAATCCAAAATACTTTGGCGTCACTCTAGATAGGACAATAAGCATTATGGAGCATCTTACCAAAAATGCAGAAAAGTCTAAGACTGGAAACAACAATATTCAGAAACTCTGCGGCTCGTCTTGGGAAGGCATCAACAACCACACTTAGATCTTCTGCTCTAGGCCTTGTTTATTCTGCGCGGAGTACTGCGCCCCTGTGTGGCTCAATAGCGCCCACTTATATAAAGTTGACGCACAATTACACAATACTATGAGAATGATTGCTGGCGTAATCAAATCCACCCCAATTCAATAGCTACCCGTACTAAGCGACATTCCACAAACAACAAATAAGTAAAAAAAGATACTTAACGACAGAGAGCTCTCAATACATAATTATATTGAAGACGCCAACAGAAACCAATTACAATCAAGAAAGCCACCAACAAAGACCGCAGAAATTGCTAGAGAAACTAACTTTAACATCACAGGCAGGTGGGCTCGCGAATGGTCCGTAGCTCAACCGGACAACAGCATGCCCTGCATAACACAAAGACCTCCTGGATTTAACCTACCACGCAAAACCTGGTGCAAACTAAATGGCATCGGGACCCAACACGGCAGATGCGCATACTTCCTAAACAAATGGGGAAAAGTTCCATTCTCTTCATGTGACTGCGGTGAGGTTTAAACTATCAGACACATTACAAAAGAATGTTCGTTGGGATCTTACGAAGGCCACCCAGATAATTTACTAGTTGCAACCACAAAAGCGATACAGTATATAGAAAGCCTTGATGTTTGTTTGTAGATTTACTTAAGTTTGTCTTATATATTTTTTTGTAAATGTGTCGATGTGCCATACGCAAAATAATTTTTTTTTACTAAAAATAGTCGCAAAAAGGGTAGACCTATCGTGTGGGCCGCGGACGGATTATAGAAAGAAGATGATTGTGGACCAGCTTTTTAAAAAGTTCCAGGTCATAGTTTTCTGGAAAAACAGATTTTGGAAGCCTGTTTCATTCTGTAGCAGCCCTGTAAGGACTCTTTAATGGAGATTAGTCCTTGTAGTGTCAATCTTGAGAGTAAATGGGTGAGACTAATCAGCGTGCCGAATTTCTTCGGCCGAATGTGGCCAGTGGTGGTATAAGAGTTTTTATTTCTCTGGAGTATCTGCCATGTTAATATCTGTAATGTCTGGTCTGCAACTCTTCTTCTATGTTCTAGTGGGTGAAGGGTATCTGTGAGAGTTGAGCTGTTTATCAACCGAATGGCCCTTTTCTGAATGAAATCTAGAAGACGAAGAGAATCCTTGGTGCTTAACCCCAAATGTGCGAGCAATACTCCAGTAGAGGTAGGATGTGAGCCTTGTACGTCGTCAACAATTGATCGGTAGTAAGAAACTTTTTAGCTTTCCACAGAAAAGCAAGCCACTGGCTTGCTGACTTTGCGATAATAGCAACATGGTCATGCCAAGACATATTATTAGACACCGTGACTCCCAAAATCAAGATGTGGGACTTGATTCAAGGGTATTTCCGGACATTGTGATGGAATAATTTGAGGAATTCATTTTTTTGGCAAACGTGGCGTTAATCTAAAAGTAAAATTCAGAATGGTTCAATGCTACATATTCTCCAGCTTATCATACGGTGTGGAGTCTTGGACTTTGACGGAGGCAACAACAAATTAACTGGAAGCTTTCGAAATGTGGACATACAGAAGAATCCTCAAAATATCATGGATGGACAAAGTATCAAACGCCCGTGTACTCCAAAAAATTAGTAAAGAAAAAGAAATAACGTACACAGTAAAACGTAGGTCACATAATAAGAAACAAAACCAAATACAAATTGCTGAAGTGCATTCTGCAGTGAAAGGTTCAGGGCAGAAGAAGCATTGGCAGAAGACGAATATCCTGGCTAAAAAAACCCAAGATCCTGGTTTAAATCATCTGCCACAGGACTATTCAGAGCAGCAATAAATAAAATTATCATTGCTAGAATGATTGCTAACATTCGGTAACGAAAAAGCACCAGAAGAAGAAGAAGAAGGTCTACAAATTTTTTTAAGAATTGGTGCAAACGGATGGATCTGTAGAAGCACGCAGTAAGTACTGCGAAAGTATGCTGGCTAGGGAAGTAAATAAAATGCCCGTGAACCAGTCTCTTAATTCTAAAGATAAGTTATTGAGCGATATAACCAAGATAGATAGTTGTTTGACTAAAAATTGTTAAACAATTTGTTGGAGAAGAGATCAACAATTACAAAGAGATTAAAGGTGGAAACCTTGAGCATATTTAAACAATCCCATCCCATACGTATTTGGTATGTGTTATTGTTTCTGAATAGACTTTTAATAAAAATTGCTTAATGCTTCAAAATAATTGATGAAGCGCCCATGAGTTTAACAGACCATGTCGCAACATTGACATTTTTTTTTGTCGGTTTTCTATCTCGGCGATAAAACAAATGTTCGTGATTTGTTTGAGCGCTGTTTACTTTGCATATTTGTCTTTACCAAATTTGGCAGGTAGACGTCTAATGTTATGTTAAATTATTCATAAAATTATTATAATATTTTCATAATAAATAACTCGAATTTTATATACATTCTGAGACGTTACATTTCGTTAATTATTGGTTCTCATTTATCTTTGTTTAAAAAATAATTTTCTTTTCAGAAATTTTATATAGAGTGTTAATTTAGGAGCTTACGATTACATTCTTGATAACTAGCAAGGTGGTGTATCTGTGGGGGGAAGAAAAGTTAACAATCTGAGATATTCCGACGACACAATAATTATAACATCTAGTGTAGAAGAAATGGAATTTATTATGCACTGTCTTCAGGAAAATAGTGCAGAATTTGGATTGAAATAAAATCCCAATAAAACTACTGTCATGATTGTAGACCGACAAAATAAAAACCAACCCCACGTAAAAAACTGGATTAGCGGTGGTTAATAAATACTTGTGTTTAGGGTCTCTAATTGACAACAGCGGTGCATGTGAAGGCGAAATAAAAAGAAGAGTTGCACTGGCTCGAACAGCCGTAGCTAAGTTAGCAAGATCTGGAGAGATACAGCCATCACCAAAAACCCCAAATTAAGATTGTTGAATTAACTTGTGTTCCCCATTGCCACTTATGGAGCAGAAACCTGGACACTCTAGAAAAGCGATACCAGGCGAATAGATGCTTTCGAAATGTGGGCATACAGACGGCTACTGCTACTGCTGATACCCTGGACGGCCCACTGTACAAATGAATCTGTTCTTCAAGAACTAAATATTCAACTAAATCTGTCAAAAAAGATAAACCGAAGCTTTTTAACATACATCGGCCACATTGCAAGAAGGACCGACTCATTGCAACTACTAATAGTCGAAGGAAAGGTAGAGGGGAAGCGCTCTCGCGGAAGGTCACCCAAGAGATGGGTGGACCAAACTAAAGATCTAATCGGCCAAGGCTTACATGAAACTGTAAATATGGCCCAGAATAGAGAGGAGTGGCACAATACTGTGAGTGGCTGCTACGAGAGCATCATAGTCACTAATCCCTTCTCAGGGAAATAGACTAGAGAGAGAGAGATCTTCGACAACCCCAGCAAACGAAATATCTGAACTGACCACGAATAGGTTTAATCCAATACTGAATATGTTACTCCAACGAAGCTTAATTATTACGGGCCTGACTAGGTTGAATATATTACTCGGACGAAGCTGTAACGGTAAATTGGGATGATGAATGGAATCGTGTTGTGTTCTCTAACAAGTCTTGATTTCTTTTTGGGTCCACGATGGTCGCAGAAAAGTAAGAACGATTACGTAGAGAACACAGAAATTTGGAACTTGCTGTGGAACAACATACAGCTCCTACACAAGTGGTGCGATAACAGAAGGTACCTAGAAGGTCACTTCTTGTATTTATTGACAGAAATTACAATGAAAATTATTACATACGAAACGTACTGCAGCCTGTTGCACTGCCTTACAGACTGGGGTTATATCAAGCCCTTTTCTTCTTCCCCTACAAAGTCCTTACAAAAAAATAACGACCTTGATTTAATGGTTTTCTCGCTCTCCAGACTTTTCCCCAATCGGACACACAGTGACTCACAGCCTAAATGATGCAGTCGTCATAAAAAAACTAACTGATCTGAATGCCTCTTTATTTATTTGGAAAATACAAATTATTAAAATTTAATTAGTAACCAGTCTTCCAAACAGGTATAACTTACTTTTTGTCTAAAATATATTTTACTTAATTAACAATAAATAATACCAGGGCAATGCTCAAATACCTAATGTTAAGTTATTTATTTATTAAGCGCATGGATTCTTTACAATACCATAAAAAGAAACTTAAAGCACATAAGCACGGTTTGGGCTGTTTAAAACGATATGGCGGATCGTTTGTCTCGGTGAACCACAGTGGCACTGCGGACTGTCGGCGAGGCCCCATGTTAAGTGTAAAACAAGCTTATTATGGTTCCTTCAGGCATAAGCGCACAATTAAAATAAGTTATCACAATTACTTACAAAAAACTGGTAAAATATAATGATTATATTATTATTATATAAAAATATATAAAAAAAATTATTTATTTATTACAGTACAGAACACTATGGCACAGAGTTTTGCTAATGATTTTAAAGAAAATTCGAGACAAAAAATCCTGCGGCCTTTTGAAAAATGAACAATTTAACGACGGCATCAGATACTCTAATTTACTGGAAGGTTTTTTTTTTAAATAACGAGACGTTTGTAATGAGCCCTTTTGGGTTCGAAACGTTTTGATGTCGGTTCAACGAAAGAGATTCTTTTGAAAGATCCCCAATGTTAAAAAGTTGTTTCTCTGCCAACGTCTAAAGTGTGAAAAGTAACGAGTAGCATTTGTATTGTGTAGGATCTTTTCAACAATCGCATATGAATGACTTTAATCTAGCGAATGGCAATTTAAAAGAAAAATATATGAGCCTGAAAGCGCGATAAAGGTGTGCATGATAAAATACATCAGGTTGCATTTATACTCGAATAATATCGTAGAGAGTCCAGACGTGTTTTTTATGTTTTTGTAAACACTTTTGATTGGCTGAAATTCAGGTCGCACAGTCTACCGCATTTATTATTTTTCATCAAAACACGGTGAATTTGGTTGACTAAATGACAGCCTTATATATTTTTTTATCATTCCATACGTTTGAATAATTGGTTTTCGCGGTTGCAAATATTTGGACGGGTAATTAATAGATGTTATGCTTGCTTGTTAGTTTGTTGAAAAACTGCAGAAATTCCTAAATATCTCAAATTTTTAAGAAGGTATTTCAAAATATGAATTATTTTAAAAGAGTAATAATCGCCTTAATGCACGTGAAGACGGCGGCAATGGGGCCACAACAAGAATGATGAGAAATGATATGTGGAAGGGAGTGAAGACACACATTCCGGACACACGTTAAAGAGCTGGGGGTATTGAAGCCGAGAGCGAGGGCGAGGCAGGATTTTATGTTAAAAAAATACTGCTTCGGACGTAGGTACATGGTCGCTTTTCCGGATCGAGGATTGGTCATTACTTTGGATACCTGGACACGCAAGGTTTGAAAGGAATGAAAAAGCTGATGAACTGGCACAAGATCGGTCGTCACAGACACTCTATAGGCCAGGACCCGCAGTTGGAGTAGCAGAATGCTACGTTAACGCGGAAATCCGCTTATATTAGGACAGGGAGCACAGGAAGCTGTGGAGAGACGAACCCAAGGCACGTCGGGCCCACAGCTTTTTGGGGAGACCTGACAAGAAAATAGTCCAACAGCTGTAGCAGGTGTGATGAGGGGGCCACAGAAACGTCAGAACATGTACTGTGCGATTGCTCTCATAGAGAGAGAAAATAAAGGGAGGTTCGGCAAAATGGACTCAAAGTCTAATTGCCTATGCGGTGAAATTTTGTTTGTATTTTAATTTAGATTTTTCAGGCACGAGAGAATAAAAAGTACTGTCACAGCTTCTTCTTTAACGGATGAAAGCCTGCATAAATCACTCATTTTCATCAAGCACATCAAATACCGGCCAAAAATTTTACTTAAAAGGCGGTGCTTACACACTGGCTGGACTTTAACTGGTTGTCAAGGTAATAAACATATTTCGTTAATCTAAATGCAATTGATTTTAACTAGGATATTTTCAATGCTTTCTTAACGACCATCGCAGACCATCACTATAGGCAAGTTTAAACAGCAAATAAAATAAAATAAGAAATACCATAAAATAAAATAAGGAATGAGTGAAAAAGACATTGGTTTATAAAGATGACTAAAATAAAATAAGAATGACCCGATGAAAACGCAGCTTTTTTGACAATGACTTTTGTGTTTTGTGCATAACAGTACATAATCTCCAAATCGATTTGTTATTTTTTTTCAAATACGGATTTTTTAAATTTTATCATTATCTAAAATTATCCAACTATACTATATCTACCATCCATTTCCTAGTAATAAATATTATAATGGATGATGGCATGTTGATAGAGCAGGTATCGACCTTTCCTCAGTTATATGCAAAAACTGATGGAAAATACAAGAACAGCCGACTGAAAAAAATGCTTTGCTCACAATTGCTACCATAATGGAGAAAGCAAGTAAGTGCCAAAAAATCAGAGAGTTTAACGTTTTTTAAATCACTTGTTTAGTAGATGAAGCTTCTGAACACAGATGGAAGCTTTTAAGAAATAAATATACGGGCCATAGAAGGAAAATCAAAAATACCTCCACAAATAATATTATTAGGTTAGATTAGGTTGATTGTAAACTAAGAACATTTAGAACAGAAAAGATTTGGGTCACGCGCATTTTCAGTTTTTAAACAAAATAAAATAAAAAAAGACAAAGAGATAAAAGTTGGCCATCTTTTGTGCTTATTCTTATTTCTTATTTTATCTTATTTTATCTTATTTGTTGTATAACCGCTTTCATAGTTTTGGGCATGTTTATCTTTCTTATTTTATTTTATTTTTTGTTTCTTATTTTATTTTATTTGCTGTATAAACTCGCCTTATCACTCGTTAAAATCTCCATCTTATTGTCGCAATCGAATAGTCGAGATGACAGTTCATCAGAATAAACATGACATTCGCGATATCGAGTTAGAGGAGCAGAGCCTACTTTTGAAAAAGCTGTTCTATTGCAGCTTTCTCATTGGTCTCAGCCTATTGGATCCTAAATATTGAAATTGGTAATTGGTTGTCAGCTGTTGAATAATGTGTCAGAATCTTGGTGATTGGTTGTCAGCTGTTGAATAATGTATCAGGATTCAACATATCTTTTATTTTTTATTTAGCAACAATACTTAAATACAGTATAGATCTAAGGAATAATATCCATTCATCAATAGATAGCGCATATGTAATTGTTGTAGAATCCAATGGTCGTAGAGAAATATTACATCACCACATGTCATATTGACTGATAAAACATGACAACGTGGAAGAAAAAATGAATAATCAACTTGTCTTGATTGCAAATTGGCTAGCACTTAAACTATCGCTAAACATTGACAAAATTGTTTTTATTACATTTGGAAATCATTGTGATAGTGTGCCACTATAGTCAAAATTAATGGTATGAATATCAACAGAGTTGAATTTTGTAAATACCTTGGCATATACTTTGATTATAGAATGAGATGGGAAAATCATATCCAGTATATTATAAATAAAACAAAATACCTAGTTTTTCTCTTATATAAATTCTCAAAATTTATGTCAACTGAAATTCCATTACTAATTTACTACGCATTTTTTCACAGTATTATTAACTACGGAATAGTTGCGTGGGATGGTTGTTACCCAACTAACTTAAATATGCTACAAAGACTACAAGCAAAGCTGATAAGAAATGTTTTTAGTAACAATACAATAATTGATAAAATGCCTCTTAATATGAATCAACTTTTTGCATTTGATTCTTTAACTTATCATTATAGTAAATTGAAAGACTTATTTCTAGCTTCACAAGTAATACTAGGAATAAAAATTTACCGTTACCATAGATAAGTAAAACTGTGGGCACCAAAAGTAGTATTTTTAAAGCTACAAACATTTTCAATTGTCTTACAAATGAATTAAAAACATTAAATAATGTTAAATCAAAGAGTTCAAAATTTAAATTGAAAAAATGGATCCACGAAAATTTATAATTTATATTTAAGAATCTATATAATTATTACATAAATAATTATTAGCAAATATCTATATATATATATATATAAAAATATATATATATATATATATATATATATAAACTTTTATAACTATCTTTATCTGTTATATCACTTGTTATTTTAGTACTATTTAAATTTTATAAATTTATTAGCCTGTAGGGAATGGTTATTTTTCGTATTTCTAAATTACTTTATTTTCTATTTTTTAAGTTTTTTTTATCCAAGCCTACGTACAGGTATTTTGATACCTCTGTAGGGTTTACTTGTATAACGTATATTATAATTTTGTATTATATTATAATGTATTATGCTTGTAAATATTTTTTGGAATTCTAAATAAATAAATATAGAACTATTTGTATGCTTTTTTTGTTAATATTAAGTAAAAGTAAAAGATAGCAAGTTAATTTTGGTTAGATTGGAGACGATACGAGAGGGTTAATATGGTAAAATCTTTTTTAATTTTTTTTCCTATCCCAAAAATAATTTAAATAATTTTTATTGCATTGTCATTGGATTTTCAAATAACTACTACCTGAATATAAATAATACTCCAAACATCCGAATTAATTTTTGTGATACATTGACATGCAGTTTAAATGTTTTTTTGAGAGACAAATATATTTTAGACTTTTACATTTTCACGTTAGGGTTGAAATGAATTTTTTTAATAAAAACATATTTTAACAACTTTTAAGAAACAGTAATAATTAATAAAAAAAACCAGTACAGCCTGTGTGTAAATATTAGTATAAAACTATGTTTATAATATTTATTGTCTGATAAATATTAATTTAGTTAAAATTGTAAAAATATGTAAAGAAGAATTTCACAGAGATGATTTCGGTCAGGGTAGCATAATAATACGATTCATTTTCCAATTCCATAAACTTTATTACCATTTATCCTTTCAAAACTCCAACCCTTGTTGAATTTCAAATTTAGACGCTTTAGGGTAAAGGGATGTCATGAAATCCAAATAAACAGACACTTGAAACCTTCGCTTCGAAATCTAGAATTAAACTGACACCGATAAAAGAAACATATCTAACAGATTTCGATATATTTCATCAACGATGGTGTTTTCAATTTACAGCCAACGCCAAAGGCAAAGTTTTCGAAATTTTTCTCGCAGCTTACTTTTTTTGAGTTGCCAATTTTTCTTGGTGTGAAAAGTAAGTTTACAGTATCTTAATACCTATTATTACGGATTGCGATTAACAAGTCTGCCCCTGTACCATTGTCCAGCCAAAGGGTGCGGTGCGGTTTTTTGGGTGTCATCAAAAGGGCGGATGATTTATAACCGCGGGCGGCAAGAATATTCGCGGCCGCGGAAGAGAGAGTTTTTAGTTTTGAAGTTAAGTTAATTTGGATAGCGACTTATTTCACTGAAGACCCTTTTAATCCCAAGTCTTGTCCTTCCCAAGAAAGCACGTAAACTACCCTAATATTACGACCCCAAGTCCGTACGTATACGAGCCTAACCTTTATGACCAGAAGATCGTTTCCTTCTTACGCAGTACCGATGTAAATCTTTATGGCTCTAAATTCCTTTCCACCAAGTTACGCATCCTCTACGAACCGTCATAAAACCAATGACCTGGGGTATGAAGATAAAAAGGGCGAACAGAGGTACACCGGGACACAGACTCTCGACGAACTCCGACACTGGCGCGCATCGCCTAGCTCTCTTGCCAAGTTTTTCTTTCGTTTCGATAAATAAACGTAGTTAACAGTAATTTGAATTGCTCATCATTTCCCTAACACTCATCAGACACAATTATCCCAAAGAAAGTATACAATGTGTAAATATCTAAGTGATTTATAAAGTAAGAATTTATTGTATAAAAATATTAAAATAAACGGTTAAGTTTTAGTACTAAATTTTTATAGCTATGCAGGGCCCCTTTTATTTTTTTTGCCAACACCCTTCGCTCAATGTCACAGTCATACTTTTCGTCTCTGGTAAATTTTGAATCCAAGTATACAAACTCATTCACTTGTTCCACTCTTTCTCCTTCAATCAGCATCTCATACTTTCTTCTCTATCTCAAAAACTAATACTTTCGTCTTACTTACATTTACTTCCATCCCTTTTATTTTCAGAGCATCATGCCATAATATTAACCATCATCTGCAACTCCTCTTCAGATGACGTTAATATGACACGATCATCGGCGTAAGGGAGGCATTTGACAATCAAATCATTTATTCTTAATCCAAAAGCACTCTTTTTCACATCGTCTATGTGTCAATCAAACAGCTATGGCGAAGCCACACATCCCTGTCCAACACCTTTTTTCGATGTTAAACCAGTCCTTGTAAGCTCCGTTTATCCTGACACAAGCAGTGGAATCCTCGTAATGTGATTTTAGTGCTTGTATCAAAGTACCACTCACCCCATACATACTCGTAGACAATTTCGACCATAATTCATTCCTCACCACTCTGTCATAAGCCTTTTCAAAGTCTACGAATACGCGGTAGACCTTTTGTTTGGTTTCAATAGCCTCAATTTGGTAAAACCAAATTTAAACCAAATTTCTGGTTTTTCTTGCAGAAGGGTGGTATTTTTATGTTCACCAATTGTAGTGTTTGACACAAAAATTAAAACAACTTATTATTGCCACAATTTTTATTAGTAAAATTACAATCACTCTAAAAAAAACCACTTTTTTTGTTAAACGTCAAAGTTTTTGTTGTTGGTCTCGATGACTACAAGCTCTTTTCAAACAAAGAATATTAATGTTTAGTCCTTAAAAATCACTAATAACACCACAATATTGTTCCTTAAAATTAAATAAATGTCAAAATGCTCACTCTACACTCAAAAACCCAAAAACGACCCAAAAACAAAAATCGTAAACCAAATACACATAACCTTTTGAAAGATGTGTGATTTCTTGTACCACCAATCTCAAGTTTCGACGTCACGTGCACGTTACCCATTGAAATTTTATCTGCAACTAGTACAATCCCCAAATATGGCGATATATGAAAATAAATTCATAAAAATGATTAATATTGTAAAAATTCCGATTTAATTTTTACCAAAAAAAGTGTGCACAGCCTTGATTTTACATAAATCTGGAAAAACTTTTCGCGATAATTTATTCAACGAGATTTCGGACGAGCAGTATCAATCAATTATTTGAACATGGGGATTAAAATCTGGAAACAAAAAGAAGAAAAATGAAAAAAAATTATTCAAATAAATCATAATGAATATTGCAAGTAAATATTATGATCAGATGTTAAATTTCATTAAATATTTTTACTAATTTTAAATATTTAACGAAATGGTTTATTTTTATCCTAATAGAAAAAATAACTTGTCAATTTTTAAAAACCTCGTCGATGTTTTTTAATTAAACCGAAGTAAAATAAAACATTTTTCATGTTTAATTTCTGCAACCTACATCAAGAAAATATCTTCTACTAATTCCTTATTTTGTGAGGCAGCTTTTTATTGTCAAGACTGGTAGAATAAAGAAACTGTTAAGAGACCTTAAGGATGGAAAATCGGGATATCATTATATACTAAACAGAATATATTTACTACTACAAATAAAAGAATCCAATGTACGACAATACTCAAAAAGTCTTGAGTTGTAAAATAAAAATTAAAGAATGGTATGCTAAAGCTAAAGTGATATCATGATAAATAAACTATCATAAAAAAATCACAAATTTACAAACAACAAACAGATCCGTCAAAAACAAGATTTAGCAACACATAAGTATAGCAAATGAAGAGGTTGTGTGAAACAGAAATAGACGTTTTCCAAAAGGAAATATGTAAGATATTAAAAAAAGCAAAAGTAAGTTTTGCAAAAGAGAAAAAATAACAAACATCTTAAAATCAAGAGCCATAATAGATTGTAAAGAAAGATAAGTCGGATGTAAGGTTACTAAGGAACAAATATACAGATAGATTTAAAAGTTTTGCATCACCCAATATGAACGAAAAGATATTTTCGCATGTTTTATTGACTATGGGAAGGCGTTCGACAGAGTACGTCACTTAAACCTAATAGACATATTACGTCGAACTGAACTAGATATATTGGGGTCAAAAAGCAGAAGTGAAGTAACGAAGTAACTGAAATAGAAGAAAAGGATATAGAAACGGCATAAATGAAACTTAGAAACAGAAAAAGTCCAGGCCCAGACGGTATTTCAAATAAACTTCTTAAATACGGCGGTAGAAACCTGAAACAACAGTTAATAGCCATAATTCGCAAAATCTTTTTACATCGAAAAATTCCGGACGAATGGCGCCTGAGTACCACAATCCTACTGTTTATAAAAGAAGACAAAAAGATACCCGCAAACTACCGAGGCATAAACCTTCTAAATACAACCTTTAAGCTAGTAACAAAAATTATAACAAATAAAATAGATGAACTCACCACATTGGGCGATGAACAACAAGGATTCAGATCAGGAAGATCTTGTACAGATGCGGTATTTGTCCTGCGATATATAACTGAAAAATCCATCAAGTATAACAAACCAGCCTTCATGTGTTTTATAGACCTGAAAAAAGCATTTGACCGAATACAACTGGAGAACGTGGTACACCTTCTATACAACAGGCAAATTCCATTCAACATCATAAAAACCATCAAAAATATTTACCAGAGAAACAAAATACAAGCCAAAATTAATGTCACAACTACCGAAGAAATTCCTGTAAATAGTGGTATTCGACAAGGAGATTTCCTTAGCCCCTCATTGTTCAACATCGTTATGGACGAAATAATAAAAAGCACATGTAGCCTCAAAGGGTTTAAAATGGGGAACAAAGACGTCAAAATCCTATGCTATGCCGATGACGCTGTTCTATTTGCAGAAAACGAAAATGACCTACAGAGATTTTTATTCAAATTCAGCACAACGGAAAAAGTCTAAAAATGAAGATATCTGCAGCAAAGACGAAATGCATCACTATCTCAAAAACACAATAAAATTATACAACAGGAGATGAAATTTAAATACCTAGGCATAGAAATATCAGGATACGGTGACATCGTAGCGGAGGTAAAAAACCAAGAGGCAAAAGCAGCGCAAACTTCATCTTACCTGAACGATACAATCCTCCGAAACAAATATATCGGAATCGAGACCAAATTCCGAATATACAAGGTGGTCATCCAACCTATATTAACATACACAGTGGAAACTAGACCAGATACATCGAACACAAAGAAAATATTAGAAATTAGCGAAACGAAAATAGTGCGCAGGATCGCTGAAAAACACTTTTTGATAGGGAGAGAAGCGAGGATATTAAAAGAACATGTCAAATAGACAATGTAAATGAATGGATACTGGGATTAAAGAAAGAGTGGAACGAACACATAGACCGGATTAATGACGACAGAATGGTCAAAATAATTAGAGACAAGTCGCACTTAGGGCACCGAAGCGTTGGAAGACCCCAGAAGAGATGGAGCGACAACCTTTCTAATAATTAAACGGCAGAGGATACGAAGAAAAAATAAGCAGGGAGTAAGAACAGGTAATATAAGTACATCAAACTTAAAAATACGACGACTGGTTCGACAGAGATGCATTTTTTCGCCACTTCTGTTTAATCTTTATTCTGACTTAATCCTCAAAGAATTCCTTAAAGACATATAATATAAAGTAAAAGTTAATGGGGTTCTGATAAATACACTGATGATAATTTGAAAGGCCTACAACGCTTAATAAATAAAATTAGTGCAACAGGAATAGAATTAGGGCTCAACATAAACATGAAAAAACCAAAGTTCATGGTATTTAGTCGAAAACAATATGAACTTGCGAGACTAATCCTAAATAGTGTTATAATAGAATGAGTCCAACAATTTAAGTACCTAGGCAGTATAATAACCTGAAAAACTGAACCCCGAGATAGAAATCAAATGCTGAATTGAAGTAGTCAGGCAACCTTCAAAAGAATGAACGTTTTAAAAGACATCTTATTCGACCCCCAATGCCATTTAAAAATTTTGGGGTAATTCTTACCCTCGCTTGGTGTTGAAAGTAGTAAAGTCAAAAATACCGGAAAAGAGTGTCCCCCTTTAATAAAAAATATTTTGTTTTTTAAAATTTTGGGAAAGAATAATATTTTTTATTTATTGATTTTTCTATTAAATAACAAATTAATTGGGTATTTATTAATTTTGAAATAAACATAACGTATTAAGGTATTAAGGTGATGCACAACTTTTGAATCTATATGTATTATATAAAAGTGCTTTTCTCTGTCAACTAAATAATTTTTGTTGATGGGTTAAAAAAAGCAGTTAATTTTTAATTAATATAATCATTATTAAAAAACATTACATTAATAAAAAATGTTGATGGCTTCTATTTTTTAAGCTATCTATAAAGTTCATTGATTGGCAATAAGGATTTAAAAAATAAAACTTTTTGAGAATTATACTTAACTGCGATAGGATTAATCGTCGAACAACAAATCAATTTCATAAATTGATCATTTTAAGTTCCAACGAATTTGCTTCACTTCTCTGGGTAATACTATTGTTACATAAAATTAACGAGAACAAATGATTTTAAGGTGTAGATACCTCAAATGGCACCACCCGGTACATTGACCTCACGTAATTCATATTAACTTTCAATAAACGCTTTTTGTGGGGTGTGTGCCTCTGACGTTCTGATTTATCGATGAAATATTCCGACTTTAAAGACTTTTAGCGGTACATGAAAAAAACATCACGATCAGATGATAATAGCACGTCGATAGCATGTACAAGGAATAGAATTCGAGTAAAACTGTGTTAGTTCAAGAGTTAAAGTTAAAAAAGTTTAGTGTAAATTACTGCGTCAATATCGTATGCACAATGTAATGTTTCGTTACATAGTTCTCCTTACTCGTTTAAAAAATGCTCGGAGGAAAAATGTTTTTTTCTGCAGCCGTCTGAAAAACAAAATTTTCGGTATGATTTATTAAATCGAAAATACCACTTTACACAAATCGTACCGAAAATAAATATTTTCGACGAAATTTTTTTCACTTTCGGAACGATTTCTTTACTTTCGGTACGATTTTGGATATCTATGTAGGCGGTTTTGACAATAACATGAACTTTTATTTTATTATGACAGCGATTGTCACGTAACATTGGTTTATGTTTTTTTGATTTTTAAATCCAAAAAATAGAAATCAGTAGTGAAAGTAAGGCTGAAATGATCCCACATGAAATAAGTAAATCTGCTAAAGAAGCTACTTACTAATTATTGCCGGTAAAGTCAAGAGAGAGGTATAAATTGGTTTGCAATTTATTTAAAAAATGAAGTGATGATAAAAATGCGCATATTATAAATGAACAAGTGACTCTTGCATATTAAATGGAAAAATCTAAAATATTAAAGCCAACAAGCCTCTGGAGCAATTACTCGATGCTTAAGTCCACAATTAATATTAAAAATAATATAGATATAAGCCGCTATCCCAAAGTTATTGCTTTCCTTAAAAGAAAATCTATTGGCTATAAACCAAAAAAATCAAAAATATTGAATAAAGAAGAAATAGATCACTTCTTATCAGAAGCTGAAGATATCTACCTAATGACAAAGGTAATATAATTAAATCTAATTCCTCTTCTTCAATATGATTCATTTTTTATTTAAGGATGCATTAATAATTGGTTTGGCAGGCGCTTGTCATCGTGAAGAGCTTTGTAAAATGAATTTGGATGATATAGAAGATAAGTCAACCATGTTAGTGATTAAAATTCCTAATTCTAAAACAAATATGGAACGAACTTTTGTCGTCATTGGAGAAAATAATATTTCTTTATACAAAAAATATTTGTCATTACGTCAAGCAAACACCACATCGTAGATTATTTGTTTATTATAAAAACGGAAAATATACTATACAACCTATTGGTATTCACACTTTTGTGATGATGGATCTCATGCAAAACTTCTTCACAAAGAGACAAACAACGGAAAGCTGTATGTTCCCAATTCATTAATATTTAGTAGTTACTATTTTAGGTCAATGCATGCCGTTTTTGCTATGTATTGTATAGTCGAAAAAATTTAGCTAGAAGTCAGAAAGTCTAGAAGTCAGAAGGTATACTGCGCTTTTATAGACTTGAAAAGGCCTATGACAGAGTGGTGAGGAGTAAATTGTGGTCGACATTGTCTATATATGGGGTGAGCGGTAGTTTAATACGAGTACTGAAATCGCTCAAAGTGGATTTCACTGCTTGTGTCAGGATAAACCGAGCTGGTTTAACATTGAAAAAGGTGTAAGACAGGGATGGGTGGCTTCGCCATTGCTGTTTAATTTATACATAGACAATTGTTTAAAATATTTGAAAGAGAGTGCGTATGGGTTGAAAATAAATGATTTGATCGTCAAATGCCTTCTTTACGCCGATGATCAAATCATATTAGCGTCATCTGAAGAGTAATTGTAGGCGATGGTTAATGTTATGCATAATGTCCTAAAAATCAAAGGGATAAAAATAAATGTAAGCAAAACGAAAGTAATGGTTTTTTAAAGAGAAGAAAGTATGACAAACTGAGGTTCTGATTAAGGGAAAAAGAGTGGAACAAGTAAATGAGTTTGTATACTTGGGTTCAAAGTTTACGAGAGATGGAAAGTATGACAGTGACATTAAGCGAAGGGTGTTGGCAGGAAAACAAATGAATGAGGCACCGTATAGCTTTATGACATGCCAGAAAGTGCACGTCTGGCTGTGCATAGAGGGGTGCTGGTCCCTACACTTATGTAGGGCAAAAGAATTCTGTCTCGACCAAGTTTTTTATTATTTTTCCATATATTTGATTAAGTGAGCTTGTGACAGATATCCCTCGATAATGTTCACAATTACCTTTGCTGCCTTTTTTGTGTATTGTTGAGATATAAGATATTTTCCATTCTGTCGGGATTTCAGAGCTGTTGATACATTTCTGGAATAACTGGGTCAGTTGATGGAATAACTTTTTGTTTCCGAATTTAATTAACTTAAAAGGTATTTCGCCAGGGCCAGGGGCTTTTGTATTTTTTAAATTATTGCAGATTCTTTTTACTTCTGATTCCTGGATTCTTATTGGAGATGCCACTATGTTTACTTTATTATCTATGTTTTAAATATCTGTAAATGTAATCCTAGTTTCTGTTAGTTAATTTTCAAAGTATTTTTTCCATTTATCTGTTGAAATTGGTGATATGATGTGCTTACCTTTTTCTTTTCGTAGGTTCTTGATCACTTTCCAGCTTTCAGTGCTTCTTTTTTCACCTATGTACGTATTAATTATGTTACATTTTTTTCCCAATATTTTTTCGACAATATTTATACGAATCTTATTACTTCCGTCAATGGGGAGAATAATGTCGACATTTTTAAAAGTCTTAAGTTATTTATAATAGTATTAAAAAATACGATAGTTCAATCTAACATACTAGAATCTACAGGCATGTTTTATCCATTATTAACGTTTTTACTCATATGATACCATCATTTTTATAAAAGGCCGATTATAATGGCATTCGACAATATCCAGGATAATAGCAGTGTAAATCAGTGTCCAAAGAATGAAAATATCGACGACAAAATTCTAAGAATATTTCGGTATGAAAAAGTTACCTATTTGCAGCTATTAAAGCTGATTAAATTTTTTTTAAACATTTATTTCGTTAATATTTTCTATATTTTGGTATTTTTCGATTCCACGCTTGTGCAGGAAATCTTTCCTTACACTTAAACGTTAAAACTTAGCAAAACGGGATAAGTCTTGCTCAAAAGCTGATTTTTCAAAGAATAATATTGTTGACTAAGCAGTAGAAATATTGCGTAAATTTATCTGAGTAATCGACTCAAGGCTTGCAATTTGAAAAAAAAATTTACAAAAATATTATAACCAGTCATTAAACATAAAATTGGCTTACCTTAATATGGTAGATTTTGTATGTTGTACCTACGTCCTAACTCTTGGCTTATTCAATAGCGACTAATTTTGCTTCGAGCTTCAACATTCAATGCTTGTTCAAGTTGATACAAATCTGGCTTAAATATTATTTGTTCGAAAATTCACCTTTTTGCAAGAAAAATTAAAGTTTGTAATTTAACAATATCAACAAGATATAATTGGAAGCTTAGGTTTTAAAAACAACATAAAAACGGAAGACAAAACGTCTTGAACTAATAAAATTATGAACGCTAACAGTGTCTACACAAAAAATAATAGAAAATAAACGATTTGAACAGAAGTTAGATTGCGAAAATATAATGGCCGACAAAAAATGCACCTACTCTGTTCAATCTTTTACCATTCTTAAACGTTAATTTAGCGACCACACTCTGGTAGGTAGATACAAGTGATAGGAGGCGTTGAATTAACCCAATGGCAGTGGATGTTTAACTGTGACAGTTATGCAACACTTTTTACACTGTCATATCTAGGTCATCTAACTAATATTTTTTAACGATACTTTTCTAAACGTGAAGTAATTGAATTTAAGCACAAAGAAATTGATTTGAATAGCGTCATGGAGTGCACATATATGACATTTTCAATTAACTTCTGAATACATGTCACCTTTTTGACATTTTTTGTGCATTTTGTTTTTTTGTTTCAAAAATATTAATAGTACATTTAGTTAGTTATTCCTGACGTTAAATTAGCCATTATTTGTAGCTGTAGCAACTCGAGTTATTTTAACATAGTGTATTCTCTGCAAGAACGAATAGAGACCATCATAGAGTTAGTACAAAAATTTGGAGAGACTGGATCCGTTTGTAATAAAATAATAATAATCCCAGAGTTCTCGACGAAGCTGCACAAATTAAAGTACTGGATCATTTTGTTATAGATCCTACCTATTCTTTTCCAAAAGTATCAAAACTTACAAATATATCTGTTGGTTCCATACACAAAGTGTTAAAATTGCAAAAAAAAATTCCATATAAAATACAAATTTATCATCAGCTTAGTGAAGACTACTATGACCGCAGAATTAAATTTTGTGAAACAATGTCCCAAAAACTACAAGAAGACGCAAATTTGCTTAAAAATATTTGTTTTAATGATAAATCAACGTTTTATTTAAATAACTTTGTTAACAAACATAATTGTAGGTACTGGGACGACAAAAATCTTCGAGTGTATCGACAGGATAATACTCAGTTTTCAGCGAAGATCAATGTATGGCTGGTTGGTATTCTAGTAAATGAGATAATAGACCACTTTTTATTGACCAAAACCTAACGGAAGAATTGTACCTACAATTATTAGAAAATGAAATTGATTCAATTATTACTTAGTTACAAGAAAAAAAGGTTGATGAACAGGAAAATATGGTGCTAGATGAACAGAATATACACCTTCAACAGGACGGAGCTACACCACATTACGCACCAGCTGTAAGACAATGGCTAGACGAAAAATTTCCAAGACATTGGATTGGCAGAAGGGGTTTTATAGGATGGCCTGCAAGATCTCCAGATCTAACACGACTTGACCTTTTTCTGTGGGGGCTATTT
The DNA here is from genome assembly GCA_950111635.1 of Agelastica alni. Lineage (NCBI taxonomy): Eukaryota > Metazoa > Arthropoda > Insecta > Coleoptera > Chrysomelidae > Agelastica > Agelastica alni. The sequence goes on along the minus strand of OX467710.1, from coordinate 81,341,623 downwards.
AAAAACATTGGTTTACGAAACTCCTTCTGAAAACATTGAAGAATTAAAGCTTAGAATAACTGAAGAATGTAGACGAATTACTAGCGAAACTTTGCAAAGAGTTCTAAGAGAATTTAAAAAAAGGTTATAATTATTGCCTACAAAATAACGGAGCTGTCTTTGAACAGTATATAAAAATGTTACAGTAAAAAACATTCTTTATTAGCACTATGTATCTCGAAAACTAAAGATTTTTTAATAATTGTACCCGACCTTGATATTAATTATTTTTTGAGAAGACCATAAACGTTTGACTTTTTAGTTGTCAGTGTAGTTTTAAAGTAAACAAGCCTTAGATCTTTATTCTCAGACCTCGTATATCTCTACACTCTGGGCGGATGAGTTTTGCTTACTTTCGAAACACAATTTAAGGTAACCCCAAAGGTAAAAATCAAGAGGGATTTCATCAGGATACTTTGTTGACCTAATAGTCTATCTGCTGGGGTATAAACGTGATAAATCATCACTATTTATGTTTTTTATTTAAACCATATTGGAGGTCAGGTATTTAACTTTTAACACCCACAATTGTCTCGCAGATTTAAAATAACTTCAGCGAAAAGGAAGAACAAACAAATATTTATTACATTCTAAACAAAAATCCATACCATTACAACTCTCCAAATCGATAATATCTGAAAAATTTATGACTGTCATATATCAATTTTACACGCAGCACACCTAGAAGTGATAAATATAATCTGTATGGAACCGTAATTAAATCACATAAATCATAAATGATAGTTGGAAAAAAGAAACTGAAATGTCAACATCGTTAAGTTGTTGGTTTTCGTGCTTTGTCGTTAATTGCGGCCAACAGAAGTCAGAAAAACATTTCACATAGATACTATTAAATATGATAATTAGGACCAAAACATTCGTATAATATTATGATTATAAGGCGTTATTTTGTTGAATGAAGTTTTTACTGTGTTTACTAATAATTTTTGAATTTTAACTCCAATCTTCACCGTCTGTTTTAGCAGTGAATTCGCCACAAACGTTATAGTAATAGGCGCAAAAGTGTCGTTATCGTCAAAATTATAGGGTCTGTTTTAACAGCAATATTTAGTGGACTGTATTTTTAATAAGAATTGCAAATAAAATAACCAACAATGGCAGAATTAAAAATGGTACACATAAAAAATCTTAGACCCTCCTTGTGTTAGCTGGAGTTAGTTTTATTCTCACTTATTGACAGATCATCTAACTGTCTCTTCGGGATACAAAGAGATACCGGTGACTCCGGAAACCATAAATCCCTTCACTGTTAGATATTCAAAATGCCACATTAAGTTTGTCTTTGAAATGATGCACTATCGTGTAAGGTATGGATCCGATGGAGTTAAAATAATAATAATAAACTTAACTAAATGTCGTTAATTGATTCTGTTTGTGAAAACGGCTTCGATGATGATTCTAACGTTTTTTCTAACGTTGACGTATATTGTTTGTGATCTGCGACATTTTCAGAATCCAGCCAATTTCTTCTCGAACCTTGATCTGCCAGACTAAAAAACTAACGTCAAAAATAGTGCAAATAATCCTTTTAACAGTTTAAAAAATTATATAACGCAATTATTTGTTTATGAATCATTAATAATTGTCTTGTACAATAAAATCACTGCAGAAATGGTTGCTATATAACGCAAATAAATAAGCCGAAATTTGGCTACTACGATTGCGTCTGCGTCTTATGACGTCGCTTGTTGTATTTACATTTTCTATTTTTATGATGACCAAAAGCTAATGGAGAATGAATAAACAATAAAAATAAAACAATTTAGATTTTTTAAATAGGGGATGCCAAAGTTAAAAAATGAAAATTATAATTGATTTTGGATATAAATTACTAATAAAAATCAGACTTGCAACTTGTCCCACTTCAACACCATCACCTTCTTCAGTGTAAATTGAAACCAAAATGGTGACCAGCGACGTAATCTAAATATTTTGTAACGGTTACCTAATATTTTTTTGTCAAAAAATTTATTGAAATCGTATGATACAAATAGACTTGGGCAGAAACAGGTTGACTCCATCAATAGAGATCTTAAAGAAATCATCGAGTGGGAACCAACAGTCTTGTTCAGTTCAACGCCCAGAAAACACAAAGCACCACGTTTTCCAAGAAAGTGAATTCCTCAAATTATTTCATCACAATGTCCAAAAATACCCTTGAATCTAGTCCCTCCATCTCAATTTTTGGAGTCACGGTGTCTAATATCAGATAATATGTCTATGTAGCATCGAACCATTCTAAATTTTACTTTTAGATTAACGCCACGTTTTCCAAGAAATGGAATTCCTCAAATCATTCCATCACAATGTCCGGAAATACCCTTGAATTAAGTCCCTCATCTCGATTTTGGGAGTTTAATAATATGTCTTGGCATGACCATGTTGGTAACATCGCAAAGTCAGCAAGCCAGAGGCTGGGTTTTCTGTGCAAAGCTACAAAATTGTTCACTCCTAATCAACTGTTGAAGACGTACAAGGCTTAAATCCGACCTCTACTGGAGTATTGCTCGCACATTTGGGGTTCAGCACTAAGACATTCTCTTCGTCTTCTAGATTTCATTCAGAAAAGGGCCATTCAGTTGATAAACAGCTCAACTCTAATAGATACCCTTCACCCACTAGAACATAAAAAAAGAGTTGCAGACTAAACATTACTCTACAGATATTTCCATGGCAGATGCTCCAGAGAAATAAAAACTCTTATACCACCACTGGCCACATTCGCCGAAGAACTCAGTATTTTGATCAGTCTCACCCATTTACTTCCAAGATTGACACTACAAGGACCAATCTCCATCAAGAATCCTTCTTTTACAGGGCTGCTACGAAATGGAAGAAGCTTCCAAAATCAGCTTTTCCAGAGAACTATGACTTGCAACTTTTTAAAAAGCGGGTCCACAATCATCTCCTTTCTATAATCCCTCCCCCTTCTAATAGTAGCAGTGCGGGCAGTCCGCGGCCCACACGATAGGTCTACCCTTCTTTGCGACTATTTTTAGTAAAAAAAAGTAAACATAACAAAGTTATTAATGCTTACTTTTAAGATTATTAATGGTTGCTCTTTTTAACTGTGACAAAATGACAAAAAATTATTGTTACCAAATATATTGCATAAAAATGATCTTCGTCATACTGTGGATTATTTTCAGTCAAGGCAGTGTCAATAGCGTCCTTCAGTTTGCAAATAAATTTCGCCAGTCAAATTGGCTGGTAGAAGGACCCACCAGTCGGCCACCGCAAATGCCAGCCCATACATTTAACTTCTCCGGTTGCTGTGTATGTACCTCCTGAAAAACTATTGGGTTTGAATCAAACCAATAGCAGCAATTGTGGTGATTTACCGTCCCGTGCAAGAACAAACTACATACTAGGTACTAAATTTATACCATTGGCGTACTTAACTCGAATAAATGACATTATTACCGTTTGTGATTGTTTACAGATAAGTTTCATATTTAAAATCTAATTTCTCAATAAGTAATGTGCGGAATTTTAAAATTTAAATATTTGTAAAGACTTGATTTAAAGGATTGTAAGAGCTTTCGAAAGACATCTTATTCGACCTCCAATGCCATTTAAAAATTTTGTGGTAATTCTTACCCTCGCTTGGGGTTAAGAGTAGTAAAGTCAAAAATACCGGAAAAGAGTCAAGAGAATCAAATATCGACGGGTCAAAGCATTTTTCTAAAATGTAGAATAGTAATTATTTATTATGTAAATTATCGAGAAGGCTTGAAAAATAACCTAAACTAATACAACTTTCTCCAGCTCCTTATACGGCAAAGAAAAATTCACAGTGATAGTAATTACAAAGTTCATCGTTGACAAATCTAATAACAGTAATTAGTTTCTTCGTGTTACTGAACTAATTATACGTCAGTAAATAATTGTTTGTTATTAATTAAGAGAATTACGCCTCTCTATATGGTTGGAGTGAATAATACGTCTAATTGAATTGGTAATTTACAATTAGGAGGTCAAACGAAAATTTTTATTAATTACGCTGTGTTTGGAATTAGAGATAACATTACATTTTTTGAAACGTAACTAAACAAAAAATTTATTTACAAAAACTTAAAACCCACCAATTATTTTTTTAGAATACACAATAAGAACGCCACAAAATAAATTTTGATTTTGAAATAAAATCCCTCTGTCGGCTACTGCCCTCTCTCCAAGTATACATGCACTACGCGCAGAGGGCCACGTGTAAATTTGGTATTGTGAACCTAGTCGTGGCGATTTCATATATTATTCGTATTTTATTACACCGGAGTAATATATTTAGCAAATACTGCTAATCACCGCGTGTCTTCTTCTTCTTCTTAGTCGCTATCTCGTATTCGAGAATCGTGCTTTCAAGAGTTTCTCTCCACAATATGTCTCCATTCCTCTCTATTCTCTGCCATCCTGAATGTGCAGGCTATACTTTGTCCCGTTATGTTAGTGATGAGGTCCGTATATCTAGTGGGGGACCTACCTCGGGGTCTTTTTCTGGCTACCAAGCCCTAAACGGTTAGTCTTTCAAGACCGTTTCCTCGTACTACGTGGCCAAAAAATTTAGCGATGTTTTCAGCTACTATTGTTCTTAGTATCTTTTTTGGTTTTATTTGTTGAAGTATTGATTTATTGGTTTTTCTTTGTGTTCACGAGATTCTCAGCATTCTACGCTAACAGAACATTTCCAGGGCGTCAATTTTATTTTTGTCCGTTAATTTGAGCGACCAGCATTCTGACCCATAGAGAAAGATTGAAACCAGGCTCCTTACCAGTCTCATTTTTGTTGCCAAAGAGATTTCATGACTTCTTCATATGTTTGTTAGTTTAGTCATAGCTTCCTTTGCTACGGAGCTTCTCCTTTTGATCTCTTCACTGGCTCCGCCCTCGTTGGGAATGAGTGAACCTAGATAAATGAAAGTGTTAACTGTGTCCATGTTATTTATTTTCTTTATTTCTTGGTCTATTGTTGCTAGCTCGGTCAACTATCATAATTTTGGTTTTCTTTTTATTTATTCTTAAACCAATCTCCTTGCTGAAATGCTCTATTCGCCTGATCAGGTCGTATAGTTTCTCCTCTGATGTAGTGTCATCAGCGTAGCGAAGGTTGATGATCTTTTTGCCGCCCAGTATTATTCCTCCAGTCCAGTCTTCCAGAGCTCTCCTCATGACCCATTCGCCAAAGATGTTGAACAAGAGAGGACTCAGTAAGCATCCTTGCCTGACACCCTTCTCTACCTGGAATAGGTCTGTCAGCTCGTTTTCCACTCTTACGTACGTTCTGTTATTTTCATAGAGACTCTTGATGAGAGATATAAGGTGCCTTGGTACGCCCATTTCATCTAAAATACGCCAAAGGTTGTGCCATTGAACGCAGTCAAATGCCTTGGTATAATCTATAAATCACATGTATGTTGGCACATTGAATTCTCTTACCTTTTCTATAATTTACCTGATATTCAATATTTGTTCACGCGTACCACGTCCTGGCACGAAACCTCTGGTGGTAGCTGAGACAGGATGTCTAAAGCCAGTTAAATTTATTAAAATTACTATACTCGCCATCAACACAGAGACAGACAAATCTGTCCCGGATTTTCGCAGTAACAGAAAGAACATCAAGTGAAGAAGCATCCCTTTCAACTCATTCCTCTCGCTATCAATATTTTATTAGCCTTTTACTACTACGGCGAGCATCAGAGTGTGAGGTGAAGAGACGACAAAGGTGAGTCCTTTTTTGGAATTATTGTTTATTCCAATATTAATTTTACTTATTTAATTTGTCCGAAGTTCGATAAATTACTTTGTTAAACAATAAAGCACGGTCGAAAATAAACATTCGTTCCAGCATGACAAGAATGGAGATGGTTGGCACGTCAAAATAGTACCATCGACAAGTTAACTTTCTAGTATAACTGACAAAGAAAAAATACAGAAATATGGTAGGCGGATGAGTTCAGTAATAAGTAATTTTCGGGAATGATATCATCGTAAAGAGTTGAGAAATAAATTAGTTGATTCAATAACGGAGTGTATTTATTCAATAAAAAAAAATTGGCAGTTGTAGAGATTGCCGATAAAAGTAAAAGTAGAACTTTTAGTATTAAAATTTGAAATTTTATAATGTTTAAATTAAAATTATTAACATCAATCTAGTTTTCACATCTATTGACACTCCTAGCAAACATTAAGTGCATGTATATATGGTTTTTTATTATTCATATATATTACGGGCTGTCCAAGATCATGACAAAATATAAATACAATTTAATTGAAATAACAATTTATGGATATTTATATTTACATAGATTTCAATGTACTTGATTTTTAACATTATTTGCATCATTGTCAGCTGTATAGCTACAGATATACTGCTATAAGCATGTCGGTGACGCGAACCCATAAGATTTTCCCCTACCAAAAAGTGCCCAACATGACTAAAGAAGTTTTTACTTCAGTAAAATTGCAATTTCAATTTTTTAATAAAAAAAAACTGTAAAAATTAGAATTGTGAAAGTTATATTTCATATAAATCGATCAACTTGTGCTAGCCCAAGAAAAACTTTTGTTATCAAAACTAAATTAGAGTCCTCACTATCTAAAAAAATAACTGTAACGTGGGTTTCCTAAAAGTCGCAACAACAATTTTTGGTCGAATCCTTAGTCATTCTGTACGTTGTAAAAAGTCCGTAAATCAAGACTTGTTGCTTAACATAAGAATTTTTAAATTATTTTAAATATAGAGATAGGTAATGAATGATAACTACATAGTTAATTTATCTCCATATATGTATTGTTTTAATAGTACTACTAAAAAGCCTTGCACTATTTATACAAAAACTACTTTCATAAAATGACAGATAAACATTATCTAACATTAAATTTATACAGTTTATCCTTATACTTAGAAAACGCACCAGAAAATATTATGAAATATTTTATGGCTTTATTAAACGCCTGGTGTAATTGCCGGTAAATTCTTGTTAGCAGGCGAACCCATATCATTAAAAAAAATTTTCTAAGGAACGTGAAGCATAACATTCGTTGGTAAACGATCAAGTTTTATTGTAATCACCTTTAATTCCAATTTTATGCATCTTATTCGATGCACTTTATTGATATTTTTGACGCCTTATAATACCGAATGATCATTTACTGCTGCAGCACTTGCATAATAACTACAAAGGTTTCTCCCTTTAAACGCTTCAAGAAGTTGTTTACAGTTGTTTGGTAGAAAGGTAACGTCACCGACTGGTAGATCAAACAGCAAGCAAACTTGTGTACATCGAGTTTAACGCACCATAACCATTCTCGGTTGGACGTAACCAGGATTCTGGATTAAAGTAACGCAACCATCTGGTTGACTAAAACATCCAGCAAGCTCGTAACCATCGAGATTGACGCAATGCGTGGAGTCTCAGAGTAGACCTTAAGCTTTCAGACTCATAACCTCTCTATAAAATATTTTCTCTCAATCGGAGAAAAAACTAGAACGAGTGTAGGCAATCTGAGTGTTTGGCGTACAGTAAGCGAATAAACACATTTTCGAGTATTGTCTGCACTAAAAACAAATTAAAATCGAACCAACATATTTGAGTCGTTGGCGGATTTTAATAGGAATCATTCATTTTTTTTTTTGGAACTTTGCAACTTTCAAGTTGTAAGCTTAAAGTCCATGAGTTATTCCATTACTTCTACAAGTGATTTTTCACAAAATATCCTAAATTTTAAAACTATAACGGAAAGGGTTAACCTGCGGCTCGCGAGCCACATGCGGCTCTATGAAGGATTATTTGTGGCTCTCGATAAATGTACCCGAGTTCCCTTTTTATTTTTGTGTTATTATATTTAAAAAAATGATCGTTTCGTATGTGTTTTAAAATGTCTTTTAAATTATTGACAACAAATATGAAAGACTAAGTGCAAGTTCCAATATTAAACAAAAAAAAAACACAACAAATATTGCCGGAATTCCAAAATAGATTTTAAGACTTGAAATATTTTAAATCGTCTCTTGATTTTTTTCTAAATCCATTTGAAATTAACATAATTCAAGGTGCGTTTTTCATTTCCAATATAATTATGACCCAAAGAGCATCTCGAGAATTAGAATTTATAGAGATGCAAGAAGATCAAGCTCTACTGAATTTTGGAAATTTGTACCAGAATCGAAGTATCCTGAATTAAAAAAGGCTGCTTGTCGAATTATTTCAATATTCGGAACAACGTTCTTATGTGAATCATTTTATTCCACTTTAAAATTCGTAAAATCCAAACAACGATTAGTATTAACTTACCAGCATCTGAAAGAATTACTGCAAAGTGCTGTCACCAACTATTCACCAAATTTTAAAGAATTATCAAGAGAAGTAAAATAAATGTGTTTAATTTTTAATATTTAAATTCATACATACATAGATATAGTCAAGCCTCTTTTCCGTAGAGGTAGACAGAGACCACTTCCTTTCACTTGCTACGTTTCTTACACACATCTTTTGCTTCCTCTACTTTCATCAGTGTTCTTATACATGCTCGTCGGTTGGTGGTTCTCTTGACCTGGCCTTTTTTCAAAACAATGTTGATCGGATCGAAATATGTTCGCCGAGGTCGACCTCTACTGACTTGTCCATTCACACTCGCCTTATAAATTTGTTTCGTCAATTTTTCTTCATCCGTCCTTTCTACGTGTCCAAACCATCTAAGCATTCCTTTATCTAACTTTGTAACCACATCTTCTTTTACACCACAGCGTTCTCTTATCTCACTATTCTTCACTTCCAACCGAGTCACTCCGGCTATACTTCTCAAACTACACATCTTCGCAGCATTATTGCTATTTTCATGCTTCTTCTGTCAAACCCAACATTCACTACCATACATATGTGTAGGAACCAACACTCCCCTATGCATAGTCAGACGTGCCTTTTTTGACACTTTCTGGCTCTTCATAAAGCTATACCCATATTTTGTACTTTTATTTATGTTTTCAATAAATATAATTTTTTTCATACCTTTTTTGCATACCAGTTAAATACGTATTTAATTGCAGCTCGCGAAAAATTTTAAATTTTAAAAAATGGCTCGGACTATCAAGGAGCTTGGCCACCACTGCTCTATAATATGCATTTACTTGCTTAATTATATACGTTTCTAAAATTGTGTTCGCAGTGTATTAAAATATAGCGCGAATGATTAGTGCATTCCTGAAAACTTTGTTTTATAAGCCACGCGCACAATACTTGCATTTGTTTACTTAAATGGACACTCAGATTTGTTTTTATTATAGTAACATATACTTAAAACTGCTGTGAAGCGCTGTTCAAGCCCAGCAAATAAAATATAAATCTTTGAGCAATCGTAGTCTTTTGTAACACAACAACAAGCAATTTTAAAATTAAAAGTGAAAGAGTTTATTAAATTCATAGTAATTGAAGAGTAAGTCAAAATAATTTGGAGGTGGATAAGCATGTTAGTGGTGAATAACGCATATACCTAATAGGTTTCTATTATTCCACTGGTCTTCTCTCAGATCTCTAGCACTCATGGCCTTGGTTATTCCCTTTTTTCATGTCTTCTTGGGTCTTCCTCGCTTCCTACGATTTGGTGGTACCCACTGCATGGCTACTTTCGGCAGTCTAGTTTTTTTTATCCTTTGGACGTACCATATCAACTGTTTTCTCTCAATATCTGTTGTCAGAAAATCATCCACTCCCATCCGTTGTCTGATGTCGTCATCTGGTACTTTATCTCTTGTGGATATACCTAGTGATCTTCTAAAGGCATCCATTTCAGTCGCCCCAAGCTTTCTTCTGTTGTGTTCTGTCACTCTCCATGTCTCTGCGCTATAACATAAGCTACTTTTAATAAAACCTTCGTATATATTATGTTTACATTGTTTTCCTTTTTCGCGACTCCATAATATCCCATTCAGACAGCCTATGGTTCTCCTGACTTGTGTTATTCTCTTTTTTATCTCTCTATCATCATTTCCTGTTGTTTCGAACTCCACACCTAGATATGTGTATTCATTGCAAGCTGCTATTTCGTCTATGTCTAGTTGAATGTTAGACAATTCTGCTCCTATGGGGAGATATTTCGTTTTCTGCGTGTTAAGCTCCAATTCTCCGCTCTTAAATTCTTCCTGTAGCTTTTGAGCCATGTATTCTATATCGTCCTTATCATTTGCTATAATCACTTGATCATCGGCAAATATATATATAAATATGTTTCTCCGAGATCAATACCCATTGCGTTCCATTTCATTTTCATTGGTATAAACCTCCAGCTACATATATCTTTAACAATGTTGGTGATACACAGCAACCCTGGCGTAAACCTTTATTTACTAGAAATTTCTCTGATAGATCATTACCCATCTTTATTCTTGAAATTGAGCCTTAGTACAAGTTCTTAAGGGCTCTTATTATGTTGTGGCTAAGATAAGTTTCCTGTAATACTTTCCACAGTTTCTTCACGGGAGCTGTATCGTAGGCTTTCTGGAGGTCTATAAACATGAGGTGAGTTTCTTGGTTAGAGCTTGATCTTTTCTATTATTTGTTTTTGTATTAGATGTTTTATATCAAAAGCAATCCTTAATCATATCTAAGATTGTAGTAAATTTGATTTTTAAAAAAGATCTTTAGGTTTACAGAAATTCTTTTCCGTAAACAAAGTTCCTTGATCTTACCTTATTCGGGTGTATTACCAATTATTTAGCAAAACTCTAACAAATATTTTAAATGTGTTATAAAATGAACTAAATTTTATCATTAAAAAAACTTTCTAAACAATATCGCTTTCGATAATTTACCAGTACCATTAAAATTGTATTAATTTATTAAATAAAAACTGACGTGAATAAATCTCTCAAATAAACGACAACTACCGACGTTTATTTGAATAATAATTATTTACCTGTTGACAAATGTTAAATGATAATCAAGCGCCATCTTACAGTAAAATATTACATCGAATTAATATAATTACAACATTAATCCTTTAAAGGATATTTTGATTTTCCTATTGCAGCATTATAAGTGTGCACACGTGTTTGGCAGTGTTAGCCAGGAGCGTTTATTTAAATAAGTGTTTATTTATTGACACACAAAGTATGTTTTAAGTTATGGAGTAGGTACGGTTATTTATAGTTTTTTTTAAACGTGGAGCCTTAAATTTTAATGCACACTATTAACATTACCACCTCGTCACGCCACAATACTGTGTCATATCGAACCACCGAAAATCCTTAGACAGCAGATATTAGTCCGAAAGTTTAAAAAGGTCAGCGAAAACCTAGACTTACCGATCCACCAAGACATAATTAGATTCATCCGACTGAAGTTTAGGAATCCAACTGTCAAAACAGCCCCACAGCTTATAGCCGACAACTTTAACGGACATAACGAGTAGATATCAAGTTGGCAAAGCAAAGTTAGCCCGACCTGGCACTCCTTGCTAGATCCGGGTTTCAACATGCCCCGTAAAATCTGGGTTCGGTTAAACAGGATCCGGACTGGCCATAGCAGAAGTGGATCGGCCTTGTTCAAGTGGGGGATGGGGATGCTTCTCAAACAATGCATCACATTACCTACGAATGTTCGACAAGGGCATTTTCTGGCACAACTTTTGACTTTTTGCATGCAACACCTTAGGCCATCCAATGGATTAACCAACTAGATATGTGTGGAGAACGCTGACGTAAGATATCCGAAGCCGGATTGAATGATGCATCGCTGATGAATCATTGCTTTTGTATTAGATTTATATAGTTAGTAGTTCTTTGCGAAGCGAAGGGTGAGGAACGTTTCATGTGTTTAAGAGAATTGTTGTACTGTGTATTTAGTGAATTGATTAAAAGTATTTTGTGCTATTTGGTGTGTTAATTGAAGTTCAAGTTGCAGTAGCACAAGTGGCGACGAGGATTTGTTTCTCTATTATATAGAAGAAAGATACGATTACCTAAAAGTCCAATAACAGAGGTGAGTGAAAATTTACCATGTACCTAGATAGATATTTTTCAAACTCTGAAAAGAAATAATAGCCGAGTTTGAAAGATACATGAAGGAGACACACTAATGTATGTGTGTATGTATACGTTTATATATGGGTACATAAATCATTTGTAGTCCAATATGAATTCATTTATTAAACTGTTACCCTATTTTTAGGGCAGTGTAGAAGGCTGTGAGTCATATAACATTGAAGGAAGGCTGTGAGCCATAATATCAGGCTTAAAGCCGAAGAGAGGGCTGTGAGCCATAATATCAGGCTTAAAGCCGAAGAGAGGGCTGCGAGCCATATAACATTGAAGGAAGGCTGTGAGCCATTTGAGGACGGTTTAGAACCAAACAGGAGGCTGTGAGCCACTTATACAGGTAAACAATGGTTTTGAGAAAATTGACAAAGATACAATGGCCAAAAAAAAAAATATATATTATATAGTATGAGCAATTGCCAGATTTTATTCACCTAGCCCATGATGTTATTGATTTAATTTTTTTTATTGACAATAATAATTATGAATGAATGGATGACCAAAGACAAATAATTTTCATTACAGAGACAAGATGTCAGATAGTGGTATAAATCCATTTTTGTGCGATAATATCAATAAGGCTTTGATTAGGGGGGAATGGGAACGATGGGTGCGGTCGTTGGAATTATATCTAGCTTCCGAAGACATCACGGATGTAACAAGAAAAAGAAATAAATTGTTACACTTAGGTGGAACTTAACTACAGGAGGTTGCCTACAACCTTCCAGGTGCCATCGAGAACTATGATAGTGAAAGTGGAAATGATATTTTCAAGACCCTTATTAACAAGCTTTCCGAATATTTCTCCCCAAAACGACATTTGAGCGTCATATTTTCAGAGACATAAAAAAAGAGGAATCGGAAAGTTTCAACAAATTTCTGATAAAAGTTCGAAATCAAGCTGCCAAGTGCTCATTTGGTAATTCAGCGCAAGAAGCAGCTGAAATTAACATTAAGGATAAAATCATTGACAATTGGGCACCCATAGAACTGAAGAGAAAACTCTTAGAAAAAGAAAGACCTCTGAGTGAAGTCATAGAGCTATGTCAAGTCCACGAACAAATTGGAACCCAGTCTAAAGCAATGGACCAACCCAACGCAGGACCAAGTTCGTCATTGGGCGTGAACAAGATACAGTTTAGCAACAAAAACAGTAGTGGTCAATGTACCAGATGTGGGAAATTTCAACATGACGCCAATTCAAAGGATTGTCCCGCTAAACATTCCAGATGTCACAAGTGTGGGTCCCAGGGACATTTTGCGTTCATGTGCAGAACATCACGTGCAAAGCGCCCATACCCCATTACTAGGACATACCACGATAATACCAACAAACAAAGGCGACTAGGATCCAACATAAATTTCATAGGAAATGAAGGTGCTGACTCAGAGTCAACAGAAGGAATTGATGCCGACGGCATGAGAAATTTTGAATGCTTTAGTATTTCTGACCAATCACAAGGAGCAAAGGAGGTTGACTTAATGATATGTCAAATAGGAGGTGTACCCATAACCTTACTGATTGACTCTGGTTCAAAAGCAAATATAATAACGGGACAAGATTGAAATGCTTTAATGAAGAAAAACGCCACAATATGGAACATAGATCTACAAACACCACACAGTCTCAAAGGTTACGCATCAGAACAGGCCTTGAGGGTGAGAAACAGCTTCCAAACAACCATCAACCTACAAGGTCGAGAAGAAGTCATCACATAATTCTATGTTGTGGATCAAGGTGAAATCTCTATTTTGGGTAAAGATACAGCCAAACGTTTAGGAATCTTAAAAAAAGGTCTACACATAAATTGCATCGAAACAAAAACCATATTTTCAAAAATCAAGAATATCAGTATCAAGCTAACTATCAACCGCCAGGTGAAACCTGTCAGACAACCAGTTAGAAGAGTACCCGTTTCAGTGGAAACGCTTGTGGAAAGGAAGCTGCAGGAAGCACTAGAATCAGACATAATCGAAAAAGTAACCGAGCCTAGTGAATGGATCTCGCCTATCGTTGTAATTTTCAAACCAAACGACGACATCCGAATTTGTATAGACATGCGCAGAGCAAACGAAGCAATTTTGAGGGAAAACTATCCCCTTCCAACATTTGACTCTTTTATGACCAAATTTCGGGATGTGAAATATTTTTCTCGACTAGGCCTGGTTAACGCTTACCATCAACTAGAACTCCACGACGACAGTCGTCCTATAACAACGTTTATAACGCATAAAGGAATGTTCCGTTACAAACGCTTGATGTTTGGCGTTAACTCAGCACCAGAAATATTTCAAAGGGTTTTCGAGGAAATGCTAGCGCCATGCAAAAATTGCTTAAACTACTTAGATGACCTAATTGTTTATGGGAAGTCGGAGGAAGAACATGATGCATGCTTGGAGAAAGTAATGGAAACATTAAAAATAAACAACGTATATTTAAACCAAACCAAATGTGTTCGTAAAGTCGAAGAAGTTTATTTCCTAGGACACACACTATCCAGCATGGGTATTGAAGCAGATGAAAAAAAGGTAAAAACAATACTTGAATTCCGTAGGCCAGCTACAAAAGAAGAAGTACGGAGTTTTCTGGGACTTGTCACATATCTTGGAAAGTTCATTTCAGATTTGGGGACGTTAACTGATTCTCTCAGGCAACTGACGAAAAAAGACGAAAAATTCCAATGGACAGACGAACACGAAAAACATTTCAACAACCTCAAAGATTCCTTAGCATCCCTCGCAAAACTGTCGTATTTCGACCCGAAAAGAAGAACAGGAGGAGGAGGAGTTCAAAGAATTCTGTTCCCAGCACAACATCGAGTTAATACAGACCCCACCATATTGGCCTCAAGCGAATGGAGAAGTCGAGAATATGAATAGAGCAATCCTAAAGAGACTCAAAATCTGTCATGCTCATAAATCAAACTATCGGTCTGAACTACAGAAGTTTACAATGATGTACAACGTCACACCACGGGAAAATCTCCAACCGAATTGATTTTCAACAGGAACATCCGTGACAAGATACCATCGATAACGGACTTGATAAATGAACCCGGAGACGAAGAAGCACAAGATTATGACACTATGAATAAACGAAAAGGAAAAGGAAGAGAGGATAGAAACAGACATGCAAAAGAAACAGAAGTTAAACAAGGTGATAGGGTTTTGATACGGAATATGAATATTCCACACAAGCTCACCACGCAATTCGACAAGGAAGAATACACAGTTATTAGAAAAGATGGAAATGAAGTTACGATCACGCGACAAGATGGTCAGATTCTTAGGAGACATGTGAGTCATGTTAAAAAGCTTCCTGAGCCACCTACAAATACAGGCTCTCTCACAGATAGTCCTATACTAGATACAATTCTAGAAAAACCACCCAGCCCTACCCCCCAAGCAACACCACCATCGCCATCCCAAGAAGTAGCCGAACCAGTTCAAGGAGGGCCAACATCGGCCGGAAAGCTGCCACCGTTGAAGCTAAGAAAAATGGAGGGAATGTGGAGAACGCTGACGTAAGATATCCGAAGCCGGATTGAATGATGCATCGCTGATGAATCATTGCTTTTGTATTAGATTTATATAGTTAGTAGTTCTTTGCGAAGCGAAGGGTGAGGAACGTTTCATGTGTTTAAGAGAATTGTTGCACTGTGTATTTAGTGAATTGATTAAAATATTTTGTGCTATTTGGTGTGTTAATTGAAGTTCAAGTTGCAGTAGCACAATATGGAGCTGATCACAAATCGCAAAACTTCGTTTTAAATTTTATTTATTCCAATATTAATCCTTTACGACGCCAATGTCTTAAAACCATTTTGCTGCAGGCAAAACCCGCTCCCCTTCATCTTACCCACGATATCTTTGACCGGTATGGTTGCCAGATTTTCCCCCTTTATTTGCAATGCGCAGTCACGAGTAGGCGCAGTGGTAAGTTTCCATTCTCAACGTGCCGGCTCGATTCAACGCAACTGTAGTATTCCTCTGACCATCGAGAAAGACGGTCGTTCAGTAGTATTGTTCCGACAGTCGTAGCGAGCGGCAATTAAACCTCGCCTGTTACTTGCAATAAGTTGAATTCCTCTGACCGTCAAAAGTGGCGAGTCATTCAGATTCTTTTCATTTTTAATTTAATATTCGGTACAAGTGCATTGTGTTCTTTGAAGATAAAAATAGTATTTATATTTTGTGTTTAATAAAACATTTTAAAAAAACCAGCCAAATTGTGATTACTCCAGCCCACTATATCGAAGTTGAGTAATCATTTCTTCATGTAAGGAAAGTATTAACCCCCGATTTCTACGGTATACTTAATTAAATGCAGTTAGCTTAGAAATTGTGTCAATTTTGCATAATTAAGTTTGCCCCGGACTAATTAAAAAAGGAACTATAGGAACTACAAAGAAGAATCTCTCTAGCTTACACTGACAAGAAACACCGTACATAGATTGGAGGTTACTCAGAGAAAAATGAAGAGAGCTATGCTTGGAATTCGAACCCAAGATCGCGTAAGAAATACGTACATCCGGCAAAGAACAAAGATCCAAAACATAATACAGAGAATCACGACACTAAAATGGAAATGGGCAGGACATGTTGCGAGATTCAAAGACGACAGATGGTCTCTAAGAATAATAAATGGGAGACCCCGCGCAGAAAAAAGAAGAAGAGGAAGATCGCCAACACGTTGGAGCGACGATATAAAAAGAGTAGACGGACACTGGATTAGAACAGCTTAAGAAAGATCCCAGTGGAGCAGTTTAATGGAGGCCTATGTTCAGCAGTGGACTCAACACCAGGCAGGAAGATGATGATGATGATGAATAAAAAAAAATTCTTTATATTTTGTCATCAGACTGTCATGCATCAATACTTTGGACGCTAATAAATCTATAAAGAGGTTTTCCACTAATTAAACAATTCTATATGTATAACCGAAATTATGGGCACGCATTAATATTCGTATATCACTACAAATGCGTAAATACATTTACTATACTTTATAAAAATCACTTTCCAGTAGATTTCTCGGCACTGTATAAGTAAGGTAATTTTTCCACTAATATGATACAGTATTTCTCTATATACCCACTGTTTCTATCCGCTATTAATCCATAATGTAACACAGTACCTAATGGCCTGAAAGTAAAGATCACCCTTCAAAACACCGATACTATCTAGTGACATTACACCACTTTGTTTTCGTGTTAGCCTGAGAACTTGACTGCCGTTTCTCTTAATACGAAGGTAAATTTGTTGTGGAAGTTGTTTAGTGTAGTTGATGGAGTTAAGGTTTCGGAGAGAGAGTCTTAATTAAAGGATATACATGTGAAGTAGTTTCGAAATTGTTCAAAAATATTTATCGTTTTATTTAACAATTAACAAAGTTTGTAACAATCAGGTAATGAAAGTAGTCTTTCAAACATTTACAGTAATCGATTTCAGCTACAATACACTAAAATGCAGTAATTTTTGTCGTTTTTGTGTCAGACGTTTTTTAATTAAATTTTTTAAATTGACCTTCTATTTCTTCGGCATCTGGTATCTGGTATAATAACCGATGCCATGTTAGGTATAACGATTTAATAAAAATTAAGTAACAAGGAACTCACAACGTAACGATGTGTAATAACTTATTGATCTTATCAGATGATTTCGTGTTCTAAAATCTTCAGCAATTTTAGGACTGGTTTTAATTTCGGAAGATGAGTGCGTTGTGTGGCAAATATGTAATCGTCAGTAAAAATACAAATTGTTTGAATGATTGAAACTATCACAGGCGATATGGGAATAACAACGATAACAAAACTCTTTAACACAATATACAATACAGGCATTATTCCAACCGACTGGCTGATGTCAACTTTTGTTACAATCCCTAAGAAAAACAGAGCTACAAAATGTAGTGACTACCGTACCATCAGTTTGATGAGCCACATCCATAAAGTATTCTTGCGTATTATTTATTCGAGAATATATCAAAAATTAGAAGCGAGCATCGGCAGAACTCTGACTCTGACGTGTTCGAGTGCCTGGTGGAATTTGAAAAAGCCTTTGACAAAGTGCGATATGACAAACTTATTAAGATACTTAAAACAATTGGTATTAATAACAAAGATATCCATTTGATAGGAAATTTATATTGGCACCAGTCTGAAAAAGTCAGAATTAACAGTCACCTGACGGAAAATGTTGAAGAAAGGTGTGAGACAGGGATGTATATTGTGTCCACTCCTTTTTAATTTATACTCTGAAAAGTTATTTGGGCAGGGTTACTGAATCTTGCGAAGTATTTGGTTTGAAAATAAGCACGGAAAAAACAAATACATGCTAATAAGCAAAGGAGTTCATAATCAAGTTGCCAGTATCTACGTCAACGGAACACAATTAGACAGAGACTCAAGTGCGAGCTACCTTGGTTGCAGGATAAACGAGGACTAGGATCCATCAGTTAAAATCAGAATACGTATTGAGTGTGCCCGGGCAACATTTATTCGCATGAAAAAACCTTTTACCAGTCACGATCTATTGATTGTCCTGCGAATGAGGATGATTAGAGCATATCTCTTTCCAGTTCTTTTGTATGGAGTCGAGAGCTGGACACTAACAGAAACCACGCTCAAACATCTACAAGCTTTCGAGAGTGGTTGTACAGGAGGATGCTAAGAGTAAATTGGGTGGAAATGATCACAAACGAGGAGGTGCTTAGAAGAATGCATAAAGATACAGAAGTGGTCAATATTTTAAAACAACGAAAACTTGAATATTTCGTACATATCATGAGACACCCAGAAAAGTATGACATTCTACATCTTATAATACAGGGTAAGATTAATAGTAAGAGACGCCCCGGCAGACGAAGAACTTCCTGGCTCAAAAATCTCAGACAGTGGTTTTGTCTCACCACTATACAACTTTTCCGAGCGTCTACCAACAAAATAATAATTTCAAACATGATAGCCAAAATGATCGCCAGCGATCGTTAAACGGTTATGGCACCTAGAAGAAGATTTATAGTAAGTCGGTATTAAATAGTCAATATAGTGAGTGTATAATAATATATTATTATGCAACGATGGCTATTTAGATACAAGTACAATAATTAACGTGATTGTCTTAAAAAACCATTTAATTTGAGTTGCATACGCTATTTTTTCGACGACCGACAATATCAATGAATATTGAGCACCGAAAAATAAAATTTTCTCCCCACTGTGCAGAAAGCGTAACTTTCGGCCCGCTACGCAAAACGAAGTTGTCGCTTTCTTTAAAAATTATAACCTATGTGTTAATCTGATATATAAGCTACATTATTGTAAAGTTTCATTAAAATCCATTCGGTAGTTTTTGCGTGAAAGATTTACAAACATCCATCCATACATACATACTTACAAACTTTCGCGTTTATAATAGTAGTAGGATATTTTGTGCTGGTAGACTGTATTTCGTCCAGCTCACCGTTTTGTAATGAAATTTCTATGTTTCTTAAAAATTTTTCCATATCTGTTTACATAATTGGATAATGTCTTTCATAAAACTGTAACAAAAGGATATCTATACATAAAAGATATTTACAAAAAAATAGGTCATAATATGGTGTTTGAATATACCTAATTTGTCTTTTTTTACAATCTTACACAATTTTTTATCGAACTGTATAAAAAGTCCTAATTAATAAATGATTAAATTAATTTAATTTGTTCATCTTATTTTTTCACATTTCGTTTCAATGCAATGAACCGTATGCATATTTTTTACAATCAAAGAATACAGTCCACGAGGACGAAGGCGCGGGCAAAAGCTAATAAATTATATTATTATTTACTATTCAGTGCAGGAAAATTGACGTCTCTAATAAAGAAATATCGATCCCAAACGTGATTTTAACAATGATTTATGCGCAAAACAAAAGTTTTCAAAACAGTTTTGGTCGATCTTCTGGCACAACGTTTTGTATATCGAATGCGTCAATCAGTGTTGATGTCTTTAATGTCGTAAACGTTATTACCTACAGGTAATAATGTTTCGGAGCATACACGGTTGTACACGTCTATATATTACCGTTTGCGGATTAAATTTTAATTAAACTTTCTCGGTGGCTCGAAGATTCAATTTAGAAGCGAAATTATCTAATGCAATTTGTACACCTATTAACGGATCGACGCAATGATAACATCGCCTCGGAAAACAAAACAATATTGTTCGGTACATAATGACATTAAAATCTATTAAAATACGAAAACGATTCGAATAACAGACGGCACCGCCGTCTACACGGCTCATTTACACTTTCTAGGTTACCAAAATTTGTAGCCGCGCGAGTGTGATTAATGGAAAAGAAGATTAGAGATAAATCTGTATATAAATACATAAAAATACTATCGAAATTCAATATCGCCGAGAGATTTAAGTGGAAAGTAAATTCTCGTTTTCAAGATCCGAGACAAATTCACATTTAAAAACTTTCCGAGTTGATTTTCTTCGGTAACCTTTTTTCACCAATCAAATTGCACACCGCATTTATAAATACCCAAGCGCACAGTTGTCAAACTGCAAAAAAGGTAACACGAAGAAGCGGACAAACTAGCTAGCGGGGCTCTGAAACACCATTTATTGGGCCAGAACCAATAATAGGAATACCCAAAGCCAGCGTTAAAGCAGCGATCAAAAGCTGGATCCACTTTCAGCATTAGATGAAGTGAGCACAGACAGAGGGAGCTAGGCACAGCAAACTAATGCTGAAAGAACCCTCATCTAAGCAGGCAGGAAAGCTGCTCTCGCTAAGTAGGGAAAAACTTATAACAGTTGTAGAGCTTTGTACCGGACACTGGTCTTTGAGGAAACATCTGCACAATAAAGGCGTGTTTAACACAGAACCTATATCCAGATTATGTAATGAAGAGGAGGAAACAGCCACTCATATTATCTTAGAATGTTAAGCCACCGCCTAATGAAGGTACTACCTCCTTGTATACAAGACCAAGGGAGTGATCCACCTAGGGCAATAGCAGTACATAAGCTTCTACTTCTTTACAATAGAATTGAAGAAATAGGACTAAACTAAGGAGTTGGAAAGGTACAAAAAGCAGACAATGCTGCAGTGCCTAGCGAAAAATTAGACCTCTTTCACAACTCCTATTTACTCATTCATTCATTCATTTAACACGTTGCAATTTGTTATTCCATAGCGACTGGATTTATGGTGCACTTATAATACTGATACCTTACATACGTACATATAGTCACGCCTTTTTCCCGTGGAGCTAGGCAGAGACCAGTTCCTTCCACTTTCTACTGTTCTTACACACATTTTTTGCTTTCGCTACTTTCATCAGTGCTCTCATACATGCTCGTTGGTTGTTGGTACTCTTGACCTAGCCTTTTTTCAAAATAATGTTGATCTGATCGAGATATGTTCGCCGAGGTCGACCTCTACCGACTTTCGTCCATTCACACTCGCCTTATAAATTTGTTTCGTCAATCTTCCTTTATCCATCCTCTCTACGTGTACAAAATATCTAAGCATTCCTTTATCTATCTTTATAACCACATCTTCTTTTACACCACAACGTTCCCTTATCTCACTATTCTTCACTTTATCCAACCGAGTCACTACGGCTATACTTCCCAGACTACTCATATCCGCAGCATTAATCCCATTTTCATGCTTCTTCTACTGATACCACAGAAATAATTTATGCTTGGTAACGTTGCTTTATTGTGCATTAGAAGGTATAGCTTGTAATAACTTATAAATGTTCGTGTTTTTGATTAGGTCAATTGAACGTGCGTTGTTTTCTTTGTGTTGACACTACTGCACTAATTTTCCGTTTTTCATAGTCCACATGGACAACTAATATCCAATTTAAGTGGCAGTTGGAGAAGAAGGATTACAGTAATTAAAAATATGTTATCCCAAATAAAATTAGAAAATAATGGATCTAATTAGGGTGTAGTGAAAAGGATTCACATTGTGACAAAAATTTAAAACCCTCCATTACAAAAGTAACTACAAGCGAGGAATGTCTTTCAAGATATAAGCGGAATCAGATATTTTTGATCAGAGATCACTGTATGTTTATGAATACTAGAAAAAAGGTGTATAATTTTTATTCTTATAACATTGTTTCGCCTTTTCATTTGATTAAAAATAAAATTAAGTCGGTACCGTGTTTTGCATAAAAATGCAATTAGAAAAGTACTCCACCCTTTGGGTTTGAGATATCGCACCTGAAATAGAAGAGACTTTTATGGAGTCTCAAAAAATAATTATTCTACGTAATGAACACCTCAGTAAAGAAAATAAAGTTCATCGGCAAGATAGATTCAGATTCATAGTTTATCTTGGTTTAACATGGTACGTCACTCGTGATATTGTTACGATTTGCGGAGTCCGTCCCTGTCGAGTGTTGCCTTGAGGCGACAGCGCGTCGACCACAATGAAAAACATGTTTTGATTCTTGAAAGGTTCAACAATTTCGAGACGATTACTAGAAAGAAATCTTAATATCTAGAATAATTAATTCGCATATAAAAAAAATGTCGCCGATCTAATTTTTAGTTTTGAGGTTAAGTTTTGAAGTAATTATAAAGTGTTATAAAGAGATTGTAATTATCTAAGTGATTTATAAAGTAATAAATTTCATGTATAGAAATATCGGAGTAAATTTATTTATTTATTTATTTACGGATTACCCCATTTTTACAATAATTTTACAGATTAATATAATTTGATAAAAAAAATATATATATAAAATAGCAGAATAGACAAAAAGTACACTTGATATGAAATATATAACTTAAGAGGTTCATATTGTTCTCCTTAGTCAGATTGTTTGGGAGCAATTAAAAATTTGTGTTTGAAAACATTGAAGATATTTAATCCAAGATTACAATGTTCATTACCTAGTCTCATTAATCGTGTTAATGATTTGTTCAGGCCATAGTTTGTGTTATGAAAGGGTACTTTGTATAGATCAGTATTACGAGTGGTTCTAGATGGTATTCTGAAGGTCAATAATTCCAATAATTTAGGGCACGAGATTTCATTATTGATTAGATTAAATATTGTAAGTAGATCACTTCTTATTCTTCGGTTGTAAAAAGTTGGAATATTTAAATATGTTAGAATAGTCTTATAATTATAGTTTCCAAATTGTAGATTAAGTCTGTAGGTCACATGTCTCAAAAATCTATTCTGAACACATTCAATGGAATTAAAAGGTACTTGATAGTGGGAAGACCATACTGTAGATGCATACTTAAGTATAAATACACTAATGAGTTGTAAAGAATCTTCAAGGCATTAAATGATAAGTCTCTTACGTAAAATGAAGTCCAGAATTTGGTTTGCTTTGCTTATAGTTGCATTTATGTGTGGAATGTATGTTAATTTAGAATAAAACTGAACTCCTAAGTCCTTTATATTGTGAACTCGTTTTATGGTTGATCCATGTATTTCATATTGGAAATTCAAGGAGCTTTTGATTATGTAAACGATATAATGAAGCATTTATCAAAATTGAGGACTAGACCATTTGCGAGAGACCATTCATATAATTTATTTATATCATGTTGGAGTTTTAAGCAGTCATTCGAAGTCTGTATAGGAATATAGATTTTTACATCATCAGCGGATATTAAACAGTTACAGTAATCAAAGTAAGATGATATCATTTACATAAAAATTGAATAGTAATGGTCCCAGATGAGACCCCTGTGGAACTCCTGGCGTAACTTGTACTGTATTAGAGAGATGGTTCATATCTTTGACATACTGAATTCTTCTAGTAAGGTAACTATTCAGCCAAGATAATAACCATGGTGGAAAATCAAATATTTCCAACTCATGAATTAAAAACTCGTGATTCACGGTATCCAACGCTTTTGAGAAGTCTGCGTAAACGGAATCAATCTAATTTCAAACTTCCAGAGCATTTAAAAAATGGTTTAGTTATTGTACGGAGTGTTTAAAATTATCGAACATAAAGAGTAAGTAAATATCGCAACAATAATGTGGAAAAAGGAAAAGTGATCAGTCTGCTATTTCGTGAATGCTCTCTTAAGTAGGGGAATACGTATTATAATATTACATGCCGGTAAAGAAAACGAATTGTTTGCTATTATCGGCAAATAATATTTTGAGTTATTCGTTACATTCAATTAAAGTCCGGTCCTGGACCTTCCGTCGGCTAAATTCTTTGAGCTACCGAATTCGAGAACCAAAAATATCAGTGGTCTGGGTGTGACCCGAGAGGTCCACACAACTAACTTAGCAGTGGAAAAAATGAAAAAATACAATAGGTTTTGTTGTTATAATAATTATTATTAAAAATATTGTATTTATAGTTTTTGTACAAATATTCCCAACATTCAATAATCATATTATCAATTCCCGCAGTCAAAAAAAAATATTATTCAAAAGATTTTAAAATTATGTATTAAAAATAGTATTATTTATAAATTGCAAAATTTCAGTTTTTTTATTACCCATAAAAAACAGCTTGACCGATTTTGCTAAAAATCTAATCAGTTCTAAGTTGCGTAATTATACGTCGAATGCAATTGGTCCCACATCGATATCATTTTTTGTTCTCGAGATAATCGGGACGAAAAATAATTCCTAAAGTTTATCATTTGTTTCAATTTTTGATTCTCCATAATAAACCGATTGACCAATTTTGCTGAAAATCTAATCAGTTCTAAGTTGCGTAATTATGCGTCGAATGCAATTGGTCCTACGTCGATATCATTTTTGTTCTCGAGATAATCGAGACGAAAAATAATTCAGAAAGTTTACCATTTTTTTCAGTTTTTTATTCTTCATAAAAAACAGCTTGACCGATTTTGCTAAAAATCTAATTAGTTCTAAGTTGCGTAATTATGCGTCGATTGCAATTGGTCTCATGTCGATACCATTTTTTTTCTCGAGATAATCGAGACGAAAAATAATTCAGAAAGTTTACCATTTTTTTTTAGTTTTTTTATTCTCCATAAAAAATAGCCTGACCGATTTTGCTAAAAATCTAATTAGTTCTAAGTTGCGTAATTATGCGTCGAATGCAATTGGTCGCACGTCGATATCATTTTTTGTTCAGACACACACAGACGTCCACTTAAAAACTATTCGACTCTGGGGACCTTGAAATGTGGAGAAATATCAAAATTCAAGATTTGCAATATCGGACCCATTACTATAACTTCCGCTGGGAAGTTAAAAAATATTTCTGACTTCAACTATTATTCTCCTTTCCCAATGACCGGTGTCTTCCGGTTTTTCCATAGAAGTAGATTGAATAAACTTGGGACGTGTTTGGGTTGGCCTTTTTTTATTTGTACACCATCTTTCGTAGGCTGTCACCAAATTGACAACAACAATAGAAAATTTAGCTGTTTTTTAATAAAAAATTATTCCAAATTTTTGTAAAGTTCATTTGAATCGTGATGCGGATTGCTTGTCTCTGACAACACAAATTTCCTTTTAAATCTGTAGAAATATTTAATTCAAGAACGAACAGATAAAATAGGGAAATTCGCTAGTAACTTTTCCATTTTTTCTTTTTTTCACTTAGTAAAAATTGTGTAATTTCCCGCCGACGAGTTTCCGGCGTAATCACACTCGAAAAATTTAATTCTGGGGTAATAACCATCCGAAAGTTATATTCCTATTGAAATAGTTCTCGAAAGAAATTTTCCAGGCGAAGTTTAGTAGTGTCATCCGTCTTCCTTCTTCAGAAACCGTATTACTGACTTTTATTGGATCTCTGGAACATTTTCTACTGCCAGAACCGTAACCGACCAATGTTAATCGCAAAATATTAATAATTGGTTTTTATAAACCAGCTTTAGTACTGATACGCTTTGGCGTTTCATTAAAAATAAAACAAATATATGACTAAGTAATCAAACTTTTCTTATTTTTGTATCAAATTATCCAATGATAAAGTCAAAGAGGTAGACAATGAACTTCAAAGCTTGAAGATGTGCTTACAGCGTAAGGACCGTCTGGCTGTTTCCCAACATAAACTTTTAAATTGGATGTAAAATAGCATTTTAAATCCACTAACCCATATATTTTATCCCATACTTGCTGAGTTTCTGGGGAATATACTTAAACGCACAACGTCCTCGAAACGCCTCTAGTTTTTTCGCCAATCGTGACTTAGTGAAATAAAGTGTACCCACTTTTTCAATTGGTAACAAAAGCATTAAAAACTACCCTAATAGGAGCCAGTTTATCCAGTTTTTTGCGTTCATCACGTGTTTCAGCATCGTCAAATCTCAAGTGTTTTAGAAGAAACTGAAATCTATTGACTGACATAACCAAACATAAAATTTCAACTCCAGTGCCTTGAGTACAAAATAATTTTCTCACATGTAAGTGACTTGATTTGAGAACTCCGGCCATATACAGAAGTCCAAATAGCGCCTGAATCTAATGTATATACGTAGGAACGCGTTTTGATCCCCGGACCAAAATCCCCCACAAAATATCCTCGACAAAACATCCCTTGACAAAATAAATCTTGACAAAATATTCCTAGACAAAATATCCCTTGAAAAATATTCCAAGGACAAAATATCCCAAGGACAAAATATCACAAGGGTAAAATATTCCTTAACAAAATATGACCCAGTATAAAGAAGAATGCAAAAGAGATACGGTAAGAAGCTTATAATAATTATTATACTATTTAAAATACCCACGATTTTCCTAAAAAACAAGCTTCTCATATTAGGTAGTTTCTGTTTCCTCTTTTCTCCATTTCCTTTCAGGGGAGTTTCCCTTTTGGATGTTTCATTACAATGCGTCACAAATTTTAAAAAATTTCATAACCTTAAATAATTGGTCGAAAGTGCTGCTGTCTGTCGTTGGATTTTCTATCTAACACTTTGTTATTTTTATTATCGATAATCTAGTATTTATTGTTTTGAGTAAAATTATATGTTTTTTACATTACACAATTTGCTCCCTTTCATGGAAATCTTTAGTAAAATATTTACTTTTACCAAAATTAATAGACTCTATTTGCTCCCCTTCATGAATTATCCGTTCTTTTGCTTGAATGGTTATCGTCTACAATATCCTCTGTATCGTCGAATTCAATATCTGAATTATCATCGTGTAACATTTCTTCCACAAACTTCTGCAAACAATTCCAGCTTAAAGTTCATAATGTTATCCATGACCTCTACTAATAGTAATATTTTTGATTTGCGGAAGGTCACTTGTGTACAGTTAATTTAAAAAATAATGAATATCAGTGGTCTGGATGCGACCCAAAATGTCCACATGACTAACTTGCCAGTGAAAAGAATAAAAAATAACTTGTTTTATTGTTATAATTATTATTATTAAAAATATTGTCATCATAGTTTTCATACAAATATTCCTCACATGCAATAATCATATTATCAGTTCCCGCAATCACAAAAAAAATCATATTAATCAAAAGATCTTAAAATTCTGTATTAAAAATAGTATTATTTATAAATTGCAAAATTCAGGTAGTTTACCATTTTTTTCATTCTCCATAAAAAACAGCTTGACCGATTTTGCTGAAAATCTAATCAGTTCTAAGTTGCGTAATTATACGTCGAATGCAATTGGTCCCACGTCGATATCATTTTTTGTTGTCGAGATAATCGAGACGAAAAATAATTCCGAACGCACATACGTACATACACACACAGAAGTCCACTTTAAAACTATTTTATTCAACTCTGGAGACTATTACTATAACTTCCAACCGGGAAGTTAAAAAGGGATCCTATACACTTCCTTGTGGTACAACTGCCAAATCTCAAGATGGACAAAAACATCTTTCTAAGGAAGGAAATATTCGAAACTATTTTAAATTTTTTTAACACCTAATGTCTTTCTCGTCTTGGATTTATATTTCAAGCTATTTTTGGGTCAGAATTAATTCTGCACCAGGAACCGGTTCTGTAAAACCCAATATTAAATCATAGCCAATGTCAATTCTCCAATTATCGACTTCATAACACTTTGTTGTTTTTTGGTTCATTGAAATATTAAACAGGGGTGATTCGATAAATTGAGCGTCAAATTTTTAAAATGTACTATTATAAAGTGCATTGTTTTTTGGAATGACTTTTTACCATTGGTACTGAATAATTATTTAACGGTAACTACTACACAAGTAGCATGTGAGTGGGGCGTAAGATCGCCACTGCTCTGCGACCCTTAATGGGTCGATTGTGGCTTACCAAACAAGTAACTGTTCTTGGGTTTCTTATTAAGATTAGGTTTTTGATTAGGCGAATAGCCATATATATACGAAAGGGCAATTGAAGAACCTTAAATATGGGAAGAAATGCCTCATGATTGGTCTTATTTGAGCCATGCACACGTTAGTGACAAGAAAACAATTCTCATTAGATCAGATAGTCAAGCGGCACTTAAAGCTTTGGCATCACGAAGAATGGACTCGAAAATTGTATGGGAATGTGCCGAAAACCTAAGAACCTTGACTAACCATAACAAAGTCACTTTGTTGTGGATGCCAGGGCATAAAGGTATTTTTGGTAACGAAGAAACGGACAAACTAGCTAGGCGGGGCTCTGGAACACAATTTATTGGGCCAGAACCAATAATAGGGATACCCAATGCCAGCGTTAAAGCAGCGATCAATGGCTGGGTCCACTCTCAGCATCAGCTGAAGTGGGCACACCGTTGATTACATTCCTTCAAGAAGAATTTCAACTACAAATTAACTACAATCCAACATATTATATTGTCAGATATGAAACAACAATAAATGCAGTTTTTATAAGATACCTTGTTAATGTTATGTCCAACACTTTTGTAACATACTTTAGTTACTTCAGTTGGAGCATCCTGCAACCACAGGGAAAGCATACCGCTGGGGAAATACGGCTCGGTCTTCCAGGCCGAGGTCTATGCCAATCTCAGGTGTGCTACGAACCTGACAGAAAACAAAGTGGCCAACAGTGAGATTGATACTCTCACTAACAGTCGCACGGCCATTGGGGCCCTCGTGAGTTGCACCACAATATCATCGGTGGTGTGGGACTGCATGCAGGCCCTCACTGAGTTGGCGACTGCAAATAAGGTCAATCTTACATGGGTTCCTGGGATAAATGGCAACGAGGAAGCCGATGAACTAGCAAGAAATGGGACCCTGGAGAAACCAAGAAACCAGTTGGTTGGATTGCCAATTGCCGAAGCGAAACATGAATTGAAACTAATCCTTGGGCAAGAACATATCGCTTAGTGGGATGCAAATACTGTCTTTAGAACATCAAGGCAGCTGATGAAAAAACCTCTCCAGAAGAGGAGTGACGCACTCTGGACGATGAACCGGAATAGGCTAAGCAGCACGCTTGGCCTGCTCACTGGCCACATCGCACTAAGGGCACACCTCATCAAACTTAAGCTGGCGGCCAAGAAAAACTGCCAACTATACGGCGAAGAGGAAGAAAACAGCATACATATTCTGTGTTGCTGCCCGATGCTAGCGGTGTACAGGTATCAAATCTGGGGCCGCATGATAATGTATCCAAGTGATCTAAATGGGACAGGGCCAACAGAAATGCTGCGGTTTGCCAAAACCAACAGACTGAAATACTGATGCCCTAAAGATACATCGGTAGTCACAGAGGATCAAAATATCTAGGTGACATAGGTGCCTATACTAATGGCCCAACCGCAACAATGTAATGTAATGTTAATCATTTTCTATACATAATAGTATCGGTGTCCCACGACGGCTCATTTTTTTCATGCAAAACCTATCTAGACACCAACTAACTTAGTCATCGCCTTTTCGCAATGTTTATTTCTGAAAAGCTTATTGATACTGTTTATCAAATTGATAAAATGAGACAATATAAAAACAACAAGCTGAGTGATGACGCTTACTAATCAATATTACGACAAACGATACATCTTGGTGTGAATTTCTTTCAGCCGATTTGCCATCGACAAACAAGGGGGAATCAACCCTCTGATGTTAACCTGATGTTCTCCGTGATGTTTCTTTAATGTAATGGTAATACAACACGCATCTCAGATACCCAAAAGCCGTGATAAAAACACTTTCAGTGTACAAAGAAATCTGTCCGTAATGCCCCTGTTGAGTAAATTTATTTTTCATTCCTGAAACGCAAGGGAACTGATACAAATCAAGGAAAGAAGCAACATTTGAACGTTATTTGAATGAAACTTTTTCGATTTTAAATATTTGTGATATTTCACAATGGTTTTGTTAATAATACCTTTGCGTTTAATTATTTCGTTAAGTTTTAACGTTAAATTGAAGTAATAATAAATTATAGTTTAAAAAGACTAAAAAACACGCTTTTAAAGTTAATCAAACTAAAAAGTAAAAAATAATTCTTAACATAAGAATAAAATTACCGACGAGAAAATTAATGACACTGTTCTAAAAGTGTGAGATGCTTTCATTCCGAAACGCAGAGTTGGTTTGAAAATGTCATACAAAGCACTCTACACTTTTAGAACAGTGACATTAATTTTCTCGTCAGTAATTTTATTCTTATGGTAAGCATTATTTTTTACTTTTTAGTTTAATTAACTCTAACATTTCTCTTACTCTCATGCAAAGAATCCCTGAAGAAATTTATGAATATTGGCGAAAATAATCAGGATAATCGGATATTTTAATCATATTATTGCATTGTCGTCGGCATTTGACAAGTGTGCCAAGTTTAAATTAAATTTGAATGCTTAAAGTAGGGCAAAATCAAGTCTGTTACAAACAAACATAGATATAAGCAAACAAACACACAGGTAAAACTAATATAAGCGTGTTAAAAAGAAAGAGACCCTGTACAAGCGTCGCGCCGAAAGAAGCCCGGTGAAAAATCGATCAGCGCGTCAATCTATATAAATAAAAATCCATGTACTTAAGTTTGTCCTCTATGCACTCCAAAATGGCTTTACCGATTTTGATGAAATTTTCAGGAAATCTTCAAATTAGCCCTGCGAGTGATCTTGTAAAGTTTGGCAGCGATCGGATTACCAAAAGGGGTGAGAAGGGGTGGAAATATAAAAATTAACGATAATGGCCAAAATTAGTGTCGAATTCATAGTCCGATTTAAATGAAATTTTGTAAATGCGTATTGATTGCTACAACTTGAGAGATGGAATACTTTTTATCTCGATAGGCCACTACGAAAGGAGTGGTTGGGGGTTGAAATATAATAAACTGTCAAAAATGACCGATATTAGTGTCGAATACATTCAAGTCACTGAGTTTGATAGTGACATTCCCAATTTTGTTAGCACCTTTACGACAGGGGTGGGTAGGGCATAAAATATAAAAACTATTAAAAACAACTGATATTAATGTCAAATTCATAGTTTTTTGAAACTCTGACTTTGATAGTAGCATTCCCAATTATGTAAGCATCCACACAAAAGGGGTGGGAAGGGAACCCAAGGGAATGAAATATAAAAACTTCTTAGTGTCGAACTCATAGTTGTCGAGATCGCTAGGTTTGATAGATAGGTAGATAGGCAAGCCAACGTTCGGGTATGACAAGGTTTGCCGGATCCGATGGTTTCAAATAAAAAAAACAACAAATGTTGGCACAATTGTACGAAGAGAATTGCATAAACGAGAGAGACGTCCTTTATCTTCAAAAATTAAAGACCGTGTAAAGAAAATCTGAGAAATCGTCAGAATGTATCGTCGTTTAAGTAGAGTCCGTTTGGAATTAAGACCATTTCTTTGTAGGTAGAGAGGGGGATACGATACGAGTGGATACTATTCGCCGTTGCAACTTGACGGTAAATAACCGCCAGTGTCATCATAATCACCCGAAAATTGGATGAATTCCAGAATGCGAAACTCTCATACGATAGTGAAGACATAGAACGAATAAAAAAGTTTAACTATCTGGGGACTTGGTTAAGTGAAGACTGGTCTTCAGACGTAGAAATCAAATGCCGGATAGAAAAAGCGAGGAGCTCATTCATGAGATTTAAAAACGTCTTTACGAACTCTGACTTTGACCTCAATCTCAGAATAAGATATACAAAATTTTACGTATGATCCGTACTGTTGTATGGTATAAAAGGCTGGACATTGTAGGTTAGCACAATGAAAAGGCTGGAAGCATTTGAAATGTGGATCTATCGAAGGATCTTGAAAATTCCACGGACAGCAAGAAAAACCAACGAGAAAATTTTGAGGACGATAAGAAGAAAACGTGAATTGCTGTGCACGATAAAACGCAGGACAACAGCGTACCTGGGACATGTGTTACGCAATGAAAGGTACCATTTACTTCAACTATTAATAGAAGGAAAAATAGAGGAAAAAGGGATGTAGGCAGAAAGAAGATGTCGTGGCTTCGAAATATCAAACATTGGACAGGAAAAGGAACCACAGAAGAATTAATTCACACCACCAAAGATAGGGAAAAATGGTCAGAAGTGATCGCAAACATCCATTAGTGGATAGCAGCGAAAGAAAAAGAAGTCATAGCTTTGACTTCGTGCACCTTCAAGAAGAAGTGTTTATTTAGAGGGGGAAAGCTAAAGATACGGTCCTAATCTTGACTCCACTCTAACAAAGTGTTTGCAGATTTGTTTATCATTAACTGAAAAATAGTTAAATGGATTTTGCATAACAATTTGAATATGAAAAGGATTTATGCAAAAATGGTTACAAAAATATTGCTAGGACATTCGTGAAAAGTTAAAAAATCATCCAGATTTAAGAAAAAATATGATCACTTGCGATCACTTGCACAGTGTGATTCAGAAACCAAGAGTTAATAGATGCACCAAGTCACTATCATCATCCAAAATGAAAAGAGCCTTATTGTAAGATTATGCAGGCTGGGTTTTCTGTGGAAAGCTAGAAAGTTTTTTACTCCTGATCAACTGTTGACGACGAACAAGGATCAAATCCGACCTATACTGGAGTATTGCTCGCACATTTGGGGTTCAGCACCAAGGATTCTCTTCATCTTCTAGATTCCATTCAGAAAAAAACCATTCGGTTAATAACAGCTCAACTCTCACAGATATCCTTTACCCTCTAGAACATAAAAGAAGAGTTGCAGACCAGACATTACTCTACAGATATTTCCATGGCAGATGCTCCAAAAAAATAAAAACTCTTGTACCACCACTGGCCACATTTGGCCGAAGAACTCGGCACGCTGATCAGTCTCAGCCATTTACTCTCAAGATTGACAAGGACCAATCTCCATCAAGTAATCCTTCTTTTACAGGGCTGCTACAGAATGGAACAAGCTTCCAAAATCAGTTTTTCCAAAGAACTATGACCTGCAACTTTTCAAAAAGCGGGTGCACAATCATCTCCTTTCTATAATTCCTTCCACTTCTAATAGTCGCAGTGCGGGCCGTCCGTGGCCCACACGATAGGTCTACCCTTTTTGCGACTATTTTCAGTAAAAAAAAAAGATTTTTGTTACGTTTTGATCATTAACGTTTCGATATTAAACATTGGCATCATCAGCGTATTTAGAATTAAAAAAAAGCGTTAACAAAAATAAAACATTGAATATTATTTAAAGCGCGCATCAGTTTTAGGTAGGTATTTGCAGAATGTCAATGTTGTTGACAAATCGCATTCCGCCGACCGACCGTTTCAAAAGTAAATAGAAAAAAAAGCTCGTTTTCCTCCGCATGTTATCTCTCGAATTAAACCGGAATATATTAAAATTTTTCGGAACTTTTTCGTTTTGACCGAAAGCAGAATATAAAAATACCTCGGTTTCAATAGATAATTTAGCGACAGCGATTTTATGATAACAGCGTCGCCACCAAAAGATCTTCGCGATAAAAGCGTATCAATAAAATTTATTTGGCCAAAGCGTTTACAGTGTGATACTTAAATAGTACTTCTTTCTCAGTACAGTGTGTTTAAGGAAGTTTAAATAGAGGGGCCCGTTCAGATTAGGAGGAAGTTCAAAGGGACCAATAAAAAAACCAGATATCACACCACACCAAATATTTACATTTACCTTGAATTCATTCTAAAACTGTCGTTCCTTTTGAGCATGTGGATTTTTGGAGTCCCAAAAATGATTGTTTTTTCAATTAAAAACACATCGTCTAGTAAACGTCGCCTCATCGGTGAAAAGGAGGTAATTAAAAAAATTCTGGTTTTCGTTTTGTTTATCTATCATAAATTAAGCAAATAGTAGGCGAACTGGTAAATCTTGAGGAAGCAAATTTTGGACAGAAGTATAGTGATATGGACGGAGAATCTTTTTCTTTAAAATTCTCCAGATAGACGATTGGCTTATTCCTGTTGCCGCACTTAACCGACGAGTACTGAGATCTGGATTTTCCGAAATACGGACTAAAACCTCTTCTTCATCATCGACGTTGATATTTTTTGGAGAACCATTCAAGCTTTTAGGACGAAAACACCCAGTTTTGCCTAGGCGGGTATAAATACGTCTGAACAGTTTGTGATTGGGTTGTCTTCGATTTGTATGACTCAAAATACCTTCTGACTACACCAAGTCCACTATAATTTGACTGAGCAAAAACACAAAACATATTACGCATTTCACTGTAGTAAAATTCATTATGTCGTGGCATTTTCTGACACAAGCCTACTTGAAAAAAGGTCAATATAATAACGGTGGCTTAGGAGTCTTTACGCTGAATGCCTATAATGCAAATAACTAAAAAACTAGAGTTACATGAAATAAACAAGAGCTCTTTTTTATTTAAAATTGAACTGCCTTTTAGATTTTTAGTTATTTTAGATATAACTCATTAGGCAAAAAAGATATGTTGTAATTTACCTAAGTAACAGGGTATAACTAACGCCCTGTATAAAAAGTGCTAAATTCAGCATAAAATTCGTAATTTTCATGCCAAAAAACATAAAGTTGCCAAGTTTTAAGACGATGCTGCTTAAAATTACAAAATTATTAAGAAATTTTAAACTAAAATTCCAACTGTAAATACCTTGTATCTCGTAAACCTGCAATATTTGTATAAGACATGTTAAGCTCAATCGCCATATTTTGGTGTGTAGTATCTCCAGTTCAGAGATTGCCCATTCTTAATGAATCACCCTGTATATACATCGATTTTAGAACGTTCTTTGACGTCTTCCGATTCCCAGTCTCCATTGATCCCTGTCCTCCCAGAGATCCTCTTCCAAACCTCTCTCTCTCTCATTTCTGTGTCTATTCACTCTCTCCAACTCTTCCTAGGTCTTCCTCTCTTTATTCTTCTTTGGAGGTTCCAGTTAATGACTTTCTTTGGCAAACGGTCTTCTTTAATTCTCTGCACATGTCCATACCATTTAAGTTGTTTTATTCTAATATTCTCTACAATGCTATGGACCAATTTCCATAATCTCTCTGATCCTGTCATTTCTAATTCGTTTCAGTCTGGATATTCCTGCCGCACGCCTCCAGAAGTCCATCTCTGTTGCTTCTAAAGCTTTTTCTGACCTATTTCTATTGGTAGGAAGCAAATATTTTAACTTTTTTATCACATAATATTAAGCTAATTTAGTGCTATTTTGTACCACTTGCAGATAATTTGATACTTCAGCAGTTTCTGAGAAACAAGGGATAATTAATGTATCTTGGAAAATCAATTTTTTCAATTTCTGTTAGAAGGGAGCAAATATTTCAACTTATTTACGCCGCACAATTTAATCCTATTTGCACCATCAACAGATAATAAAATTAGTCAAAATAGTTTTTGAACCGAAAAAAAACTTTGGAAGTAATCATACAAAAAATAATTTTAAAAAATTTAGTCAATCATCTGCCTACTTTAAATTAAAGTAATATATTTTTTGGTCTATCTTAGCTGAAAAAAATGTAAGAAATTAATGTTTTCAACAAAAAACATCATCAGTGTGTAAATGCACGCAATATTACACATGATTTTATAACCGCAATTACTTCGTTTTCATAGATACCGGGTGTTAAAGTTTTTCTTAAAAACTGACGATTTATTTACCTTCTTTTACACCACAGCGTTCTCTTATTTCACTATTCTTTACTTTATCCAACCGAGTCACTCCGGCTATACTTTTTAGACTATTCGTCTCCGCAGCATTAATCCTGTTTTCATGTTTTCCATACGCTGTGGAAAATTTCACGGTTACACCAGTAATATCGCAATGCTTCGAAGTAGTATTTATTTAATAGAGTACCTAACTTTTTTTTTCATTTATATCGTTTTACGACGTTCTTCGACGTCTTTCGATACACAGTCGCCATCTATCTCTATCTCTCCACGAGTCTTCATCCATGTCACTATTTCTAATTTCATTATCTATGCCTTCTCTCTAACTTCTTCTCAGTCTTCCACGTTTTCTGTGTCCCGGCGGTGTCCAATTTAATATTTGTTTCGGAAACCTATCTTCTATCATCCTCTGTACATGACCGTACCATATCAGTTGTTTTGTCTTAATGTCGTCTACAATTGTATGTTCTACTTTCATTATCTCTCTGATACGGTGGTTTGTTATTCGTTCTTTTCTGGACTTTCCTGCAGATGTTGCTAACATCGCAAAATTAGCAAGCCAGAGGCTAGGTTTTCTGTGGAAAGCTAGAAAGTTTTTTACTCCTGATCAACTGTTGACGACGTACAAGGCTCAAATCCGACCTCTACTGGAGTATTGCTCGCACATTAGGTTGATAAAGAGCTCAACTCTCACATATACCCTTCACCCACTAGAATATAGAAGAAGAGTTACAGACCAGACATTACTCTACAGATATTTCCATGGCAGATGCTCCAGAGAAATAAAAACTCTTGTACCACCACTGGCCACATTCGGCCGAAAAACTCGGCACGCTGATCAGTCTAACACATTTACTTTCAAGTTTGACACTACAAGGACCAATCTCCATCGAGAATCCTTCTTTAACAGAGCTGCAACAGAATGAAACAAGCTTCCAAAATCAGTTTTTCCAGAGAATTATAAACTGCAACTTTTTTAAAAGCAGGTTCACAATCATCCCCTTTTAAAAGTCGCAGTGCGGGCTTTCCGAGGCCCACACGATAGGTCTACCCTTTTTGCGACTATTTTTAGTAACAAAAAAAGATCTGCGCCAAAACTCCATTTCTGTGGCTTTAAGCATTTGTTCTGTTATATGCTGCTATATGTTATAATGCTTTTCATTATGGTATTATATATTTTGTGTTATTGTCTGATCCCAGAGAATTCCATTTAGTATTGATATTGCTCTCCTAACTTGTACGTTTCTTTCTCTTATTGCGTGGTCTAACGTGCCGTCATTCGATATTTCTAAGCGTAAATATTAATAGTTTTTACATTGTCTGATATGTTCCCCACTTTGTAATATTAGTTCCTGTTGTATACCTCCTACGCACATAGCTTCTGTTTTATTTGTCAACCTCTAGTCCCCATTTACTTACTGTATTCTTCTATAAGTTTCCTTGACATGTATTCTAAATCATCATGATCCTGTGCCAATACTACTTGATCGTCTGCGAAGCAAAGTGTATATAGGGTCTTTTTGTTATTTAGTGGGATGCCATTCCTTTACATTTCTTTTTCCATATTTTTAAGGTACCAAACTACAACTCTTAAAATGTGCACGCCTTTGGTATACACACCGTTAGAAAACTTAATGAGATTTTGACTTTAAATTCTGTGGATATTTAATTTAATTTTTTTTGTCACTAAATACAAATTCAACAATTATTTTGCGATTATAAATGGAGTAATGATTTTATTTATTTGAAAAGTGTTTGCGTTTAAAAAAGTCCACTTTAATCTTTCTTTCAGACTTAAACGATTTGCTTAGAGCTTAACAAAATTGTATGTTCCTTCTTTGTTTTTTGTTTATTTCATTTGCTAAATCAAAACGAGCCGGTTAGAAATAGACTAAATAATTATTCGGTAAAAAAAAATTAAAAAAAGTGTCTAAAAGTCATTTTAATAAAAGATGTGGTTTGGAGTTTAATTATGCGTACCGTGCAACTCCAGTTAATGGATAAAACTGTTCAAATAAAAATAGGTTAAAAGCACAACCGCCTTCGAGAATTATCGGCAAACAACTCGATAGAAAGAGAACCGACTAGAATATCGAGTTCTAGACGAGTTTGTATCTTCACACGGTTCAGAAAAACTGAACGCAATTAGTTTGGAAAAACATCACCAATCGTGTTTGTTTTATACGCCTTTAATCATCGTTATTATTTCGATTTTTATTTTTCGCAATCAGTAAACAACAGAGAAGGACTCTTTTTTATTGCCCACTTGGCACTACAAACGCTTCTTTGATGTTGGAGTTGGGTAACATTTCGAGACCAATACTTTGTAGCACGTACACATCAAATTTAATAAAATTCTTCATTGTCAGTAATAAGATGAAGAAAACCCTACTACAGCCGTAGAGGTAATGCTGAACCTTCCACCATTGCACTTATGTGTAATGAAAGAAGCAGCAACCAGTGCCTTCAGATTAAGCCAGACAATAAATCTTAGAGCAAGAAATCGAAATGGGCATTTGAAGATTTTAAAAAATATTTCACTAAAATCCATGTCTAAGCCGACAGAAATTATGCCAGTTAGGTACGACTTTAAAATTCAGTTTGAAGTGGTTATAAACAACCACCAAGTTTGCACAGAAAACGGGTCTCAACTTGGAAGGGATGCTGTAGTGTGGTACACTGATGGATCCAAGATAGATGAAAGGATTGGAGTGGGCGTAACACCCCAACCATCTTTCAAGCAGAATTACATACCATAGAGATATGTGCCCAGGAGTGCATCGAAAAAAACACTCGATGGGTAGAAATCCATTTATTATCAGATAGCCAAGCAGCACTAAAAGATCTGAAGTCATACACTTGTGAGTTTTAGCTGACTTGGGACTGTAAACAGTCACTGATACAACTGGCAGCGAACAATCAGGTTACTCTGAGGTGGGTTTCAGGTCACAACGGAGTTAAAGGCAACGAAGAAGCAGATTGCCTTGCCAAAGAAGGGGCAAATACACAATTTTTCGGCCTAGAACCCTTCTGTGAACTTTCCAAAGCCCTCTTAAAGGAAGAGGTTCGACGCTGGGAAACAGATAAAATGAAATCTCACTGGCATAAAGTGCCATGACAAAGACAAGCGATAAGGCTAGTAAGCCTTTCGCCAAGAAAGCTAAACAGCTCCTCGAGTTGGACAAGAAAGACTTGAAACTGGTGACAGGGCTCCTCACTGGACACTGCCCTCTGAGGTATCACCTTAAAAAAAAGGGCAAAACAGAGAGTGATAGTTTCCGCTACTGCGTGAACTTCGCTAAAACTGCAAAACATTTGTTTTGCGAATGCCCAGCGCTTTTCTGCAAGACGCTTAAGTTTCTGGAAGTGGCCTGCCTAATGCCCTTCGATGTTGGGAATTTAGTTCCCAGGAAACTGATAAACTTTTACGAAGTCTCGGAATGCTGGGCCTCAAATAGATAAAGGGTTATGCACAAAAGATCTGATAGGTCAAGGTGCTTAAAAGGTTGCATGGCCTTCACGACCCCTCCCCCTACAATCTACAATCTCCAATGTGGACTTATCTAAATATTTTGTTTTTTAAAGTCAATATATTTCACTCGTACTGGTACAAAATTTAAAAAAAAGGAAAATTTGGCGAGGGGATCCACGAGTCCCATAAAAATTAAATTTATTATTAGAAAAATTTTTACATTGTGCTAGTTCTGCCCTGTAATCTGACATGGTCGTTTAAGCAATGCGGTTATTTTGTTATTACTGGCAATTCTTGTCAGATAACTAGCCGGCAATATGTTTGCTTTAATTTATTCATTAAAAGTTTTTTTATTCCAATGAAAAAAGATCTAAAATATCATTCCGATTTGGAGGATAATGACATAAAGTTTTCCGCTACGTTGCTAGAGAGTTTTAACCCATTACCGTTTTTATGTACTGACGGAATTTTCAATTAATTTAATTACCAATTCATTGTTGGTAAATGACCCGAACGCATGTTTTTAAAAAAAGGATAACTAAGAAATTACAATTTTACACTAATAATTTAACAAATATTGTCTTAAATTAATGACCCATGTGTGTAGATATAATTTATTACAATAACAAAAAGTTATTAAAATCTTAAGTGTATAAGTACGAGTAAAACCACTAAAATTTACCTTTTTATTAGCATGTTTGAATGAATATTTAATATTAAATTTATATCTGGGCTTGCTAAAAGTTACGAAACAACTTATTGTAGAATTTTTTTATTAGTAAGGGGAGGGCAGGCAAAAAAAAATAAATAAAAAATTAACGTCTTAATCACATTTATTCTTTACTTTGTACTTGTACATTTGTCTTGTCTTGTTCTTCTTTGATTTATATTTGTTTTTAAGAAAATAAATACATAAATTGGGCAAAAGGAATATTGGAAACAATTTAAAGAAATAATTAGACCTTTGGTCGGGATACGTTACGCTAGTTCCATGAGTCCATTCTCTACAAAATTACATTGTATAGCTCATTTTACCAATATACGACGGTATCGGATTAGACACCAAGACATCGACATAACGGGCGCACTGTGTTGAGAAGTACATTAGTAAATTCCCCTAAGATTTTAACCCATTTTTTATTTATTATTGAGCTTTTGTTGGAACGTTTTATTTTTATTTTTGCTTTATTGTGAACAGAAATCGTTGATGTAGCTCTCGATGAGTTTTTTGGCTAGAAATAGGCACATATTTAATTATGTTAAAAGGAAATGCAACAAAAATAAATTATCGGTACAAATTTAATAAATATGTTTAATCATGTAGTACTAACGGTATTATCAAGCATCAAATTTATAGTCATCATAGTCGGAATCACTGTCGTCGCTATCCTCATTCGGATTGTAAATGATAAAAGGATTAACTGCTTCGATGCGGTTTTCACGAACCCACTATTCCTTTATCAAATGGTCACATTTTGTGACAAATTTTTCCCAAATTTCAGGAGTGGCAGTATTAAGTGCTCGTTGCCAGGTTTCCAAAACAGCCTTATCACTGTAACCATTAGATCCAATGTGATTGTCGTAATAAGTTTTGCATATTTTCCAAATATACTCAGTGGGATTAAATTGGCAATGATAAGGCGGAAGTTTTAGCACACGATGTCCATAACTGAGTATAATTTAATCCACTTGGTACATTTTTTTTCTTTCGTGACTTTTAGCTATTGATAATAATTTCGGCAAGCGATACTGTGGAAATTATCTTACGTATTGTTTTGTATCGTTTATAAATAGAACATTTATGCTTCATTCAAGTACTTTTTTTCATAAAATGTGTTAAATATTTATGAAAGATATTTTTGATGCAGGTACACAACCAAAAAAAAAGTAACTCGTATTCATAATTCTTTGACCCTTTTGACGACCTTATAGAAACAAAACTGTCCCACCCCAAAAAACAAACAGTGAAAGAAAAGAAAGTAAGCGGATTAACGGAAACGAAAACGAACCTGAAGAGATAAAAGTTTAATACAATTTGTCTTTGACAGTATTTTGGTTATTTGACGCCGTATTAATTAACTAAAAATATAGAATTTTAATAAAAAAATAATAAATGCAATTATCTGCATAGTAATGATAATCCTCGTAAATAAATATTCTGACTGTTACCAACTGACACAACCATTCAAAATGATTTACATACCATCAGTTAATCATAACAAAACCACCATTTTCAAACAATAATAATCCAGCGTATAAAATTGAAGGAATTCATTATAAATTATTCAATTTAATAATTAAAATTATTTGATTATGACATGAAATTAATATTACTAACACTAATAACGATTCCACTTTAATCGCATTATTAATTTTGATAAAAACTGCGGATATGACAGATTAAAAAATGTTTTATTCTAAAAAATTGGATTTGGATTTTTTACGGGATCACACATTTTTTCGTCACAACAGAAAAGAAATACTTTATTTAGCTGATTAGTAATTAATTATACCAGATTTAGTTTGACTGTTTCAAGACAAAGTCTACAAATACAGGCTATGTGCACGATGACTACTAGCCCCGCTGACGGGAAACAAAATACTATTGGACGCCTTCTCTGTCATTGCATCAATTATTAAATCATTTAGCTGTGTGTGAGAAAATAAAAATATAAAAGGTTTACAATAAAAAGTAAGTAAATAATAATTATTTTTAACTAGCGGACCCGGCAGGCGTTGTCCTGCCCAAACGATAGCTTGCTTGCTTTGGGAATAACTCTATCAAACTCAGCGACCCCGAAAACTATAAATTCGACACTTACATCGTCGTTTATAAAAGATTTTATATTCCATCCCTTTTCACCCCTTTCGTAGGGGTGCTTACAACATTGGTGATATCACAATCAAATTCAGCGACCTTGAAAACTACGACTTCGCTACCAATATCGACGTTTTAAATATTTTTTATATTTCATCCCCTACCCACACCTTCCGTAGTGGTGCTAACAAAATTAGGAATATTACTATCAAATTTTGACACATAAAAACTATAAATTAGATACCAATATCAGCCGTTTTTGATAATTTTTATATTTCATCCCCTTCTCACCCTATCGTAGGGGTGCTTACAAAATTAGTAATGTTACTATCAAATTCAGCTACCCCAAAACCTATGAATTCGACACTAATATCAGCCGATAGTTTTTATATTTCATTCCCTACCCACCGCTTCCGTAGGGGTGCTAAAAAAAATTAGGAATGTTGGTATCAAACTCAGCCACCACAAAAACAATGAATTTGACACTAATATCGGCATTTTTTAATAGTTTTGGTTCAGCTGCTCTCGAGATTTGCGCTTAGCAAAATATTTAGTGATTTATTTTTATATTATATATATATATATATATATATATTTTAATAGAAATGTGTCACACATAAATAATTTATGTTTAACATCGCGCATTGGTAGCATAACCCAAAATATTGCAGACCGGGTTTGAAAGTATCAAACACTCTCTGTTCGAGGTTGTAGCTCCACGTTGGGAATCGATACAATGTTATTTTACTTAAATCTTTATTAACACAACAACCAGGAACACAACAACAATTTCTAGATCGTTTAGTTTTGCCCATATCTCCTTTGTGATTAAAACTTTTTTAATTAACTCTACTTGTTGTGATCACGGATCGCAACACTTTGTTTTTGAATTTTCTTTCTTCTAGTTTTAATTCTTTGCGACGCCAATGTCTTGAAAACCGTTCCCTTTTCCCTTCAACAGTGGTATTAATTCCGCCTTAGAACGATACGGTCAAAAGTAGTATTCTTCCGACCGCAAAGGGCGAATGTATTTAGAAGTATTGTTCCGACCGTCGATAGTGACGAGTCATTTATTCAGTTCCTTCTTCCACGGCGATTAAACCTTGCTAGTATTTCTTCGACCGTCGATAGTGGCGAGACTTTCCTTTCGTTAGTTTCCATGGCTTTGAATTAATATCAACGCTTGCAACAGTCGGGAAAAGTGCATTGTGGTTTTGAAGATAGAAATACCTACATTTTGTTTTAAATAAAACGTTAAAAAACCAACCGATTACTTCCAGTTCACTATATCGAAGTTAAGTATTCATTCCTCCCGTGTACAAAAGAGGAAATTAATTACACCCGATTTCTACACTACTCACTACTCTATACGAAAAATTAGAGTTCAAAAGTTCCAGTAGTGCTCACTCCGAATACTTGCATCGATATTATTTCTAACTCCGCCCCCTTGGACATAGCCTATAGGGACCGTGCGTCATGTGACTTTAACGCCATCTGGTAACAAAAATGTAAATTTATGGGAGGATTTATTACAGTGTTATATGTCGCTTATTAATTAGATCAGATTAGTCAGCAAATCCATATGGACATATTCATAGGTAAAACGAAAACCAAGACCATCGCTAGGAAGCCAATGAGATGCAAGCTGGTAATAGATAATAAACCCATAAACCAGGTCATGCAATTTAGATACCTGGGCATAGATATGTCGAGCGCTTACGACTCGGTAAAGGACCTGAGAAATCAAACTAACATTTAGCCATAATATCAGGATATCTAAGGGAAACTGTATGGGCTTAGAAGAGGAAAATGAAAATACATAAGACATGCGTCAGGCCAATAATGACATATGGTATAAAAGCGAGAGGGGATACTAACAAGACCAAAAGGATGCTATGAGTCGCCGTAATGTCAGTACTAAGAACAATAGCCGAGAAAACAGGAAGAAACACTGACATTAGAGCACAATGCGACGTACAGGATGTGGTGAGATGAGGAAGGCAGAGGAGAAGAGAATGGTATAACCACGTGAATGACCGACGATAGACTACCTCGCATTGTACTAGAGGGAAAACCAGCAGGGACCCGTCCACCCGAAAGACCACCAAAGA
Organism: Agelastica alni; assembly: GCA_950111635.1. NCBI lineage: Eukaryota > Metazoa > Arthropoda > Insecta > Coleoptera > Chrysomelidae > Agelastica > Agelastica alni. Next base: position 81,297,132 of record OX467710.1, on the reverse strand, counting down.
AATGGAGAGACAGCTGGCAGTCCACATCTCAGGAAATATTACAAGTCCGGAATCAACAGATCATCTAGATCTCTAACAAGTAGAAGAAGAAGCAGAAGTTATATGTCACTAATTAATTAGTAATTTAAGATTGGAATCTAATGCGGCTTGTAAAAATATTCAGATAGAGGAGCCACCGTGCATATTATTGAATATTTATCCAAGTGAATAATTAATTAAAGTCAAAACTAACTTTTACTACGAACGAATCTGGCGAACTGATCAGTATACACGGTTGCCGATAATGTTACGTATTCCAAGTAACAGCTGTTTTAAACTATCCGTTATTATTTGGCTAGGAGATTATTCAGGAAGAAATGATTCATAAAATAATTATTCCAGAATTAACATTTTATTTCCAACATTTTTTTATACATAACTATAAAGTCGAAAAAGGTTATTAAAATGAATCTAGAGATTCGCCTATTGGCGAACTTGGCAACATGACTGTGGGTTGTCCTAAAAGATGTGATATAAGAATACCATCGTATAGGGGTTTTTTACGGCGTAATATTTTATGTCAGTGGCAGACAAATCTTTATTGGTTTCGATATTCTATTGAATGTTTTGAAAAAACTGCATTGCAAAAGGCGTATAATAGTTTTCAATCCATATGCCATAATTTACTTGGTGAATTCTTACAATAGAAGTTATCAGTTGGAAGTTGCAGCTTATAATTTTCGCGAAAAAATGAAAAATAATTCTTTTCTTTATTCCCAACGAAGTGGACGTCGAGTGCTGATTTAAACCGAACTGGTGACCACCCACCCACACCTTTACTTTTTCAACATGATTACATATTCCAGCGAAGTTCTTTGTTTATCGTCAAGCAGGGTTATTCGCAACCGTCGTGTATTTTTGACGTTTCATCCTACTCCGACTGATTTAACAGGAAGTGGTCCCTAACAATAATAATTCATCTCGATATCTGTAAATGTAACACGAAAACAGGTTCCAAGCTTTAATACCACTAGAAATGCTATCTTTTTATTTAAATTTAACATAATTTCACAACGTTTTAATAATATGCAGTATCAAATGACACTAAAAGTCAACAGACTGGTTTGAAGCAATAATTTTAATTCACGTTTCATTATCCAGCATTTACGACATACTTGGTATAAAACAGATTATCCGACATCAAAAATTCGAAAGATTAGTACTCGGTACTTTCAGATTTTATTCACTATTTCCAACGTTTATTTTATGCTTTAAAATACCGGCGCATCTAGAAAACTTCTTTTCAAGACACTTGTGTTTCGTTATCACAATATAACTGGTGATGTGTACCTGTTGTAAAAGGTTTAACGGTTAGACATGAAGAAGACGATAGTGGGATCCTAGAAAATCGTTCTCACTTCGCGGAAACGTCGTTTCAATTTATTTAATAGCGTTTCCAAGAACAACAGCGATTCGTAATTATTCGAATTGGTAAGCAGAAGGAAGCGCCGCGTTCGCACTAATATAGGTCGTTATTAACGTTAAGTTTTGGTAATTAAGAAGTGACATCTTGAGTTGGAATTCTAAGTTTATCTTGTGTTTATATATACTGTATGATGATGGCGGCATTTACTACTCTTCTGGCGAAACACATTTTTTGAAGTAAAACTTGGGGAGTAAGCTGGTGAATGCGTGACGAGAGCGTTAGGAAAAGTGTGATCGGGCAAGGAGAACAGAAGTTGAGAGGGAGATATAAGTTAGTGAAGATAGAAAGAGAGAAAGTTACGTTTCGTATATTGTGTCCAAGCCTCCGTGGCGCAATTGGCTAGTGCGTTCAGCTGTTAACCGAAAGGTTGGTGGTTCGAGCCCATCCAGGGGCGAATCTTTTTTTTTTAATATACATACATATAGATGGAGCTATAAATTTTTCTTCATTCGTGTGGTCTAAAGCACACTCGTTTTTTTTTCTGCTGCTACAGTACATATCTGTTCTTTTAAAAGAATTAAGTTCATTTTACGTTTTCATTACGTTCGGCATTTAAACGCTGTTCCCATGAAAATGGCAGCTATGACAACTCAGTTTCATCAAAACTTTTTAAAGTTAAGAGATGTAATGAGCAGTGAAAATAACAAACTATCATTCCGTGCTCTTTAAAAGAATATACCATTGTTACACTTCACGTTATTCTTTTATTACCACTTAAAACTTACCCTCGTGTCGATATCCTTTCCCTTCTCCATGTACCTCATAATTGCCGTCGAGATCTTATTGTCCAAATTTCTGATGACAGCGTCAACGTTAACATCAGCATCGTTACTGCTTTTCTTCATGGCGTTTACCAAACTCTCAATACCCTCCACGAACCCGTTCCACGGGAGATCCAGCTCGGCAACGTATTTGGTAATACATCCTCGCAAAACGTTAAGGCAGTACCCGCTGCACGGTTTCGCGTGCTTCCACAAACCCAAACATTTGGGGCAATACGTCATTTTGAGCAGAGCGTCGTGGCATTCCGAATTATCGCTGCTATGTTCGTCGATGAGCAAAGTATCCGTCGTGTTAAGGACTTCGGAGCCGATTTTAAAGGCTTGCAACAGCAGCCTGGTAGCTTCCAAACTTTTTGACAGAGACACCCCGATCTGTTTGGGGATATCTCCAAACGGTGATATGTTTTCGATTGACCGCTTCAAGCAATCTTTGTAATTTAGCGTAAAGTCTTTATCGGATATGTCTGCGGAATGGTGATAGGCTAACGGAAATAGTTCCGTAAAAAAGATATTCACGCTCTTGACGATTTCCTCCGGGCTGACTATCGCTTTTGCGTCAGTCGTGTTTATCCAAATGTAATTCCTGATGTCCCTGTACAAGGCTTCTATAGGTTCGCGGGAAAGGCTAGCCATGCCTCTGTATACTTGTAGAAACAGAAGAAGAGTTTTGTTTTCAGATTGTCGAGCAAGTTCGGACACATGATCTGCAAACAAAAACATAATTTAGTTAAAAAAAGGTTTTTTTGGATTTTTAAATTAGTTGTATATTAGTTGTAGCAATAAAAATTAAAATTTTATACTTTGTAAATTAAAATCATTAAATAATAATTAACCTAATAAAATAAGCTCAAGGCCACTTTTGACAGACATATAGAAGAAGAAGAAGCTGTCGTCACTGTTTTTAATATTATTTATGGCGGGTAGAGATAAGAAGAATTACCTCTGTGTTAAAAAAATGTCACTGAAAGTGTATTGACGGTGTTACTGGAGAAGAATCTGTTTTTAAAAAGAACGCTCAAAGTTTGGATAAAAAGGACCAGGAATGTGCATTTTTTATTTCCTTTTTACTTTTACGTTTAACTGAACGTTAATGCATAGATGTTTTAATGAAACATTATTGCGTATCTATTTAGCTTCGACATAATTCACTTCATCTAAAACAGCAAACTTCAGATCCAACATTACGTCTACCAGAGCCACCTTTATATGCCACATTTTGGTGGAAATCTTTTAATAAAAGTACCCTCTATATTAAAATCATTAAATAATAAATTTGATCGAGTGTGGCATGACGGACTTCTTTTCAAAATAAAAAAACCTACCTATAGACTTCTACAACCTAATAAAGTCATATCTAAGCGACAGACACTTCTTTGTAAAACAAGAAGAGTCTTTATATGCTATCAAAGCTAAAGTTCCGCAAGGCAGCATCATGGGTCCCACGTTGTATCTGCTTTTTACAGCTGATCTCCCTACAGACATTGCAGCACAAAAGCTTCAAAACAGTCTTGATCAAGGATCCAAATGGCTCAAAGACTGGCGAATCAGTCCAGGTTAATTTCACAAACAGGAAAGAAACATGTCCACCCGTCACTCTCGACGGCACACCTCTACCACAAGAGGATCACGCCAAGTATCTTGGAATATACTTGAATAGACACCTAACCTGGAAGAAGCATATTTTTACAAAGCGATTAGCTATGGGCCAACAGTTGCGCACTATGTACTGGCCACTAAATAAAAAATCACAACTCTTACCTCAAAACAAACTATTGCTTTATAAATGCATATTAAAACCCCTATGGACATATGGCCCACATCTATGGGGAACAGCAGTAAAATTACACATTGAAATAATACAGAGATTCCAATCAAAGATACCTTGGTATGATCAAACAAACTCCATCACGATCTCTGCGTCAAAAGTGTTATAAAAGAAATCTCGGAAAGGACAAAAGCGTACAAGAAGCGAACCACTAATCATCCAAATATGCTGGCAGTCAATCTAATAAACACCCAAACAGTTGACTAAAAATGAAGATTCTTCAAGACTTTCTCTGAGAGGCACAAGAATAAACGGAGCAGTCACTGGACGGCTTTCGTGCAAGCACTTTAATTAAATAGAATCTTACACATATTGCTGAATATCTGCAACATTGATAGATTGCAGTAATGGCATTAAATAATAAAAAAAAAAATAACCCTAATAAAAGTGGACTGTCAGCTCGAGGCCACGTTTAACAGACATATAGAAGAAGAAAAAGAAGAAGCCATGACGTCACCCATCTGCTGCTAACGCGAAACCATAAGTTTGCCTCCTACCAAATTTTGTCACAACGCGCCTAAAGAAATTTTCAAAAAAAATTATTCGGTATCTACAAAAGATGCTCCTCGATTAATGAATAGAGAAGTTTGATACACTCCACAAGAGTATAAAGTATTGCATGCGTTACAGATTAAACTTGGTGTTCAAATAATTATATTAGATTTTATAACTATATCCATGTTGTTGATATTTTTAGGTTTAAGTAAAAAAGTAAGCCAATTTCCAGAAAACCCCCAAAGAGTTCAGTTGAATATGGTTAAAAGAATAACGAAGTACTTGCACATAACTATGAATCTTCGGGTCGAACGGAGAAATGGCATTGAAAGGATTTAGTGATGCAGATTATGCAGGGGACATCACTACGAGGCGTTTTATAAGCGGTATGTCTTTTATTTGTAAAATTCCCAATATTGTGGGGAACTCTGTATCTCTTCCAAAACAAACCAGCATTCATGTGTGTTATAGACCTGCAAAAGGCGTTTGCCTGAATACAACTGGAGGACGTGGTACACCTTTACAACAGGCCAATCCCATATAACATCAAAAAACTATCGAAAATATTTACCAGAGGAACAAAATACAAGCCAAAATTAATGGCACAACTACCGAAAAAATTCCTGTAAATAGTGTTATTCGACAAGGAGATTCACTTAGCCCCTTATTGTTCAACATTGTTATGGGCGAAATAATAAAAAACACTCGTAACCCAAAAGGGTATAAAATGGGGAACAACGGCAAAAAGTCTGCGGCAAAAACGAAATGCATGACCACGTCAAAAACACCTATCAGATGCAAACTGGTTGTGGATGATAAAATTATGCAACAGGACATGAAATTTAATTACCTAGACATAAAAATATCAGCACGAACCTCAGCTTATCTAAACGCTACAATTCTCCAAAACAAATAAATCGGAATCTAGACCAAATCCCGAATCTACAGGGCGGTCATCCGACCTATACTAACATACACAGCAGAAACTAGACCAGATACATCGAACACAAAGAGAAATGAAAATAGTGCGCAGGATCGTTGAAAACACTTTTTGACAGGAAGAGAAGCGAGTACAATAAAAGAACATGTAAAATAGACAATATAAATAAATGGATACTGAAAAGAAAGAGAGACGACAGAATGGTCAAAATAACTAGAGACAAGTCGCCAAAGCGTTGGAAGACCCCGCAAGAGATGGAGTGACAACCTCTGTAACAATTGAACGGCGAAGATTTTATAACTATATTTATGTTGTTGATATTTTTAAGTTGGTTGTCAAATATTTGTATATATGATACTTCTATCAATAAAATTATTCTCCAAGAATATTTTTACGAATTATATTTATTGAAAATCATATACTTACTTCAATTACATGTACTAATATATTGTTTAATTTTTTAAAGCCACTAGAGTAATTTTTCAAAAGTTATTTTTTGATTTGTAATGTAAAACGAAGACAAAAGATGCTTCTGGATAAATAATTAAGTTGAAACACTTCCTCCCTGCCCCAAGAGTATAAAGGGTTAATAGTACTGTTACTAAGACAATCGTGAAAAAAGAAGTCGTCAACAATTATGAAAATCATGTGAGTAAACCAACAATTTTAAAAATATTAGTTAATGTTTTACAGCCACAATAAGGTTCTTGTTTACGTATAACATGCAAATATTTAATTTTCCCGCAATGAATCGGGAATTAGAAAGATAAGACACCATAAAAATGAAGATATTTCGTGAGTGTGTTTTTTAATATTCGAACGGATGGTGATGACTAAAGTAGGTTGGTCCATTAGTATGCCCACACACAGAGATAAGCAAAATCAAGCAAAACGAGTGGGGGGGAGTGGAGAAGAACATCGGTAACTTCGATTGGTATGAAAAGGTCATACATGATAATTTGGACATTTTTTTTTTTTAACTATTGCAGCAAGCAGTTGGGTTATAAATTCCATTCTAGTAAAAGTTTTTATCGAAAAGTGTGATTAATACCTTGAAGATAATTGATAAATTAAAAAAAAATCCCCAACGTAACGCTAATGAAAAAGCACCTTTACTGAACGGAGGTCACCGACTTATTGCAGATATCAGTCCGAAACATCAACCAATATCCTAAAATATTCAGCACAAGAGACATTACTTTTTTTTTATTTTGTTACCGGCCTTCAAGACCGCGACTAAAAGCTTGATTGGTCCCGCTTTTTCTTATTCTATCAATTAAACTTAAACGATTTCGGTCCAGAATACAGATGTATTTGGCAGCTAATTCTTATGCTATGCATTATAAATGTTTTGATAGGTATTTTATTTGCAAATTATTCTTGGAATAGTTTGTAACTCTTTATTTTATACAACATGCATGATGACATATTCATAATAATAATTCAACTGACACTGTCATACGTGACATAAAACATTTGTGCCCGATGAAATCACATACACTGCGTGAACATAAATATAAGAACATAACAATCCTCCCCTTTTAAATTAAAGGCCCAGTCTCTGAATAGGTTTTTTAATTCTAGAACTTCTTTTTTCTCTGTTGTTTTCTTCGCTCTTCTTTGTATTGGATATATCTTTGGTAATATCAGAAAACTCCGTCGTGGAAATATTTGCGAAGGATGAAGAGTCGTCCTGTAAAGGTTGAATTGATTTCTCCTCTTGCAATGCTTCATGGTCTCTCGTAACTTCGTAATTGTAATTTGGATTAGAAATTTGGAAGTTGATAGTCCTCGGGTAAACAACATTCATTTGTTTCTTCTTTTTCAGAAATATCCACTTCAGTTGTGGCTATTTGATCCACGTGTCTTCGCCATTATTTTCCATCAACATTGATGTAATAATGTAATAATCCCCTCTTTCCTGATTATTTTTTCAAATTTCCATTTACAGTTTTTTTCATAACTGCGGACACCAACAATTTCACCAGGAGGTTTGTCTGTACCATCGTATCTAAGTAAATCAAGTTTAGTCCGAATGTCTTTCTTCGTTAAGAGCATTGATGGTGATATCCCGGTAGTAGTATTTGGTGTTTTCCTATAATGCATAAGAAAATTTGCCAATTTAGTATCCAAATCGTCTCTAGTGTTGCTCAATTTTTTTAAAGCATTTTGCATTGTCTGGACGTATCGTTCAAATTGACCATTGGTTGCTGGATGGTATGGTGCCGAACACTTGTGTTGAATACCGTTACTCTTCAGAAAAGTCTCAAACTCGTGAGATTTGAAAGTTGGTCCATTATCACTGACCAAGGTGACTGAAAAACCAAAACGGGCAAATGTGTCCGAATTAAGGAGATGGTTGGGGTTAGTTAACTATTATGGCAGATTTCTAAAAGATCTGACTACAAAATTGTCCCCATTATATCATTTACTTCAAAAAGACTTTCAGTTTCATTGGACAGATCAATGTGAAAAGGCGTTTGATTTAATGAAAAAGGAGATTACTTCCAATGAAATTATTTGTCCCTATGACCCTAATTTTCCTCTGCTATTAGCAACTGATGTGATTCCATCCTCGTCGCCAATATTATATTTGCAAATTATTCTTGAAATAGTTTGTAACTCTTTATTTTATACAACATTCATGATGACATATTCATAATAATAATTCATCTGACACTATCATACGTGACCTAACACATTTGTGCCCGATGGAATCACATACACTGCGTGAACATAAATATAAGAACATAACAATAGGGATAGTGTGTTTTAATTATAAATCTCTTGTTAGTCTTTTTTTTTGCTAATATGCATCAAAAAGGTCATGGACAAAGTAAGAGAACCAGGTTTGCTAAATCTAAAGCTAAATCCAAGCTAAAAACGTAATTAGCCCTTCGAAGAAAAGCCTTGAACTTCATCTAACTCATTTCAGAATTGAAAATGGAAAAAAAAAATTTATTAGAAGAACTGATTGGGACTCACTTATTTAAGACACCGTATTTCTACACAATTATATACAGTTATCATGGGAATCGATTGAGCGTAGCTTGAGGAGTTTATGCATGATGTACAAGGTTTGACCCGGAAAGGTACAGGTAAAAAGTTATGGGCACCCATGTTGGGCATATGTGAAAACATTTTTTTCTTAAATAACGTTTAAAGAATAATTTTACTGATGGACACTTATTTAAGGGTTGTTTACGTTTTTTTACCGCCACTTTAGCCCACGCCAGTTGTCTTTGATAATCTCAGTATGTTCGTGATAGGGTTCTCGAAAACTGATAATCGAAAAGTATTCGATTCTTTGAGGTTATTCGTGTAAATTAGTTGTTATTTAATTTTTTTTACACGTTCAGCAACAACACCGTATTTCTTTTCTGCAGGTTTTTAATTTTTAGAATATAATAGAAATATAATAATAAAAAATAGTAACTATGTAAAATAAAACAATCAATACTTTCAAAGTTCGAATTTATTTGCAATACATTTATTTATTAACTTTATTGAACAATTTATGTAAACTAGTGATCGCAGATACAGACTAACTTCCGCGATCGGCGGTCGATATTTATATACGACGCTTCTGTCTACATAATTCGAGAGAATTCGATCACGTATTCTAGGTCTTTACAAGGAACACACGCGATTAGTCGCGCGCTTCTGGAATATTGTCGTAATGGCTGTGCTGTAGCATATTCTAGTGGCGTATCGTAAAATCGTTAAAATACAAAACTTCTACTATATAATTTGGGAATCCCATGCATCGATCGATAATTACAAAATCTAAGCACCAAGAACTAATTGACGAAAATACTAAATTCAAAATTAAAAAAAATTAGTACCTACCGGATACTACCGAATGCTTCCAGCTTTCGAAGTTTTGTTCCCAACTTAAAAGTATGTACTCGGTACTCAGTCGAGTTTTTGATTCTTATCAGTATATTAGAGAACCTAGTTCTCGATTCTCATCAGTATTCGGTTTTTCCCATCTCTACAGTATGTGCGCCAGTAACTGGATCTACAAAATTCTTGCTGTAATTCATTCCCAGTGAAGAAGTCGTAAGGCTACTGTAGAGACTGTCCAGCAGTCTGTGTGTACCTTAGCTCCTTTCTCGACGTGTTTTATTATCAGCTATTCGAGGTTTTTAGCACTGCAATTATTTTTTGGGAATTTCTGGATACAGAAATATCGATCTTTGTTGGATTTACGTTTCCATTTTTTGCTTCATCTATCGGCACGACCACGCTTTCTCCGTCTAGTCCTCCAATCCATTTAATGCTCTGTTTTAATAACCTTATAATTTTGGTGGGCAAAGACAAAAGTGTAGCCACTGATTCTTCTTCTTCTTCTTCCTTTTTGTGAGGCATCTGCCTTGTTCTCTAATTTCTTAGAGTAGTAGCTGGGATGATGAATTCCAGCTTTTATACCAACGTATGGACTGACGTCCAGGTGGTCTGCTGGATCTTGGGAGACCATTCCTTGCAATCTTCGGCAATCTGTTGTCGTCCACCCGTTCAACATGATCTCTCCATTCGCGACGTCTGTTTCGGGACCATCTAACTATGTCTTGGACATCGCAAAGTTCTCGGATGTCTTCGTTTCTTTTGTGGTCCCTTAGTGTGTAGCCTACTATGGATCTTAGAGACCTCATTTCTGCTGTACGGATAATCCTTTTTGTTGTGGAGTTTTCGACTCTTGTTTCTACAGCGTAGGTCATAACAGTGCTCACACAGGTCTTATATATGCGGACTTTACTTTCAATGGACATGTGCTGCCACTGATTGTATAATATAATTACATAATTGCAGTTTAGACTTGATAATTACTTTAATCAATCATAATTTTTTACGTAAGAATTTTTGATGGCAGTTTGGAATTTATTCAGCATTATGCTTAATTGATAAAGAGGATTTTGTAGCTGAAATGACTTTAATTGAAAACGGTGCGAAATTATTAGCATATTCGATATTACATCTAATGTCAAAAAAGGCAAATTTTCAAAGTCATACAGACTTATGCTAATTGCGTTTACCATCAAAAACTGGCTAAGGTCGACCGTAGATCAAGAGTGAGTCAGTTCTTTAGCATTTGCGAACGTTGAGAATGACATTACAAAATCCCTGATTTTAAAAAATGTTTTGGAAAAATTTATTGGAACAGGAAATTGGAAGTTGTTGCTTCAAGACTATCGGGTGCAAGAAAAAATAACGATAACGACTAGTTTACAGTTACAAATTATGTATTAATAACTTTTCAACTCATAAACATATTAAATTGAATAAAAACATGTTTTGGTTCCTTTTGTTTTTATTTTTATAGATCGATTGAACGATAAAATAATAACAAACGAACGAAGACTTAAAATCGAAACAAACACAAAGGTCTTGGAGCTTAACCCCTCTAGATTTATGACCCAACTTCGCTCATGGTAAAGATTTTCTATGTATTTACCCATTCTAAGAAAGTTTATAAATAAATTTTTATCGAATTTGCCCACTGAATATTTAACAATCAAAACCTAAACTTTACTAGAGTAATATAACTGAATTTTGAATTTATCAGGTAATTTCTAAATTGAAATAAATACGATTTAAAATTATAAAAAAATATAATCTTTTAATCGAATATTTCATTAAAATAATTGCACAAAAGAAAGAAAATAAAATTGGTTGTCAGGATTTAATCCCCCCCCTCGAAAGCCCAATTGCTCCTAACTCAATCCGATAAACTACCCAACAAAAAATATCGGAAAGAACAATAAAGTTACCCAACTATACTTTATTTTTCTAAAAAGCTTTTAGAATTAAATAAGCAAATTAATAGAAGACAAAAGTAAATAAAAAAAATACAGAAACAGCAAAACTTAAATAAAGATTAAAATATTAAAGTGCAGGAGGATTCCGAAAAAGACCTTGATAAGAAAAAACTATAATACAAAAATACCAACCAGAGAAGACTGGTTACACCATTGACCAGCACAGGAGTGAAACGATGGTACACTGACGGATCCGGGTACCAGAGACGCTACGGGGCAGGTATATTTGGAGCATCCTGCAACCACAGGGAAATCATACCCCAGGGAAATATGCCTTGGTCTTCCAGGCCGAGGTCTATGCCATACTCGGGTGTGCCACGCACCTGACGGCAAACAGAGTGACCAACAGTGAGATTGATATTCTCACTGACAGTCGCGCCCTCACTGAGTTAGCGACTGCAATTAAGGTCACTCTTACATGAGTTCCCGGGCACACAGGAATAAATGGTAACGAGTAAGCCGATAAACTGTCAAAAAATGGGACTCTGGTGGAACCAAGAAGCCAGTTGGTCGGATTGCCGAAGCAAAACATGAATTGAAACTAGTCCTTGAGCAAGAACATATCGCTCAGTGGAATGCAAATACTGGCTGCAGAACATCAAGACAGCTGATGAAAAAACCTCCCCAGAAGAGGGCAGACGCACTCTGGACGATGAACCGAAGTAGGCTAAACAGTACGTTTGGCCTGCTCACTGGCCACATCGCACTAATGGCGCACCTCTTCAAATTTAAGCTGGCGGCTGGGAAAAACTGCCGACTATGCGGCGAAGAGGAAGAGAGCAGCATACACATTCTGTGTTGCTGTCCGATGCTAGCGATGTACAGGTACCAAACCTGGGGCCGCATGATAATTGATTTAAGTGATCTAAAGGAGACAGGGCCAACAGAAATCCTGCGGTTTGCCAAAACCAGCAGACTGGAATTCTGATGCCTTAAAGACGCAGCGGTAGTCACAGAGGATCAAAATATCTAGGTGACATAGGTGCCTATACCAATGGACCAACCGCAAGAATGTAATGTAATGTAAAAAGTGCAGGAGTCGTTTACTTATTTTTTGACTATTTAGGGGATCATGTAACTCAAAAGATTGAGAAACGATGCAATAAATTAGATAATAAGGCCCACTTCATATTCGAAACGGTCACCTGAGCACATCCATTAGATATTTATGTAGCAGTAAAAATGTTTTAAAAGGCCCACATTATATTCGAAACGGTCACCTGACCACATCCATTAGATTTTTTGGTAGCAACCAAAATGTTTTAAAAAAATTATCGTTTAAATGTTATATTCTCCTATTTGTTATAATTCGGAAAGAGCCAAAACTTACATCTATTCAGATGGTATGATTTAATGTACACCGTAAAAATTTAACTCAAAAATAATCCAGTTTATTTTGAAAACACCCTGTATACAAACACCCTGTAATTTCGCTGAGCGCAGTAATAGCAGCAATTTTTTTGTATTTTATCGTCTTGATTAAACGTCTAGTTTCCTTATTTTTTTTTTTGTTAATTTTCATTGCAAATATATTCGTGATATCAAAGAAGTAAATACATTTATTGATTCATGGGTTGTAAAATGAGTCAACTCGAGACAGTTGCATAAAAATATAGATAGGTAGTTATAGATTATTCGCGTATACCATTAACAATTACAGTAAATAAAGATATGAAAAATAAGACACAATAAATATCTGTTTATTTGCACAGCAAACAAACTATGATAACCTATAAAATTGATTGAAAAACAAGTATTTTGAAATGATACTGAAAAATAATGCGATTTATATTTAAGCCAACCATTTTTATTGATATTAGCAATCTTAACCCATTAACGGCCAAGCACAGAAATAACAAAGTAATGTAAATTTTTTTTATTAAATAAGCTTATAAGACCCAAAATATTACCGGTGCGTTATCTAACCTTTAGCGGAAATAAGCTTCAACTTAATATAATACATGATTCTAATTTTATGAAAATTTTTGAAGCATTTAGTGTGTAAATGAACTTGACATTTTTCTTCTTCTTCTTTAGGTACCCTGTCCTCCTCGGACGTTGGCAATCATCAGCGCTATCTGAACCTTGTCTACAGCTCGGTGGAACAATGTGGTAGTGCTCACTCCATACACTCTTAAGTTTTTTAGCCAGGATATCTTTCTTCTACCCGGGCCTATTCGTCCTTCGATCTTCCCTTCAATAATAAGCTTTAAAAGTCGATACTTGCAGCCGTCACGCGGCTTACCAGTTTCTGCAGTCCTTCCAGGGAGTCGGCAATAAGTACCGTGTCATCCGCATACCTCAGATTGTTGAAATTAATCCCATTGACAGATATCCCCTCGTCACATTCATCCAACGCCTCTTGAAATATCCTGTCGGAATACAAATTGAATAACAGTGGTGATAAAATGCATCCTTGACGCGGTGTTATCGATTCTTATGTGAGCACTTTGGTTCCAGTAAAGGTTGGCTATTATTCTAAGGTTGTTCCAGTCCTATTTCTCTAAGAATGTTGATCAGTTTTTCGTGCTTAACTTTATCAAAGGCTTTTTCGTAATCGATAAAACATGCGTAACAATATTAAAGCTGTAAGAGCCAGTGACGAGAAGATGCAAATTGCTCGGCGTTCTAAGGAACTTTGAAAGAAGATTTGTGTTTACATCCCTAAAAGAGTGTATAGATTCAAGAACTAGAGCAACGTGATCATCATAAGCGTTGTGTGCTTGCTAATTGGGCTCTTGAGCAACTTGATCAAAAAAATCTTTTCATATGAAGCTCATTTATGGTTAAACGGCTTTGTAAACAAACAAAATTGTTATTATTGGAGTGAAAATGAATAAAGTTTTTTTTGGACGAAGATGGAGCTTATACATTGTTTTATTTCATAAAGATCATTTACTGTAGAGAAGAATGTTTTATTGTATTTTTTAATTGACAGACAGATTAACAATAGTATATTGCGCACCTAGTGAAGAAAGTATGTCATTCCAACCCGCGTGTAAGATTGACAAGCACGCGGATTGAGATGACATACTTTCTTCCCGTGGTGCGAATACTTCTTTTTAACACATCTGTAATGAAAAGTTCGAATTAAATAAGTATGTAAATAAATGTTACTTGATTAAGTTATAGGTTAAATTTTATATATGTTTCATACCCTTCTGCTTTATATGCATTAAAAATTAATTAAATCTTATAACCTACAATTATAAAAATTAATTAATTTGAGTGAAGGTTAAACTTTACTTTATTTATTATTATGCGTTGCTAGGCTACAGTTATAATTATTTATATCTGACAGTGAAAAAAAAAATAGACATATGCGCACAATTAATGAAATTATTTTTACCCGAGTAAAAATGAAGCATTTTCTTTCCTGAAAACAGGGAAAAAATTTTCACGCAGGTGTGGTAAAAAATATTTTTTGACATACATAAAAATCTTGAAAAATTTAAGAAAGATAAAGTAACTTAACTTATTTTGGTGCTGGATTCAAAAGCGTGTGATTGTTTAATTTAAATAATCCACAACAGATTCGTGGGATGCCTTTGCAACCATAAAAATAGACGGTTCGGTGTGGTTAGTGGCATGATGGCATTATTAATTTTTAAGAATGCAAATAAAGATGCAGTTACAGTAAATGGTAAGCGTTATTAATTTGTTTTTGCCAAAATTAGATAAAATTGATTTGAGACATTTTTTTTTAAAAAGATGGATCAACACCATTGATAAGTCTGTAGTCTCCAGAAATGAAACTGTTAATTGGACTCAAAGAAATTGTGATTTAACACCTTCGGAGTATTTATTGCGGGGATATTGTAAGTCGTTGGTCTATGCCAACAAACCTTAAACTAGAAACGCTTTGAAATTGAGCATCGATCGCTGCAATAATGAAATTACACCCGATTGATTTAAAAAAGTCACAGAAAAATAAGTTTATCGAATTCGATCTTGCAAATAAAGCCGTGGTTGACATTTGAATGATGTGTTATTTATAACATAAGTTGTTCTTTTAAAGAAAAAAAAGTTTTATCCCCAATATTTTGTTTTTTTTTTTAATTTTAAATATATATCGTCCTTTATTTAGTCATACCATTTATGAAATGTCGATCAAATAAAGAACAACAGTAATAATTAAAAAATAAAAAAACTGGTGCATGGAGTCCCTACGCGCAAATAAAGTAAAACTTCACACCGTGAAATTTAAAAGCGAAGGGTATTTTAATTGATTTTTTACAGTAATACTTTTTTATACAAACTTTAATTTACTCTTTTTAGGTTCTGGAATATTCACATCTATGATATTTACAATTGGATTATGGTAACTAAAGACAGTGTAAATTTTATTCGCGAAAAAGTTTATACATTTTTGAAGTACGTCAAGTGTACCTATCTTTGATTAAGGGATTTTTTTGCGAGTGATAGGAGATATCTAACTTTGAGTGGAGAAAATCTCATAAAGAGTTGAAAGTCCAGTTGAATTTCCGCGCCTTGCTCTCTTCCAACTTATCTAATTTAAGTGTTTAATAGCTCAAATGAAATATCTTAAGTCACTGAGTGTTCTTAGACCAAAACGAACTTTCTATGCTCATTAAAACATGAGATATTTAACTTTGAGTGGAGAAAATCTCATAAAGAGATGAAAGTCAAGTTAAATTTCTGCGCCTTGTTCCTTTCCATCTCATCCAATTTGAGTGTTTAATAGCTCAAATGAAAGGTCTTAGACCAAAACGAACCCTCTGTCTTCATTAAAACTGAAAATATTGGGATACAAAATTAACACAACACTTGGAGAAAGAAACGCCCCATAAGAAATGCATGGGAGGTATAACTTGAAAAAGGCAAAAAAAAAGATGTAATATAATGCTGGACACTAATACCTTTCATTTAAAAAAGCAATGCAAGTCGGCTGGATAGAACGGCCAGACGGACTCGAAACAGTTTGTTTTCATCAATTTATTAATATATAGATTTAGCTAATGGTGTTTTATAATTTGTTTACTTTTGACTTTTTTTGTTCTTGTAGGGGGTGGAGTCGTGAAGGCTATGCTGCCTCTCAAGATCTTGTGTGCTTTTCTTTGTTCTTACAAAACTAATGAAAGGTATACGACAAGTCATCTTTTTTGCATATTTTTTTTGAAAATTATAAATCCTCCGTGACATAGACCAATTAAAAAAACATTTAAAAATGTTAGAAGTAAACGTGTGGTTGGGTGGTTACTAATTCGGTTTAAATCGGCATTTGACACATGCTTCTTTGGGAAACATAATTTAATTGTACCGAAATATCTCTATAGTATTTTTTGTGTAATCGCAAAAATTAGATACTTCTAATGTACAAAACCCGTATGGGGTTTGCTAGCTCTCCATCGGGCGCCTTCCCAGGTGGCGGATAGGGGAAAGCCTCCTAGATATGGGTCGTATCGGGAAAATCAAATACTCGGGGCGGACCAAAACTAGCACAATAGCAACGTCTGTACCCAGATTGAGCGGTTGCAAACGGCGTCTGACCTAGAATGGGAGGCCGGAAATTAAGCCAAGATTGGCGTATAGGAAGGTAACGGAATACCACCTTCACTTGGGTGTTGTTCTATTACTCGGGTAACGATGATCGAAACCACAGGAAAGGCGTCGGAATAGTGATAACGAAGCAACTGTTAAAATCTGTTATAGAATTTGTTTTCTACTCCGACCGAACTGCACTGCTAAGCTTAAGGGCTAAACCGACCAATCTCAATATCATACAAGTGTATGCACCAACAGCGGAGTCATCGGATCAAGAAATAGCACAGTTCTACAGTGAAATAAAAAAACTGCTAAAGCTTACCCAGAAACATGAGGTCAACGTTATTATGGGCGACTTTAATGCCAAGATTGGAAAGGGCAAATTTGAAATTTTGGTAGGACCATATGGGCTTGGAATCAGGAATGAGAGGGGCGATCTCCTTTTAGAATTTTGCCAAGAGGAGAGTATGTTAATTACAAATACTTGGTTTCAACTCCCATCACGCCGTCTTTATACGTGGCGATCTCCAGCAGATAGTTCACAAAACTTAATACGCAACCAAATGGACTATATTCTTATCAATAGCCGATTTAAGTCATCCGTCAAGAGAGCTTGCACATATCCCGGAGCAGATGTGCCGTCTGATCATGTGTCGCTGGCAGCAGTCATAAGGCTCACTTTGGCAAATGTCAAGAAATCAAATAGCAATCGAAGAATAGCACTGGAGAGACTGAAAGACCCCGCAATAAGAGACGCAATCAGTGAGCAGATAAACAGTCAAATACACAGCATCATACCGGATAACGGAAACGACCTAACACCTTCATGGACAAGAATGTCGAATATTGTGACGGAGGTAACTGAAACTAAACTGGGATACAGGACCAGGACTAAAAAACAGAGTTGGATGAATGACGACATATTGGGACTGATGGATAAACGTCGGGCATGCAAAAATAAATAAATATAAATAAATAAATAACATACAAAGAATAATCAGGTCAAAGATAAGAATGACAAAGAACGAATGGCTGAAACGAGAATGCGCGGAAATGAAACAGTTACAAAGACAAAATGACGGCTTTAACTTACACAAAAAAACTAAAAGAGACTGCCGGAATACATAAAGGCAGAGCATCAAATATACTGGTCGACGAAAACAATCAGATAATTACCGATAACAGGGAAAAAATTACAATCTGGGAAAGATAAGGAACTTTTCTACCAGGACAGTTGTGAATGAAGATAACGACCACTTGACAGGACTATCAATCACAAAAGCGGAGATAGAAAAAGCGATATATAACTCTAAAAACAATAAAGTAACTGGACAGGATGAGATCCCATCGGAAATATTGAAGATATTGGATGAAAAAGGCATTAAAGTTCTACATAAAATATTTAACATCGTATACGAAACAGGACAATACCCACAACAATGGCTAAGTTCAACATTTATCCCTCTACCTAAGAAAAATAATGCTAGAAAGTGTGGAGACCATCGACTGATTAGCCTGATGGGCCACACTTTGAAATTATTTCTAAAACTAATTCCTCAGAGGATCTATAAAAAATGCGAAAGAGATATCAGTAGCTCAAAGTTTGGATTTAGACAAGGGATGGGCACAAGAGAAGCGATAGTGGCCACGCAAGTCCTTGTACAGAACTGCCATGATGTGAGAAAAGACATATGCCTTTGCTTTGTTGACTACGAGAAAGCATTTGACCGAGTTGAACATCCCAAACTAATGCAACTCCGCAGGAATCTTGACATAGATCAGAAAGATATCAGATGTATCGAAAATCTTTATTGGTACCAGACTGCACAGATTAGGCTCAATCATGAGCTGTCTGATGATATAGAGATCCGGAGGGGCGTGCGACAGAGATGTGTCTTGTCTCCGCTTTTGTTCAACCTGTACTCGGAAGGGGTATTCCAGGAAGCATTGGAAGATGTGGAGATCGGTATTAAAGTCAACGGAGTGTGGATTAATAACATACGTTATGCTGATGACACAGTGCTCATCGCTGATAACATGCAAGACTTACAAAAACTGACATAGTCTGACATAGTCGGTCAACATAGCAGATTGATGGGTCTAAACATAAAAACTAAAAAGACGAAGTTTATAATAATAACAAGAAACCTGAATGCGTTTGAAGACTCACAGTTAACATTTAACGCAATGCGCATAGACAGAGTGAGCAAATTTAAATACTTGGGCATGTGGTTATCTGAAGACTGGACCTCTAATATCGAAATCAAGAGTCGCATTGAACAGACCCGACAAGCATTAATAGGACTTCTCTACGGGATGGAAGGTTGGACCCTTAAAGTCAAACATTAACAAGTTGGAAGCGCTCGAGATGTGGCTTAACCGCAGAATGCTCAAGATACCGTGGACTGCAAGAATAACAAACGTAGAAGTTCTGTCCAGTATCAACAAAGAACGTGAACTGTTGACTACCATTAAAAAGAGAAAGAATGCATATCCGGGGCACGTCATGAGAAACAAAAAGTATGAGTATTTACAGTTGTTGATCGAGGGTAAGATGGAAGGCCGTAGAGGAATAGGAAGGAAGAAATTGTCCTGGTTGCGGAACATAAGGCAGTGGAGAGGAATGAATGACATACAGACCCTAATTCATACCGCAAGGGATAGAGAGGAGATGGAAAATGTGATCGCAAACATACATTAGTGGATAGCATCCGAAGAAGAAGAAGAATGTACAAAAGCACACGTTTGTATAATGTACGAGGATAGTTCACGAATTGTTGTCCCTAACATAGAAGCAAATACATGAGAATAATGAAACTAATTAATTTTTAACACAGTCACCTTCAACGTTTCAAACTCTTTTGAAAAAGTTCAGAACGTTTCGTCTTCAGCCATTCATCTACCGCCGACATCACTTCTTTATCAGCAAAGCGGATTCCACGAAGATGTTCTTTTAATTTTGGTAATCGCTAGGGGCCAAATCTGCAGAATAAGGGGGTTATCCAGAATTTTTAAATCCTGCATTGTCAATGGCAGCCATTGCATCACAACTTTTGTGGGCCGGAGCGTTGTCCTAATGGAAGATCCCACCTCGACTTAATTTTCCTCTTCTTTTTTCTCTGATTGCTTCGCGTACTTTTGGTATTCAATTCGCATAATATCCGCCTGCGATGGTGCGCCCACGTGGTAAATAATCCACGAAAATAACACCTGCAAAATCCCAAAAAAACTGTAGCCATGATCTTACCAGCTGATGGGATAAAAAAAAATTTCGAAGGAAAGGGGAACTCCTATGCCGCCATTTCATCCTTTGTTTTTTAGATTCTGGATCAAAGTAATGAACCCATGTTTCGTAGATCGTAAGAAATTTTCGCTTAAATTCATCGAGATTCTTGTTAATGATCTCCAAATTTGACTCCACCGCAACCTAGTGAACACACTTCTAGTCTGCCGTCAGCATACCTTGAACCCACCGTGCAGAGAGTTTTTTAAGACCCAATTCCTGATGTTAAATTTCTTCAACGCTTTCAACAGAAAACCTACATGTCTCTGCTATAGCCTTGACTGTAAATCTTTTGTCATTTAATACCATGTCATGGACTTAATTTACATTTTCTTTGGTCACCACAGTTTTAGGGGCTCCAGCACCTGGTGCATGTTGACAGGACTCTCTTCCCAGTTTGAAGTCTCGTGACCAATTCTTGATTACCTGGTACGAATGGGCAGAGTAACCCAATACTTCCACCATGTCCTTATAAATTTCTTGCGGTACAGAGGTACTTTATCTCACCTCTTATTGAATTTTGTCCATTTTTATAAAATCACGCACACCTCAATGGAAAAAAATTAATATTTAACATACATGAGCTGATGCGCCGAAGCTAATTGGCACACACTAATATCATGTAATAAGCTTTTGCCTGACACTTTATTTGCATTTGTCATTCAACGCCATCTATATTAAAGACAATAATTCGTGAACTATCCTCTTAATAATGTACTTAACATTGATAAATTATTAATTACATTAATTAATGTAATTATTATTAAATTTAATGACTTGGCATTACGAAAAATAATTTTAAAAAAGAAAAAGTTTCTACATAACTAGTGCCAACTTTAACAAAGGTCGAATCAGTTATTAATGAGTAAAAGAAAATATAAAATAATAGTTTCGAAAGTTGTTACGTTACTTAGAAAACCGGCGGATTTGTAGACCGACATTAACTTTTATGTATCGAGTAGCTTTGGTTGCAGTGATTCCTGTTGCTTACATTGTATGAAAATTAGTTGACGATCAGATACCGTGGTAACCGTAAGAATGGGTATCCCCTGCGGTGTTGCACTGATCATGAATATATACATTATTCGCTATCTCATCCAGTGGCACTCTGTAAAAAGTAGTATCTTTAAATCCACGTTATTACTCAGGAAAATGTGCTAGGTTCAATTTGAGTAGGGATAAAATTGACGGTGAAAAATTATCATTTATTATGATTACAGCTTCCAGGAACTCCTGATCATGAGGATATGAGTGAGAAAAATTATTGGAGCGCGAAAAAATAACTTTACTTCTTACAGATATTTTTTACATACATACATATAGTCACGCCTTATTCCCTTAGAGGTAGGCAGAGACCACTTCCTTTCACTTAATACGGTTATTACACACATCTTTTGCTTCCTCTACTTTCATTAGTGCTCTCTTACATGCTTGTTGGTTGTTGGCACTCTTGACCTGGCCTTTTTTTAAAATAATGTTGATAAGATCGAGATATGTTCGCCGAGGTCGACCTCTACCGACTTGTCCATTCACACTTACCTTATAAATTTGTTTCGTCAATCTTCCTTTATCCATCCTTTCTACGTGTCCAAACCATTTAAGCATTCCTTTATCTATCTTTTATACCACAGCGTTCTCTTATCTCACTATTCTTTACTTTATCCCACCAAGTCACTCCGGCTATACTTCTCAGACTACTCATCTCTGCAGCATTAATCCTATTTTAATGTTTCTTATGCCAAACCCAAATTCACTACCATACATAAGTGTACTAACCAATACTCCTTTATTGAAGATGTTTACAAAAAATGGTGACAGAATGGCTTTAGGTGTCCGTGATTCCAAATCACCGATTTTTAAGTTTTTTATCCGTCTGTTCGTTTGTTCAAGCATCGCGCAAAAACTACTATACCAATTTAAATCAAACCTTCTGTGTTTACAAGCTTTGTATTGTACTTAAAAACTGGTATATAATAATAATATTTTATCTCTCTAGGATGACGAAAGACGAAGATATAATAATAACATAACCAATTTAAGATAAGCACTTATTTTAAGTACATTCATATGTAGGTGCTTAAATTTTTGTAAAACTATAATCGTAGCAGCAATGTTTAATGCCAATGGATATCGCTGCACGTAATTTAAAACGCGTCATTAATTGGTTTTTCATGAAGATATAATAGCAGTGGTTTTTATTGCATATAAATCTAAAAACCATAAAAACTTTGAATATATACCACAAAACTTAGCTTAGATTGCAAGTTAATGATAGTCCACTAAATCCCTGCCTGAAATAAAAACTTGGTCCCTTAGAAGGGACCAGAGACATCTGTACTGTATGGGAATTTTTAATAAGAATCTCATCTGCAGGAACTGTGGGGAGCACAAAGAAACAGCAACCCACATCATATTCGATTGTGAAGCATTTACTAGGTCAAGGTACCACCTCTTTTGGGCAGAAGTTCTCGAAAAAGTATCACTGACTTACAAAGATCTGATCCGCAACAGTTCTTCCAGTGCAGGAACACAAAAAGCCTCTTTGCCGAAGTGATAGGGAGACAACTAGTAATGAACAGAATCGGTCTTGGTATTTTAGCCTTGCGATTTTGCAACACCAAGAAAAAAATCATACTTACACTAGCAAGGCTAAGACCAAGACTGAATGAACAAGAACAAGACCGAAACCAAGATTGAGAATGGAAGACTAAATGAACAAGACTTAACTAAAAATTGTAACTAACGTTTTAAATAGGATATATAACAATATTTGTCACAAACGTTTTTAGAAGTTATTTAAAGAATATCGACTTCAAGAGCCAGTAAGAGATCCATCAATATATATATATAAATGAAGAGGAGAAGCGTCAAAAAGATGAAGACGCTATAGATTTCAACAAATTATATTCAGCTCTATCTTCTGCGTCAGCTTCTCAACTCTCAAAAAAAGACTTAGAACAGTATTTGAGTCTGCCTAAGGCTATGAGAAAAATATGAGATGAGAATATGAGATAAAGATAAACAAAGAAAGTAATAGATGGGGACCGAAAATCAATGTCAAAAAAACTAAATTTATGGTTGTTAGAAAAATGAATGTTGGCCCGGAAAGAATAACACTTGATGGCGAGAATATAGAAAGAGTTCAGCACTTTAAATATCTTGGAAGCTGGATCAATCAGTCGATGGATCCAGACGAAGAAATCAAGGCTAAAATAGAAATAGCTAGAAGAGCATTTCTGAATCTCAAGCCGCTACTCTGTGCCAAGCAACTTAAAATTCATCTGCGGGAAAGGTTTACCAAGTGTTATATATGGTCTATTCTGTTGTACTCTTGCGAAACATGGACGCTTCACCAAAAAATTATTGACCGCATTGGTGCATTCGAGATGTGGCTGTACAGAATGATGCTCAAAATTCCGTGGACAAGCCGAACTACCAACGAGAATGTACTCATCAGAAAAGGGCACGATAGAAAGCTCTTAACTACCATCAAGCGCCGCAAACTGGAATATCAGGGACATGTGATGCGTGGACCACGTTATAGTCTGCCGCGGCTTATTCTGAATGGCAAGATCGAGGGGAAAAAATGGATAGGCCGCAAAAAGCTATCCTGGCTTCGAAATCTCCGACAATGGACAGGTTTAACTGATGAGGAACTTCTCCACGCAGCTCAAGATAGAGATAGATACAAAGAAGTAGTCAATATGGGAGTCGTCAACTCTTGAGAAAGCAAGACACTGTAAGAAGAAGAAGGCTATTATTATCAATGAAGATATATTACATTTGTGAAGACGTCACGAGCTTCAATTTCCCATTTTGGCAAAAATGACTGTCAATTTCGGCTACATCTGTCCCATAACGAGTCGAAGCCCACGCTTTTAAAACAGTGACATTAATATTCTCGTCAGTAATCTTATTCTTATGTTAAGAATTATTTTTTACGTTTTAGTTTGATTAACTCTAAAAGCGTGTTTTTTAGTTTTTTTAAACTTTAATTTATTTAGAAAGAATCAAAAAGTTCACGCCGGCAACCGGTGAATATAAAATTCTACAGTACTCGGAACACCACCTTCGGAACTTAACTGTATTATTTAACGTTAGCGATGCTATCGTGAACCGTTACAGTTTTTCTCCTCGGGCGAGGTTTGTGCATCTCTACTAAATTTAGATTGCGATTGCAAATGCGTCTGGTTCAATTCTTGTTATCGCAAATATTTGCAACGAACTTCAATAACTAAGAGAACAAGGCGCGTGATTATACGCAACCGTGACAATTTAATAAAACTTTTGATGTGAAATATACGTGTATTTGCGAATCATGTCTTTGAACACGTCCTCTGGAGAAACAAAGAGAAATTACCAAGACCGAGCCGGTGTTACAAAGATAAATAACAAATGCATTGATTTTAATAGTAGTTATGCCAGTAGATCCAAAACTAACATATTTATTTAGAAAATATACAGGGTGTGTCATAACTCAGTTGTCAAAAATACAAATTAACTATCAACAATTTTATTATAAGCACAAAAATACTAGTTCACTTTAATATACCTACAAAAGATGCTTAACGTGTTTTTTATGCTGTTCTAAACAAACATTATCTCTTTTTAACGCTGATTTATAAATTATGACGCAAATATTCGGGAACTGTAGGTTTTCAAGATTTGGATTTTGTCTTCAAATACTTTTAACATCACGAATCTTGACGGAATAAACCTCAATTTTTAGTACCTAAATTTCAGGCTGCAAAATCCATGAGTGTGATATCTAGGAATCAAAGAGGCCATTCAATGGTGCCCCATCTTTCAATCTATTCATTTAAGTTTTAATTTAGTCTCTTACAATAACTCCTTAATTCGGGGGGTACCTTGTACATGTTGGCGATCATTCTGGCAATTATGATTATGTTGGTTGCGGCACGGAAAAGACCTGTTATTACTAAGAACCACACCCTGAGATTTTTTAGCCCGGAATTTCTTCGCCGACCTGGCCCATGTTTCCATGTGATTTTCCCTTGCAGTACGTTTTGTAGTAGAACGTTTTTTTCCATTTCTCATTATATGACATCTATATAGAAGTTCTAAAAATACTGCAGAACGAAGAATCACTGAACACGCTGGTAAAGCTATTCAATCTTATTTACCGAAACGGCAGTAATACTTCTGATTGGTTAAAATCTCCTTTGGTCCCGCTCCCCAAAAACGCGAAAGCCAAGAACTGCGGCGATTATCGTCTTATTAGCCTGATGAGCCATGTGCTTAAACTCTTCTTTAAAAATAATACACAAAAGAATATATGCAAAGTGCGAGATAATGATGGGGGACTCTCAGTCTGGTTTCGCAATGGCTTTGGAACAAGGGAGGCACTATTTAGCATACAGGTTCTTATCCAAAGGTACCGGGACATGTCAGTGACCGTTTACGCATGTTTCATCGATTACAAAAAAGCCTTTGATAAAGTAAAGCACGAAAAACTGATCAACATTCTTAGAAAAATAGGACTGGAACAACTAGACCTCAGAGTAATAGCCAACCTTTACTGGAACCAAAGTGCTCACATAAGAATCAATAACACCGCGTCCGACGAGATCAAAATCCTGAGAGGCGTTTGTCAAGGATGTATTTTATCACTCCTGTTATTCAATTTGTATTCCGACAGGATATTTTAATAGGCGTTGGATGAATGTAACGAGGGGATATCTGTCAATGGGATTAATATCAACAATCTAAGGTATGCGAATGACACGGTTCTTGTTGCCGACTACCAAAGTGGCTAGCAGTTAGCAAATCAAACAACGTGGAGGGACACCTGGCAATTAACGGTCAACGAATTGAGCGAGTAGAAACTTTTAAATATCTTGGGTGTCAACTAAATGAGAAAAGGGAAGGCATGCAGGAGATTCGTGCCAGAATAGAACAAGCTCGTGCTTCATTCCTGAAGTTGCGTAAGGTACTTTGCAGCAGAAATTTAAGCATCCCTATGCGCGTCCAAATGCTTCGCTGTTACGTGTTCAGCATACTGTTTTATGGAAGGTCATTAAGAATCTCCTGGGTAGAAAGACTGCGTAACACCGAGGTACTTCAACGCCTCGACAAGCAGCTGGAAGTTCTGTTTACACTAAAAAAGCGCAAACTGGAGTATTTTGGTCACATCTTAAGGAATGACAAGTATCGACTTTTAAAGCTTATTATAGAAGGGAAGATCGAAGGACAAAAAGGCCCGGGTAGAAGAAAGATATCCTGGCTAAAATACTTAAGACAATGGTATGGAGTGAGCACTATCACATTGTTCCACCGAGCTGTAGACAAGGTTTAGATAGCGCTGATGATTGTCAACGTACGAGGAGGACAGGGCACCTAAAGAAGAAGAAGAATTATATGACCGAGATATTCGAGTTTGCGAGTCTTTATCGTGGTTATTAATTCGGTGTTTTTCTCCATTCTTCGACAGATTTCTTCGTTAGATACATGGCCTGTCCACGGAATTCTAAAAATTCTACGATTAAATCACATTTCAAAGGTGGCAAGTTTTTGGTGGTTGCTTCGGTGACCAACAGTAATGCACAGAATCTCAAGAGGCTACAGAACCTAAAGTAGTGATCACATTTATTTGATTACTCACTATTTTTTATCAAATTAAATATTAATTTAATAGCGTTATCTAAATTTCAATAAATCTCTATAATACCACAAAAATGGTAAATAAATGTTTTGTTACCACCTACTTACTTCCAAGTCTTGGACAGAACTTACTTTAGTGACACCCTGTATGTTATGTTTTCCTGTTGTCAATATCAAGTATTTTAGACGAAAACTGTGGGTATGTTGATTAAAGAAAAAAAAACACACACACTCTCCACTCATTTTAATTCGTTATCACCGACACCAATCGCTATCCATCCACGGCTAACTCAAATTGAAATCTATTATAGTCGACTTTCTTTAACACCAACTCTTTAACACAAACAACGATAACATATCTGAAATAAAATAATTTGTGTTATTGCCCAAACACGCTACCTTGCAGCATTCCAATCCAATCTGAGCCATCGGGTAACCATAACTTCCACAAGCATGTTCGCACTGGTACATGACAGCCACGAAACGGAGAAGGAGAGATATTGAAAACAGTGGCACCGGTCATAAAGCAAAATAATCAATACATTAAAATAATTACCTTACAATCACAATTAAAATATTCACATTTAAACTTTAAATGTATGGAAAATACTGACAAGAAGTTCTCCTGAAGAAGGCTACTACAATTTAGACGAAACGTCGATAATCTTTATTTACTCACTAAACAAGTCTAAACATATTTTAAGTACTGAATAGTGAGTAGGGGGTTCAAATGCAACGAATTTGTTGACAGGTTAAAAAGAATGGATGGTAAAGTACAACACAAAATATTTTACCTTGAAAGAGTTCGAAATTCTTTAAAATAGAGCATTATATATATTTGATAGTAGTTTTAATATATTTGGACGTTCCTGTCGCCTAAATTGATCCTACATACATACATACATACATATAGTCACGCCTTTTTTTCGTAGGGTTAGACAGAGACCACTTCTTTCCACTTGCAACGTCGTCGGTTGTTGTTACTCTTGACCTGGCCTTTTTTCAAAACAATGATAATCTGATCGAGATATGTTCGCCGAGGTCAACCTCTACCGACTTGTCCATTCACACTCACCTTATAAATCTGTGTCGTCAATCTACATTTATTTATCCTTTCTACGTGTCCAAACCATCTAAACATTCCTTTATTTATCTTTGTAACCTCATTTTTTTTTATAACACACCGTTCTCTTATTTCACTATTCTTCACTTTATCCAATCGAGTCACTACGGCTATACTTCTCAGACTACTCATCTCCGCAGCATTAATCCTATTTTCATGCTTCCTCTTCTTCTGATTAATCCATAAACTATGAAAGACAGTTCACCTGAACATAAAACTCAATGGTATCCGTAGAAAATGGATAAATATGCTAGTCCAATAAGCTGAATTAAAAAGTGATAAATATTTAAAGGATTTGGGCAATTAATAAAATAAATAGACCCTTTAATAACATTGTCTAACAGTATGAGAAGTAAAGTGTAGCATTCCAAATGAGTAAATAAATCTTTGAGGCAAGTCTTCTGCTTCTCGCGACTAATTTACACAGTTACATAAACGGTTGTATGAAAAATACGAAAAGAAAAATAGAAAATTGAACAGCGTTTTTAAAAAAATTTATTTACGAGTGATCAAAAATTCACCTTTTTTTCAACCAGCGCGTTATTGCTTGTTAAAGTTGGTTTGCCAAGACGCAATTTAAAAAGTTGGAGGTAAGAAAAAAGATAAAAGTGCATTACACAATCTAGAATTCTAGAGGCTCTGCCGAGTGGAAAAGTTAGTAGTATCTGGTGTTGCACGACGTAGTTACAGACCTTTGTCTATGGTCCCTTACTCGTGAGCATAGCCAAGAGAATTCAATGAAAGAAAGTTTTGCTACCACTTTACGATGGGTCAAGAAAGAGAGAGTCATTGTTATCCCACTTCTAAAAGTAGTTCAGACTTAAAAAGATTACAGGAACCCACAGACGCAAGCAATATTTGTGCAATATTTCATACAGTACAATATTATTGACCATTTATGGTTTATATTGGGTGGTCGCTGAATATATTGCCGAAAAATTTAAATTTTTCTTGTACAAAAGTAAATAAATGCCCCATTTATGGATAATACTGCGTAATATTTCAGTTTGTGGATCAAAACAATGGCAATAGTAGCTTTTTTTACCAAAAACATGTAAGTGTGAGAAGTTCAAAAAGTAATTTATTAAGCAAATATATTGCACTCTTTAGAGATAAGTTTTATTTAAGTGACTTTTATACTTACAAACAAATATATCAATGTTAAAACCCTAAAATGAATTGTAATACCGTGCATAAATTATTGACCTGAAGATGACTTTAAAAATGAAACCACTTGTCTAACAGCTTGTCTAGTTACGAAGATTTTTTTGGATTGGTATTTATAAAGTCTGATAAAGCAGAACGTTTTGGCTTTAAATAAAAATCTTTGCTTAAACCAAACTAAATATTTTATTGAAAATCTGCAAAATTCGCCAGTTAGGGTTATCATTAGGAGTTTGTAGCGAACCAGCAATAATTCTCCAGTTTGGGTAAAATGTTCGCTTCTACGTCACTGTGTAACCAAGATTTACGAGCGAAGAAGACAAAACGAGACGTTTTGCGGTTTCTATAGAAAGAGGTTAATAAATCGCATAGGGCGATTCCTATTTTAATCTGACTTTGTAAAATGTATTTGGATTCTCTCCTTTCCCTCTCACGCAGACGTTTTCTGCATGTAAACGTTGCGTTCCAATAACCGATTAAAATGATATAACAAAATCGGCGCGATGAATCAGTACACCAACATAATCAAGGATGTGTACCATAATGTTGCAACTAAGGTACGCAGTTCTGCGGAGAGTTATATGCGAGGTAGGAGTGCACCAGTCAACTTTTATGCAGATATGTACGTCAGAGTCTGTAGAGGAGTTACAAGAAAAATTGTCCCTGTGGTGCAATAGACTGGAAAGTAGAAGGCTTAAAGTTAGAATAAAGAAAAGAAATTATACGTGCTGTAACTTTTCTGGAGCAAATGTGAACAGATAATGTACCTGTAAATTAAGTAAACGAATTTGAAGACCAGGGATCCATGCTAACATATGAAGCGATAACGAAGGAAGGTATTTAAAACAAGATTCAAGCAGACTGGCCAAAATGGAAAGCATTGACAGAGGCGTTGTGGGACCCGAATGTCGGTTAGAGTGAAAGGAAAGGTTTACAATAGGGCAGTCTGATCTGCGCTGTCTGTTCGGTGTGGAATATTGGCAAGATGAGCGCAAGATGCACCGCACAGAAATGCTTATAATAAGAGTGGGTGTTGGGGTGGCGCTGTAGCTTTCATCAAGGACGGTCGTGCTTAATGACATAGTCAGTGAGCAGTCGGCGATGACTGGTCCTCACAGGGCCCCCAATTTCTCACTTATGGCTCCACGTGCCACACCCTGGGCAACTGCATCGACCTGCAGGCTAAACTAAGTGAGGATATCCAGATATGGAAAATCCGCAGCGTCTGACCCAGAGTGGGCGGCTGCAAACAGCGTCTGACCCAGATTGGGCGGCTGAAACATGTGCTTCAAGGCTAACAACTTTGATAGCTAAAACCCCGTTGCCTTAGGTCAACAAAAACTCACTACTTTAGTAGAACTCAACATGAATGTAAACATCAATAGGAAAACTACCCAAGGTGGTAACCAATCCACCCCCACTCGTGATGGGGCATGCGGGTCATCGGATTCTGGGGAACCTGCACTTTCATGTATTTCGCCATCACACCCGACTAAAAGTAAGAAAAATATTACATACCTAGCGACTATCAATATTAACTCCCTACTCAAAGTAGGTAAGCTTAAGCACAAACTTCACGTGCTGGACAAATATAACATTAAAATAGCAGCATTACAAGAGACCAGATTTATAGACGAAGACGCGATGGAATCTCAAGGGTTTAGAATTTATAAAGGAAAACCAGGCAAGAGGGCAATGAAGACAGTTCCAAATTTGGGTACTGGTTTTGCTGTACATCATAAGATGGTTGAACACGTATTGGATTTTACCTCAACCAACGGCAGGACCTCCACACTATCGTTTAGGTCCCTTAATAGAGCTTATACCATAGTAAACTTCCACGCACCCACAAACGAGACCAACAGGAAAGACCTGGAAACAGTAGAGAGGTTTTGGAACACTCTAGAGGAAACCTTAGATAAGATCCCACATCATCACACCATACTACTCATGGGCGACTTTAACGCACAGGTTGGTAAAGAACAGAAATATCGCAAAATAGTAGGTCGGTACCCAGCCCACAAGAGAACCAACAAAAACGGGGAGCGTTTAATAGATCTCTGTGATAAGTATAACATGATCCTAAAATCAACATCCTTCAAGCACCTGCCTAGAAAAGCAAAGACTTGGAGAAGCCCCAATACACTTCTAGGAGAGTTCCAGTTGGATCACGTAGCCATAGACCGAGAATATCACAAGGAGATACAAAATGTCAAGGTAATGAGGGGAGCCAATATCGACTCTGATCACTATCTTTCTCTTATAAAAACTAACTTGAAACCCTTAAGAAAAAGAGTTACCACCCAAAACAATCCTAGAATACCAAAATTTAACACAGTGAGACTACGCGATGAGAATTGCAACTTTCAGGTCACCCTTAGGGAAAACACACAGAAGCAAGGATGGACCGCTCTACAGAAAGCTATATTAGATGCTGCCCAAGACACCATCCCTGCCTCATCCAACAAAGGCAACCATCCCTGGTGGACTACAGAATGCGATGCGGCTATAGAGAAAAGACGTAGAGCCTGGATCAAGTGGAACCAACATAAAAACGAACCTAACCACGAGTCCTTTATTGCACAAAGAAGGTTAACAGCGACCATTATCCGAAAAACTAAGAGAGATTACAACAGGACCTTGATACAACAGGCAGAAGAAGACTTTAACAAAAACAACTCAAGGGACCTCTACAGGGGGCTTAAGAAGCAGACGACCCGATATACGGCCCCGACTCTACACGTCCGGGGACCCGATGGGAAGCTTCAACAAACAACAAAGATTGTGCAAATACATTTGCCAAATACTTCCAAACTCTGCTTAATACAGAAGAACCTAAAGAGAGACTCTCCTTCCACGAGCCTCCCACCAGGAATCCAGACTCCTTACCACCCAACAGGGAAGAAATAGAGGAGGCAATCAGAGGGCTTAAAAACAACAAAGCTTCAGGTGAGGATGGTATAGTGGCTGAGATGTGGAAGAATGTAGATGAGCAGTCCCTACAGAGCATCCATCAAATTATACAGGACCTTTGGAGAACAGAGACCCTGCCAGAGGGATGGACCTCAGCTGTGATACACCCACTCCACAAGAAGGGTAGTAAGACCGACCTTAACAACTACAGGGGTATCTCGTTGTTATCTGTAACATATAAGATCCTTTCTAGAGTACTCCTTACTAGAGTTACTAAACAGCTAGACCCCCAATTGGGTGAATACCAGGCCGGCTTCCGAACAGGCAGATCCTGCACAGAGCAGATACAGAATCTTAAGACCATTCTCACCTATAAAAATCGGAGTAATCACCCATGGGTAGCGATTCTCGTCGACTTCCAAAAGGCATATGATTCGGTAGATAGACAGTCCCTCTTCTACACCCTACGGGAACTAGGCCTAGATGAGAAGACCACCAGACTAGTCCAATCCACCTTGACAAACACTACTTTCAGAGTCAAGTTCAGAGGTGAGCTATCCGAAAGCTTCCCCATCAAGACAGGTGTAAGACAAGGAGACGGCCTCTCCTGTATCCTCTTTAACTGCATACTAGAGAAGATCATCAGAGAATGGACAGCCAATTTACCAGCGGAAGCGGGACTGCGACTTGGGTACAAGAAAGACAAGCTAAACATATGCTGCATAGCGTTTGCTGACGACATCACACTATTATCCAATAACATGGAGGAGGCCACACAGCAATTACAGAATCTCTATAAGATAGCAGCAAAGACCGGATTAAAAATCAACATGCAAAAGACCGAGTATATTACCAACATCAAAGGAGCACCTTCTACAATCCCATTAGAGACCGCCACCATACGCAAAGTTCAGGCAGTCAAATATCTAGGGGAATGGGTCGCCACCGACGAGAGCGAAACGCTAGCTATGGACACACGATGCACAAAGCTAGAGAAAGCATACTATGCCTGCAAGAGTATCTACACTTCCAAGTGCCTCTCTAAAAACCTGAAACTCAAACACTACACCTCTGTGGTGAGACCATCTGTGTTATATGCCTCAGAGTGTCTTGTTATGACCGGGAAAGGTCAGCTCAGGAAACTAGAGCTTAAAGATCGCAAGATACTGAGAAGAATCCTAGGCCCAATAAAGAAAGAGGATGGTACTTACCGAATCAGACATAATAACGAACTGTATAACCAACTAGAGGACATAGTGACGTCTATGAGGAGAAGACGCCTAACTTTCTATGGACACGTAACTCGTATGGCCCCGCAGCGACTCACAAATAGGGTTCTCCTTGTAACAGGTAGAGGAAAAGCTTCCAAAGGCAAATGGATCAATACAGTACGCGCAGATCTGGAACAACTAGGGATCTCGCCTAAGGCTGTGCAGAATAGGCCTAACTATAAACAGGCAATCCAGAAAGGAATATTCAGCCAATCACTTACAAGTAAAAAGAGCACAGGTAACAACGGCATTAAGTGGACAGAAGAGAGAAAGCAGGAACACAGCCAGAAAATGAAGGAATACTGGGTGAAAAAGAAGCAAAAGACACTTGTGAAGAGTTCAAACGAGCCCCGTGGTCCTAAGTAGGCCCAAACGACAAGAAGAAGAAGAAGAGTGGCTGGTGGTAGGTTGAAAATGATGGGACAAGATAAGAAATGAATACATCTAGAGAACGTTCACAGTAGTACCTATTTAGGACAAGATGTGTAGGAACCAACTGTGCCGATTTGGTCATGTAAAGTATAGAGATGAGGGTAACAAAAGATGACTAAGGCCGTTTTAAATATTGCCGAAAGCATAAGTGTGAAGCTTGGATATTAAGAAAATATGAAAGAGAGATTGAAAGCAATAAAAATGTGGTAGGAAAATGATGAAAGTATCCTGGATAGAAAAAAAGTATACTGGAAGAGATGAGTAGTCTGAGAAGTATAGCTGGAGTGACTCGGTTGGATAAAGTAAAGAATAGTGAGATACGAGAACGCTGTGGTGTAAAAGAAGATGTAGTTACAAAGATATATATATATATATATATATATATATATATATATATATATATATATATATATATATATATATATAATGGCTGTCTACTGTAGGTGCTGTTTGGTAAAATAACACTACTAACTACTTGTATGAACAAAACTTGACTAGCAGCAACCATGTAGAACCTTTGTATGACCAAAGTTATTCTCTGTGAACAGTATAATTCGTCATGTTTTCTTTTATTTTCCTTTGGAAGCACATTATTTATGACTTTTGTGACAAAGAGACAATTAGTATGGAGAAATAGAAAACAAATAAATAATCTTTCCAATGAATTAAAAGCCCACAGTAAAATATTAGATATTTTAAAAAGAGCGACCGACACAAATTAATCAAATAATACGTTGTCGTCAAAACAAGTCAGCGATAAACTAAAACTGTCTTTCATATTTCTGTCTCCAGCTCTATAAATTAGCGCCAATAAATGCTCTACCCGTATGCATTTCTACATCGTCTAGCTTTCAGTTATAAACGATTTTGCATGTAGAACGGTCATTAATGTTCCGAGTTTTCAGATTGTGGAACTTTTTTTGCAGGTGAAGTTTTTACCGCCATTCTTAATTTTCGTTAAAAAATAACTAATAAATACCGGCTTCAACACGATTTTCTTTCCTGTGTATCTAAAATACCGAGGGTTCACGAGTGGCCGTTACAGTTTGGAAAAACTTTAGAAGTCAGCTGTTGAACAATGAGGGAGCAATGACAACCTTATTAGCACAACTAGAGAAGAAAGTATGAAACAAAATCTCATATCTATGGAGGTATTCGCTCTGAGCGAAGTCAAGGTAGGGGAAGCCAGAGTGGACACCAGCGCATTCAGTGGGTCTCTTTGACAATAAAGGACGGTATTTTTAATGTCAGTGTTAAAAAATAAACGTCAGATTATTAATTAAGTTATTTTTAAAAAATGGGTAAAAACAGCCACCGCAGTTGCTGTGTAGTAAATTGCAAATATACGAGTGCAAAAAATGAATGTAATTTTTATAAATTTTAATTTTTATAAGATTAAGCTGTCAAAATTTGCTTTAAAGGAGAGTTTGAGATTATTTCAGAAATCTGGACTTCCTGTGTTTCTTGAAGCTGCTTGTATTTATGCGGAAAAGTATTTTTTAAATATTCTCCTTTTGAATATTTTTTTTGCAAATTGCCGAGGACTGGGTTTTACGCTTTTTTCATTATTAAAGAAGTAAATTATTGCGGCATTTTTTACTTTTATTATAAATTGCAGCACATCAGGGACACATCGAGCTTAATTTTTCTAAAATAAAAAAATATAGCTATATTAATTATTTAATCTACAAAATTTTTATTAATAGAATAAATCATTTAATTGTTATTTATATTTAAAGAAGTAGCGCTTGTCGAATAATTCGTGACTTTATCAAATAACTTTTGTTATTTCGACGATGCTCTTCAACATCTCGGACATGTTCTGTAATGACGAGATTTTACCTTTGATAATAGTCTGAAGTTGAAATTCGATGGTATGACTAATTGCTTGGAAACCTGTCTTATTATTGCCAATATTATTTTAAGTCCGATCTACTGTGGTTACAACCTATTTTGTATACTATTTTAAACGCTACAGCTTTTATACTGTTTTTAAATTATTAATTATACTTACATTTTATGGGTAATTTTTGCATAACAAATTCACAGGATTGAAGATTAATTGTCACGCAAACAAATTTGTTATAATAATAAAATTTTTCATTGCAAACCCCCATTCATATATTTAAAAACTATGTGACAGCGCCCTTTAGTTCACAGATACCATGGCGCTGCAGTCACGCACGGAGCGAATTGGTAAAAAAAAGTCACAACTTCACAACACAGATAAATAAAAAAAATCCTTTGTTAGTTCAATATTTCAGGAGATTATTAAGGCGTAGGGATCCAAATATAAATAAATGACATATTCATTTAGCACGCACTTCTAATACTTTTAATGTATCGTTACGAGGACAAATCATTAACTACCTAGAAAACATGGTAAAAAAATATTTTTTAATTGATTCATTTTTATTTTTCAACTTAGTCTTCTTTTAGCTCTCTAGCTCTAAAGCCGTCCGAATAGTGTGATTTGTCCAACTCTGCAAAATAATTCACTGTGTCGTCAATCAGCTTCTCTGGTGGTAAATCTCTTTTCTCTTAACCATTTCTTCAGGTTAGGTTAAATTAGGTTAGGTTAGGTTAGGTAAGTCTCTTTTCTCCCAATAATTTCTTTAGGATGGAAATATAAAACAGTCGAAATGTCTAAATCTGGTTGGATGGGGAAGCAATTGATAGCAGAATTCGTTTAATTTGGATATTGTTGCTGGCACGTGTAAAGCACTGCTAAATAGGCAAGTTTTTCCTATAAAATGTTTTTAAAACGGTCCAACAAGGCTGCGTAGCAATCGCCATTGATCGATTGCTTTGACAAAAGGTATTTGAAATAAATTATACCGTGTATATCCCAATTATTCATTGATCGAACTGCTGATCAGTAAGCGGTCGTAATGGGTATTTATTATACAAAAAAAGTACGTGTTTTATTTAATATTCTTAAACATGGATTTTGTAAAACCCAATCACGTTCGACTTATTTTTAACTGCAAGGAAGTAACAAAATTGCGGGATAATTAAATAAGTTCAAGAGCACAGTGATCGTAGATTGACAGTTAGAAAAGTACTTTGCGATTCTACACAAGAATTCCAAATTGTAAGTAGCCTGTACAGTCATTTCGATGCAAATTTACATCCTGTGTGACACCAACCAAATTACCTGTTCACTATTCGAAAAATGAAAGACTGCCACGTCTTTTTTTTGGTTCTCTAAAGAGTACTCTGCTAGTGGTCTCTCTACTGGCAAATTATGCCCGAGCTCAGCCGTAGAGGGTAGAAGAAAAAAATCTAAAAGTGAGCCGCGCCACCGACTTAAGACGGTACAAGCCGGAAACCTCTAGGTCTTGTAGGCACCAGCAGAGCCACGCGAAAAACAACAAACAATTATGGTGAACTAGATAAATAAAACTATATTTACAATTACTGCAATATATTAATTAAGTAAAAATGATGTTCTGATTTTTTACAATAAATTCTGTATTTTCGTAAAGTGGTTTAAACGAATTTAATACACTTTTCTAAAAATGATATTTAAATTAATTATAACAATCTTCCAGACAGTAATAAAAACCTAATGAGGTACAAAAGAGAATTAAAATAAAAAAACAAAAAAAACAACAAAAAGAAAATGTTCACAATATTTAAAATTTTGAAAATAATTGGTTTTATATAGAATTTCTGATAGCAAAAGATTAACACACAAAAAAAAAGGAATACAAAATAAATGAACTTGCAACAAGAATAATATTTTAAAACCCTCACAATAACCACATAAATTATATTCGGTAATATATAAATTCAGATTCAACTTGGAGCCGGTACAAATTTAACGAAAATAACTTGTTACTTTTAAATTATTGAAAACACTTAGATCAAGCACATAATAACTGATAAGTTGATAAAATTAAATTCAATACCATGTAACCAATTGAAAACTTCACTGAGACGTCACGGTAACATCGATGATCCAAGAACCGAAACACCAAGTAGTATTATCATAATTATTTCTGCTAAAATTACCAGGCAAGTCTTTATAATTTATCGTCAATGTGGATGGAACGGCACGTGGTACTTCACGATGGCTTCACTTTATCAAATCCTACACGTGGTGATTTTAACTCGACCCCAATAACCAAAATTATCCACCACATAGGCACGACAGAATGGTCAAGTTAAAAATTAAATGGTTTATCTTCCTAATCCAATTAAGATGGCCCAAATACAACCAGATATGAAAGAAAAACCGTAGAAGTTCCGCTCACGTGTTAATATCAAATCCTTCCAAAAACTCTCAACCGACTTCCACCACTGACACCAAACGACTGATGATCACTCCTCGCTCCCAGAAAGGATATCGGAAAATCACCCGGGACACGTGTCAGCCAACCTTTGCACGTCTAAGTTCCTAGTTCATAATCGCGTTCATCCGCATTGCCAGCCCATTCACACAGAAAAGCAAACCAACAATAATATATCTGACAACACACGACAATCGAGGCCAATAATCAAGGCGAAGTCTAATAACACCTAATCCCCATCGATTAGCAAAAATGTCACAGCTATTAATAATCGAATTCTATTACTACTAGATAGGCAACATTATATACAACGAACCAAATACAGTATGCAAAGCTAATTACGAACGCCAGACTATCATAATAATGAAACGGCAGATGGGAAAAAAATAGGCACGTGACAAGACCTTGTATAATTTTTAACGCCATTTTGTAGATCTTACTCTTACGTACACATTTTCTTTCGATTAAAAGTGTAGTTATTAAAAACACCGTTTTTTCAAGTCTGCAGTTTTCTTTTGCGAAAAAGTTCAATAGTAGAATTCTCCTTTTCGAAGGTTTATCTACAAAATTCAGCAGTAGCATTATTGTTGAACGTGAAAAATGTGCAACGTCTACGGACTATAATTTGCAGATGATTTCCTTTAAAAATGGTATGTTTGAAATAGACGTACCTAAGAACAATTTTTTAACAAGAAATACGTAAAATAAAAGCAAACTTATTTTTCATTGCAGCAGCAAACTTCCAGACATGGTACAATTATAAATAAATAACGTGGTTTTCTTTTCGTGTAAACAATCCTCTTTGAACTTATAGCAATAAAAAGATGATCGTAAAAAAATAACATATCCTTCAATCGAGGAATATCCATCAGCATGTATGTGAATGCAAATAAATGTCCATTAACGATATGTACATATGAATTTCCGGCGTTTGTTTGCACAACCGCATGTTCACTACTATCAGCTTGCATGGATACACATTTTATCTGACTATTCACGAAACCCAAAGGACAGTGCTTATTATGTCAAAAGTCTGCTTTCACAATCATCCGATGCAACACTTAGTTCGTATCAATTTTTATCTGTGAAGATATTTTGGAGTCAAGTTTGATGCGGAATAACCACCACTAGCAGCAATTGAAAAAGAAAGAAAGAAAGAAAGAAAGAAAGAAAGAAAGAAAGAAAGAAAGAAAGAAAGAAAGAAAGAAAGAAAGAAAGAAAGAAAGAAAGAAAGAAAGAAAAAAGATAAACGCCTGGAATGTGCTGCTCCTATGGGAAAGTTTCGCTTTCTTAACTTGGTGAACCAGAGAAGCCTTTAAAAACTCTATATTTATGTGATACAGATGAGTCGAAGCGTTTTTTAAGCAAAATCAGAAAGTATAATTTATGCTTGCATATGACACCTTTTGGAGTAGACAAAGTGATAAGAATGCCCGAATTTTCGCCAACTTTTACTTTACTTTACTTTACAGACAAGCCTTTAAAAACTCTATATTTATGTGATACAGATGAGTCGAAGCGTTTTTTAAGCAAAATCAGAAAGTATAATTTATGCTTGCATATGACACCTTTTGGAGTAGACAAAGTGATAAGAATGCCCGAATTTTCGCCAACTTTTACTTTACAAGGCCAGATATATCATTAAACATTGGCTCACTTTTTCCAGCAAATCATATTATTTTATTTACTTTTTAAAGATCTTTGACAGTTGTCTATTATAGGAAACCATTTTAAAGTGGGCTCATAAATGTCTTTAGTTCCACAAATAGCTTTGTATGATTTTTATGTATGTTTTCCTCAGGTTTTTTATTTTTTGTTTTAACTCAGCTACACCGAGCTCCTCCTTAATTATTTTTTGATTCTGATTTGGACCATTTTCTTTTTAATTGCATAAGTAAAACAGTAAATAAACCACTCGACTACACACCAAAGCTGTTTTCTTTGGTAAAGTGGCGATATAGTAGAATAGAAATCGGTGGTAGAAAAAGGCGAATGGGCTAGTTACTTTACCACCGTGCCAGTCTACTCTACCAAGACACAGATTAACTAAGCACAGATGCGAAACCCGGCGAAAGATCAAAGGATTTTCTGTTTGACTGCATTGTTGCCACTATCTGCCACTATCGTTGCTCAAATTATTTAATAACGTTTCTATGTGATCGAGGCTTACGTCCGAACATCCCGAACGCAAACGAAAACTCTTTAAATACACACGAGGATATTTAAATTGGTTTGAATGTTTATCTTTCTCATTTACCAAACATAAGTGTAGGGACCAACACTCCTCTATGCACATCCAGACGTGCCTTTTTCGACACGTTCTGGCTACCCATAAAGTAATTCAGAGCATTTATTTGTTTTCTTGCCAACACCCTTCGCTCAGTGTCACAGTCATACTTTTCGTCTCTTGTAAACTTTGAACCCAAGTATACAAACTCATTCACTTGTTTTATTCTTTCTCCTTTAATCAGCGCCTCGCAATTTGTCATACTTTCCTCTCTTTTAAAAACCATTACTTTTGTCTTGCTTGCATTTACTTACATTCTTTTGATTTTCAGAGCATCATGCATAATATGATGACGCTAATATGACTTGATCATCGGCGTAAAGAAGGCATCTGACGATCAAATCATTCATTCTTTATCCATACGCACTCTCTTTTAAATTTCATACTGTTCAACGCTTCCACAATCCCTGTCGTACTAATTTCACTTTCACTCATGTCTCCGAATGCACAGGCCCTTTCAAAGTATTCCCTTCATCTCTTTATCGATTCCCGTAATATAAGTATTTAACTTCAATACAAATATTTAGGTTTTGGTTACAAATCAGAGAAATATTTGAAATAAGAATAGAAGTGGCAACGGTGCATGATATTATGAAATATTTAGTATTGGTTAAGGGCACACAAACATAATGTTAAGCGCATTCAACTTGGTTCCATTAAATCTTACCTGAATTAAGAGCATCCAACTTGTAAGAAATAATAAAAACGTATTCTACTCAAAAACTAAATTTATTGTAAAGCGTATTCAGACCATTTATCGAAAACAAAATGCGTCTATTTTCTGTCGTTCCTTCATGAAGACTGCCGCCAGCCGCCGTATCCCGTCCTTTTCTTTGGATACCTGACCAGATGTGCCCGTGTACCCAAAAAGCTCTCCTTGCATATAGGGTGGATCCAAATATATCTTACAAACTCGACTCCGTGGGAAATTTAATGAACAATTTCTCCACAACAAAAATCAAATAAATATACGAAAGCTGTATTTAAAAAAAAACTGTTTAAAATTACGACTAATGTAAAAAACGCGGTGGCTTCTTTCTAGATCAAAAGCTTTTTGTGCGACAAGATGATAGAGGCATCATTGATTTTGGGGTATTCGAAGTATTCGAGACTGCCGAAATTCCAGGTGAAGCGGCATCGTGGCACGTACGAGATAAAAGTCGAAGAAACGAAATTAATTCACAGGGTCGGTAAAGAATGTTGCTTCGGCCATACACCCTCGGATTTACTTTATCTCGCTCATTCAGTTACTACCGAATGATCGTGCGTCTCTTTTCTACGAGAGCTGTGTTGCTACGTGCGAACCTTTTTTCCCACGAACGACTTTTTGTACATTCTTCTCTCAAAAAGTGTTGCTCTCCTTGTCTTAGAGCCGCGCGAGAGAATGCCCCGCTCTCTGTCTAGACATTCCACCAGACTGGTGAGGACGCCACAGGCGTACTTACGGCATTAGTTTGGGATCAAGAAGTCCGATCTCGGAAGGATTTTAATTAAATCAAAATCGAACAACAGCCTGTTGACATTTTTTCAAGTTTATATTATTACAAATGAAGTGTTACTTGTTCTAGAAACACTTAATAATTACCCTTGCAATATTTAAAGAAAAATTGTCCGAATAATAAGCTGAAAATTGGTGAAAAATATTGTAGCAAGTGAAAAAGATGAGTTACTTATAATTAGATTTACCAACAGCACAGAATTCGCTGCTGAGGTTGGCGTATTTTTATAAATAGTTAGGGTTAAATTCATAATTATTACGTCAAGAAAGTTATGAAAATGTACACACAAACAAAAATATTTTACGGTTCAGGCAAAATACAGAGTTATTTACTATAAATTACTCACCCATATCATCGGTATTATTGCATATTTAAAAAAAATACATTTAGGTTGTGTGGCTATAACTTAATTTTGTTAAAATGCCAGTAAAAGTAAAAATACAGTGACATGCAGATTTTAGTAAATACGAAACAAAATTATAAATTTTACATATTTGAATTTTTGAAATAATCCTTTTTTCCTGATTTCCCTACGTTTTTTTCCAAAAATTTTTATATGTATATACAGGGTATCCTGAATATTTTTAAAATAAAATATTAACGGTAAATATGCAAAAATTAACATTATTATTCACGATCGCTACGAATGGATGTCATCCGTTTGGATGACATCCAAATAATTGACCTCATCCACGGTCATGCCATGCTGATTTTAGTGCTCAAAAAATTACTTTTTTTAAGTTAGGTTAGTTTAGTTTATCCATAAATGGATGAAAATTTACTTCTCTATGCTGCTGTTGCCTTTTATTGCAAAATGAAGAAGCTAAAAAAAGTAATGGTATCGTTTCACTTGAATTTTCCCATTCTCGAGCAGATGATGATCAGCTGAATGAAGCGACAGAACTGGATTTTGGTTGGTTTTTCCCACTCACAGTCAGTTTTTGGAGTGACACCGCTCCATTTGGACGTATGGAGCGATCGTGATTGGCCGGCTTTAAGGTGACAACTATTGTAATTAATAAGTGTTATTTTATTAAGCCAAATTTGATGATTTTATTTGCATTGAATTTGAATTTGGGATTGAGCCGAGCTTTATAGCTATTGAGCCTAGGCCCTACGAAAGACCATTGATGTTGGAGGGAATGGGTTTAGGAGATCGACCTTATGCGCAAAGCGAATCAGCCTACCTGGTACCACCTCCTTGATGTCGGTGTTGTTGCCTGTGTCTAGCCCGAAGATGTCCTTGCAGAGCACTTCACAGTTAACCAACACATGATGTGGAGTTTATTTTTCTACCCTGCATCTTGGACATAGAGCGTCATGGGTAATTCCCATGTTCTTAAGATGCCTTGCGTTGAACCAATGTCCAGTTATCGGCCCGATGATCCGTCCCAACTGATTGCTCTCAAATTTTATTTGCATACAGTATAAAGCAAATGCGCATAGTGTCTTACCTGTACAAAATTATTTGAATAATATATTTCCAATATAAATAAGGAATAATAGAACTATTAAATGTTCGCAACAGTCCGGATTTGATCCCTATGGGTTTATTTTTTTGAGGATTTGAAACGATTTGAGACGTTGTCAATAATAAAAATA
The DNA here is from genome assembly GCA_950111635.1 of Agelastica alni. Classification (NCBI taxonomy): domain Eukaryota; kingdom Metazoa; phylum Arthropoda; class Insecta; order Coleoptera; family Chrysomelidae; genus Agelastica; species Agelastica alni. Next base: position 81,253,811 of record OX467710.1, on the reverse strand, counting down.
ATAATGATAATAGTCATTTGAACATTTGAAAATATCTATTCGACTTGAAATAAACAATCTGAATGTCAAAATCATAAACAATATTGGTGGACACATCGAATATCTTTTATGAGTTATGGGTTATTTTAATTTAAATATATTAAATAAAACATTTGTTAACTATTTTGTATAGTTATTTGGATTCTTTCATCCTCCCCTAAAGGTATAAAAACAATAGTTATTATTTGTATAGCTTACTTTAATAATGTTAATTTTTGCATATTTACATTGCAACTATTTTAATTAAAATGTTCGTCGGTTAATAACTTGAAACTTAAAAACGTTATAAGGTAATAAGATAAGTAATATTCGGAGTATTCCTCTAAAAAACAATTGTTTTAATAGTTTTTAACAAAATTTAATTATAATCACAAAACTTTTTCTATAGCTAATAACGATGATAAAGAGTGGGTAATTTATAGTGAATAACTCTGTACGAAGGATGCCACACTCCAGAATACCAAAACAGTACCTAGTATTATAAAAACCAGATGAAAAAAAAACAAAAAGAAATGGCACATACAAAGAAATAATAGTCAGAGAAAAAGAGAAAGATTCAAAAAATGAGAGCAAGAATCAGAAAACGTAGAACGTTGTAAATTTTTTTGAAATGGTAAAACCTATTTTATAAATGTTTGTACTAAATAACACAATAAAGTCTAAATAACAATCGAGTTATATTGGAAATTGAAAGTGGAGAAAGCAGATTGTAGATAGTAGGAGGTCGTGAAGGCTATGCAGCCTCTCAAGCACCTTGACCTATCAGATCTTTTGTGCACAACCCTTAATCTATTTAAGGTCCGGGATTCCGAGACTTCGTACAAAGGTTATCAGTTTTCTGGAAGCTAAAATCCTGACATTAGAGGGCTTTAAGAAGACCCTTTCCAGGAAATTAAGCCTCTTGCAGAAAAGCATTGGGCAAACGCAAAGCAAATGTTCTGCAGTTTCAGCGAAGTTCTCGAAGTAGCGGCAACTATCACTCTCTGTTTTGCCCATATTTTTCAGGTAATACCTTAGAGGGCAGTGTCCAGTAAGGAGTCCTGTCACCAGTTTCAATTCTTTCTTGTCCAACTCGAGAAGCTCTTTAGCTTTCTATGGCGAGTAGCTCACTAGCCCTTTCGCCTGTCTTTGTCCTGGCACTTTATTCCAGTGAGATTTCATTTCATCTGTTTCCATCGTCGAACCTCTTCTTTCAAGTGGGCTTTGGAGAGTCCACAGAAGGGTTCTGGGCCGGAACATGGTGTATTTGCCCTTTTCTTGGCAAGGCAGTCTGCTTCCTCGTTGAGTGGAGAAAGCAAAAAAAAGTAGCTGATTCAAGGGTACTGTTTTGCTTTCGTCAGTATCTAATATGATTCTTATTATGACTCCGTCTGTATCTATCGGGAATTGGAACTCACAATAGATACATACATAATTTATATGCTAAAAACAATGCTTAGAAAAATAAAAATATTGTAAAACTGCTTATCCTACATATCCTATAAATCAAAAGAAAACCACAAAATTGGTAAAAATACTTCCGGCGACGGCATCGCCCACTTTTCTGGCGAAAACTGGCAAGCGGTGTACAAAGAAAGATTGGTCTTTTAGGTCTAGCAGTGACATGTATAAAATTTTATGGATTGAGTTCCAACATTTATATAATACATACATATAGTCAAGCCTTTTTCCCGTAGGAGTAGGTAGAGACCAATTCTTTCAACTTGCTACGATTTTTACACACATCTTTTGCTTTTCCGTTTATCAGTGCCCTCATGCATTCTCGTCGTTTGTTGGTACTCTTAACCTGTTCTTCGTCAATCTTTCTTTTTCCATCTTCTCTACGTGTCCAAACAATCTAAGCATTGCTTAATCAATCTTTGTAACTACATCTTCTTTTACACCACAGTGTTTCCTTATCTCACTATTCTTCACTTTATCTAGCCAAGGCTATTTATACATAAGTGTAGGGAACAGCACTCTTCTATGCATTGCCAGACGTGCCTTTTTGACACGTTCTGGCTGCTCATAAAGTTATGTAGGGCCCTCGTTTGTTTCCTTTTAAAAATAATACACACTTAGTGTATCTGTTTAGTTCTACCGCAACTTACTCCCTTATATATTATCCTTCTGCTGTTAATTATGATAAGCATTGCATGTCACTAAATTTTTTTATATTTCTAAAGCAAGTAAATTAATCTTTCGTCATTCATTTTACTAAAATCTAAACAATAAGTGACGGAATAGTGCAAAACATATATGTGCCTGAGAGGTTTAGTTAAGAAGATGTTGGCCAGCGCCGACCAGCGCCCACTTGACCAGCCCGTCATGGCACGTACCGTTCCTTGCCGGCGAGGATCGGGGACCAGTAATCCATTCCGTCGCCGTTAGCTCCGTGCCGTGCTGTGCAAATGGGCGGTGGTCCATTTATTTACATTGCATTAATCCCATCCGTATTTTGCCGTGCTGTGACGGGCAAATGTGCAACAACCGGCGGTAGACAAAAATCGCAACTGACCCCTTGTAAATTTTGGGTTAAATCCTAACCTAACCTAACCAACAAATTTTTAGGTCATCATGCTTAAAATTAATTATCGCCTGCAACTCCTTTTCAGATGACGCTAATATGACTTGATCATCGGCGTAAAGAAGGCATATGACGATCAAATCATTCATTTTAAATCCATACGCACTCTCTTTCAAATCTTTTAAACAATCGTCTATGTATAAGTTAAACAGCCGTGGCGAAGCCACACATCCCTGTCTCACACCTTTTTTGATGATAAACCAGTCCGTGCAAGCTCCGTTTATCCTGACACAAGCAGTGGAATACTCATAAAGTGATTTCAGTGCTCGTATTAAACTACCGCTCACCTCATACATAGACAATGTCGACCACAATTCACTCCTCACTACTCTGTCATAGGCCTTTTCCAAGTCTATAAAAACGCAAAAGACCTTCTGACTTCTAGCCAAGAATTTTTCAACTATACCTCGGCTGCGCATCCCACGGAAAGTCGTGCAAGCACGGAAAAAGCATTTATGGACGTGTAATGAACGATACTTTTCATTAAATCTTCTAGAAAAACACAAATTGTTAAGATATTATCACTAAAAATTGTCAAAAAGCAAACGTAATTTACCCGGTTGCTAAGAAAATTAACAGAAATATTTGCGATTTCTATAGAACTGTCAATAACATATTATTTTTATTTGACATGCAGGTAGGCAGCAGGTGACACTAGTGCACCGTAAAATTTTCCATGTGAGCGCACGGAAAAAGACCATTTTCGGTGCGCTAAATATGCATGTAAATATAGTGTTTTTAGATAGGTATAATGAAAATATAGTGTTTTCAGGTAGGTATAATGAAAAATTCGTTGTGTTCCCCTATTTCTTTTTGTACGACCTTTTTAATATTAAAATACATACGTAGATCTGTAACATGTGTTTCATTTTTGCGTATGTTATTATAATTTCCACAACAGTGATAAGATTATTAAAATTAGCTCTAGGTAGGTGTCAAAATACAATGATTATCCCTGCACATATTTTCCTTTAAATAAAAGAGCCATTAAAAGATCCATGAACGCCCGTGGGGCGATTCTCGGCTATGGGTGTCCAGGTGTAAGCCATGGCGATTTTAGGATGTGAATTTAAGGCGTATTAATTTTGGTGGCGATTTTGGAAAACTCCGAGACAACCTTTACACTAACCCATTAAGAAATCGTAAAAATAAAATTGTTTATGAAGAAACAAAAAGCGTGCGAATTAAAAAAAATATGTTCAATTACCGAAAACCAATCAGCTAGGATCATTAAAAGTTTATTGAACTGGTGATGGTATTTGGCATTACACTTTGCATAAATGTTAAAGCTACTCATAAGAAAAACTGATAATTACTATTCATAAATAATTTGATTTATCATGGTACGCATATGGTAAAAACCCAACTCCAGTCTAACCTTTTGTCCTTTAGTGGGGATTCTTTAATGTCGGCGAACTACAGGTAGACTTTTTCGAATTGTTCGTTTCGGAGGTGTTTCTTGTTTCAACTAGTTTAATAAAGTGTTTTCGAATTCATCGTTGGCTACTTACACGCCAACAAACATAGAATTATATTTACCGCAGCACAAACAGTGATCTAACCACATAACGAAATTATAAGAGAATCCAAGATTAAAAAATACATCAAATCAAAAGCAATCGTGAAAGAAGTTTGAATGAAAAAGAAACGAAAAATGTAACAACGTACAGACAATAAGAAATATTATAATAGAAAGTGATAAAACATAGCCAAAAATATTAAAAGCTGGTTAAAAATAAATAAAAAGTTCTGCTTTATATTAATTTCTCTAATCAAAACAAGTTGGAATTTTTCAAAAAAGTAGTTTAGAATCAGTGTGAAAATTTACCTCTACAATTTTTAATGCTTAAAATCTTTCGAACAAAAAATTAAAAATTATTGCAGAAAATAAAAATAAGACCAAAGAAAACTAACGTACAATGCTTTCTTCCAATGATGTTAATAATAAATTAAAACAAATTTTGTACAATAAATTTCCACTTTATTAATTAAAATTAATTCTTACGCAAATTGCAGTAAAAAATGGTTATAAAATGAACTTAATTGTAAACTTCCAAAGAAAAAGCAATATAAACAACCAACCAACTCGTACCCAAAAAATAACATTGAAATAATTATTTTCAAAACTTAAAATTAACGTACAATGAAAAACTAACCAATAAAATCGCAAGAAACTTAAAAAACACAACACCAAAATACCTGTTAAAACCAATAAAATATTAAAATTTATAAAAAATATATCAGTAGTTCTTTATACTGTTACGAGCCGGCCCTGTTGTCTGTCGTACTGTTACGAGCCGGCCCTGTTGTCTGTCGCGACAACGCGTCGATCACAATTGGGGGACTGCCGGCGCGGCGATTGGAACAAAAGAAAAGATGGGCAAATTCTAGAAAACTGCGTCTAATGGTTCCGAAACGGCAAAAGTGATTTGTAAAAATAAAATTTATTGTGAAGAAATACTATAATAAAAGTTGTTAGTTATTGTACTGAGAGTTTAGAATTACCGAACCCAAGAAGTAAATATCGTAGGTTAGGTTAGGTTTTATGTGAGTGGGGCGTGGTCGCCCCTCCACCGCGACCCTTAGTAGGTCTATTGTGGCTCACCCCTAGAGGCTACAGTTCACCGTACAATCCAGCCCTTCTTACGAAGTTCATGGTTGTATAGGATAAGATTTTTTTAAAATCGGTAGGTTCTAGGTTAGTGTAACCAAATATGTTGAACCTTATTCTTCCCAGGCCGGGGCATGAACATAGTATATGTTCAGCAGTTTCGTCTTCCACGCAGCAGAACCGACAGTCCGTTTGTTGGTTTAGATCTACCTTTCTGAGGTGGTATCTCAGACGACAGTGTCCCGTAAGCAGTCCTGTTAGAATACGCAGGTCATTTCTGCTCCATTCTAGGATCTGCTTAGTTGTGTTTCTCGAGGGTTGTAACGGTAAAAACGCCTTTGAGTGGGTTAGCCCTGGTAAGTCGGACCAGTACGTGAGTATTTTCCTCTCCGCCCAGTCCGAAATAATTGTTTTGGCGGCACTTGTGGTGACTCCAAAAACCGGTTCTGGTCCAGTGAACGCAGATTCGGTCCCCTGTTTTGCAAGGGTGTCGGCTTTTTCGTTTCCTTCCACCCCCTGGTGCCCAGGTACCCACAGTAGGGTCACCCTGTTGTTCGCACCAAGGTACTCTAAGGATTCGATGCAATTCCATACAAGTTTAGAATTTATCTTGTTGGAGCTCAGTGCTTTTAAAGCGGCCTGGCTGTCTGATATTATATTTATGTTTTTGTTTGCTAGAGGTCTGTTGGTCAACTCTCTTGCACACAATTCGATAGCGAATATTTCAGCCTGAAAGATTGTGGCATACCTGCCAAGACTGGTAGATATTTCAATCTTTGGTTTCCTGCTGAAAACACCGGCCCCAACTCCATCTGGGGTTTTTGAGCCGTCTGTGTACATTACGTATTCAGTCTCTGGGAAGAGGATTTGTCCCCTCATCCATTCGTCTCTCTCCGGAAAGAGGACTTTGAACGACTTTCCTACGTGTATTTTTGTAGCTAGCAAGTCAGAAACCATTCCGAGAATTTGGTGGTTTTTTGTTTCACTCAGTATCCCGGAGTGATCTCCGAGTTGCTCTCCATTTATTTGCTTTTCCAAAGACAGGAATCTTTAGGAAGCTATCCTGGCCTCCCTCTCTAAGAGAATATCTAGGGGAGGGAGATGTAGGAGGTGTTCCATCGCTGCCGTTGGTGTGCTGGACATAGCTCCAGTTATGGCCAGGCATGCCAGCCGCTGAAGGCCAGCAAGCTTTGCTCTAGCTGTCTGTTGTAACCCTTTGGTCCACCAGACTACTGAACCATACGTGACCATAGATATTATCATTGTTTGATAAATCCAGTAAATCTGTTTGGGGTTCATTCCCCAAGATTTGCCACATACTCTTCTGAGATTCCAGAGAGAAAACCTGGCTTTGTTTATTGTTTTTTCCAAGTGGGCGTTCCAGGTGAGTCTTTTATCCAGAACTACACCCAGGTATTTCACCTCCGTCGCAAATGGAATGCTCTCTCCGTATAGGACAGGCTGCCGAAGCTTATCTAACTTTTTCCTTTTCGTAAAAGGAATAATTACAGTTTTTCGGGGGTTTACAGACATCTGTTCCCTCTCGCACCATCTGTATACTGTGTTAAGAGCTTCTTGAAGGACGTTTGAGATCGTCGCTTCAAATTTACCTCTAACTATTATAACCAGATCATCCGCATAGCATTGAAAATCTACTCCCTGCATGGAAAGCTCGCTCAGCAGAGAGTCGACTATCGTAACAATACATTAAATTGCGGGTCATGTCCAAAAAAATTATAAAGGTCAAAGAGGTAAGTCTCTTCCAACAAGATTTAAAAAACACAACTTATAATTTAGTAAAAAAGACAACAAATCGAACTTTGCAGTAGGTACATTTATATTTAGAAACCCAAAATTTAAATGAAAATTTTATACCTGTTGTTTTAAGCCAATCAGATGTCTTGATTTTCACAAAATTAATAATAATTTTAATAATTTTTCGGAAATTATTAAAGCTCTTGGGAGATTGTAAGTGATAATTCCAAAATATTGCATTTTGCCAACAAAGGGTTAAAATTATTATATATGGAAGCAAATTAACAAACTTAACAATCAAAATATATTGATACATAAACAACTGGTATAAATTTCTTCTTATTACTAAACATTTATTAAGCTTATCCATTATGTCCTGAATGTTATTTTAAATTTATCTTTATTGTTAAGAGAGAGAGTAGTTTTTTCTCTTTGTAAATGTAAAGTAGGTAGAGTATTTGAAACGAAAATGTTCTATTATGCCATTTCTCAAAAGTATCCAATTCACAAATCAAAGACATTAATAAGCGTACAATAACATCATAAAATTAGAACGTAATAGAACATTTTCATAGCGAAGTTTATGATTTTAAAAATAATATTCGAAGTGAAAATATTTTAAACAAAACTTGTTTTAATTTATAATTCACATAAATATAAATTTTTATCAAGTAAGGACTAAAACACCTATAACTATCAACGACTTTTTAATGATGCATTACATTATCATCTTCCAGATACAGAAAAGGTTTTGGCAATTGTTTTGTTCAACACTCTTTAAGTATTAAGGAAACAAAGGTTTTTTTAAACATAAATCCTGCATGAATCACGTTTGATTCCAGACATTTACGTCGATGTTTGGAATTCTGATACTATCTTTGTTTGTGTGTGTGCGTATTTTTTTCGGAATATGCAGGCAATGGGTATTATTATATAGTTATCTTCAATGGTTTACGAGAGATGATATATGGCGTATCTCAGCGGATTTGGGATTGTATAAATATGAAATGCGGTAGGGTTTCGCGTTTGACTCAGCTCGATTCCAAGAACTTGATTATTGTTTAGGTACCTATGAATGATACCTGGAAATATTTAAAGAATTCACTGCCGCAGACACACTGTTGCTAAATTAAATAACAGGATTCCTCTTTGAAACTACAATCGATAATAGATTGTTCAAAAACAGGAATAAAAACCACTACGGAAAAAATAAAAACTATCGACAAAATTAATATTTAATTTTAATTTTGTACTACAGTACAAATTAAACAAAAAAATCATTGCATGCAAGCAATTTTAAGAGTCTGTTCCAATCATATAAAGAACAAGCAGAGCATACTTGTAAATCTCTTCGTACTAAACAATGATTTCAATGCGGCTCTTTTGATATAAATATGAGGGTAAGCGGTGCTATATTGCCTCTATGGAATGCATGATGCAGTAATAATTTAAATAGGGAATAATACAAGCTGTATGGAAGGAAATAGAAACTATGTAGAACGAAATTTAAACTATAGAGAATATAAATAAAATAATTAAACAACTTTTAATCTGAAGGGATCGATACATCGTTACATAATTTATTAACAAAAAAACGCAGTGAAATGAAATGATGTGATAATTAATTCTAAAAAACGGTGTAAACTTTGTTAATTCGTTAACGCCATTATTATTAATTTAACATCACGATGCTACAAAAATAATTGCATGGCGTTTATTTGAAATTTATTCTATTTATTTTTGTTTGTTATTAATGGTCGGCATTGTACTTTGTGCATAAAATCATTATCTAATTTAAATTCTCTCAATAAATAACGTGAAATCATGAATAGATATGATCTGTAAAACGAACATACAATATAAACGGACCATTGATGGAACGATTTCAAAAATTTATTGAACAGGTTTGATTAAAAAAAGGCGAAACATCGTTAGATGATTGAATGTATTTGTTTTACAAATAAAAAATTTATTTAAGAAGCTGTCGTCACTTCCACAGCAAAATCTTCAAACATTCTCTACTGGTTTCTGCAAATCAATGCCGTCTTTGGAAGAATTAAAAGTAGCATTGTTGGGACAAAATTACACATTAAATATTAGTGGTCTGGGTGCGACCCGAGAGGTCCACACGACTAACTTCCCAGTGAAAAGAATGAAAAGATACCATATGTTTTGTTGTTACAATTATTATTATTAAAATTATTGTAAAAAACAATTTTAAATTGTTTATAACAAATTATAATTGTCATTAACAATATTATGTTTATGTCAATCGTATTCTTTCAAACTTTTTGTTATCATTTCATAAGCAGGACCTATTTTAAATTGTTTATAAATATTGAATTTTTTTTTTAATTATTATGATCAATAATAATTTGTTAGTAACAATATTCAATTGTTATAAACAATGCTTGACTATTACTAACAATATTTTTCACTGTTATAGCGTCTTAAATGCTATTCTCTCAATACGGACACAAGTTTAAAATTCTCCAATTCGTATTTTTGTTGAAACTATCTCGTTTTATGAAATATTGTCATCATATTTTTTATACAAATATTAATAACATGCAATAATCAATTATTCAAAAGATTCACCACGTCGCCGTGGTAGTTAACAGAGATCTACTGTAAAACCCAACAATAGAAAGGATGATTATACTACAAGGATTGATTACTGCGCTGAAATCATTGTTTTGCAATACAGGTCCTGTAAACAGGCGTAGCTAAAGATATTTAGGTTTCCTACGACCAGAAGAGGTGCAAGAAAACTGTTTAAAAGTTTCGGTACTATAAATTCCATACTTTATTAACTAATGGGCTACACATTTTTTGCAGTTGACGTATTGAATTTTAGTCAAGAAATGATTTAAGAAAGTATGTATATCTATTTGTGCCTTGTGGTCTTGTCTTTTGATGGTATTGTCATAGCTCAAGTAAGACTAAGTTTGTATTTTCTACATCTCCATCAGCATCTGGTTTCTATCCAGAAGAGGTCTCTTCAACTGAACTTAGGACCAATACCGGCTTTAAGGGTGGCGAGACAAATCAGTAAACAGTGATGTAGTGAGGTCCATTTTTTTAATTCATTTACTTCACACTCCGTGCCTAGAGAAATCCCTACCTAACACTGTGGCCTAGATTCCTTTTATGTTTCTATATTAGATTCCCATACTGTGCAGGTGTTTTCTGGTGGAACAGTGTCTAGTTAGGAGCCCTGTTACCAGTTAAACCTTGTCCCTGCTGAGCGTTCTCAGGTGTTAGCTTACTGTGCCTGGCCACTGTCGCCTCTCTCCATTTTCCTTCCTTTCTTCCTTCTGGGCACACAGTTTGAGCAAATTTCGGGAACTGGCATTGCAAATACCAATGACTGGTTGGGGTACCGAATAGGTTTGGTAAGCTTCCCTTTTGGCCTTTGCTGCTCATATTAATAAAATAACAAAAAAAAACAGGCTTTAAATACGTTAATGTTGCAGCAACAGATATAGTGAAAAATAAATATTGAGTCAGTTTTTAAATCGACAAAGCGAGTAAAATACTACCTTTATATACTGATAAAGAGTTACTTTTTATAATCTGTAAACAAACAAATGTAATTTACCTACATGGAATTTTTCTTCTTCTTCTTCCTTCTTTATTTTAGGCAAATTGCCTGTTCATTCTTCGCAGCATGCCTGCGACTTTTATCGATGGTAAGATTTTCGCTCCATCTTTTCCGTGATCTTCCTGTACTTCTGTTTCCCAGTGGTGATTTGTCCTCCCTTCATTCATTCTAGTTATGTGCTCATCCCATTCGCGCTTTCTGCTCAAAACCCAGTCATTAATGTTCTCCACGTTAAATGTTCGCCTTATATTGTCGCTTAGTTCTAAGTCTAGCAGCGTTTTTCCAATAATTTTTCGTAGAACCTTGTTTCGCTTGTTTCCGGGAGCCTTTTTGTTTTTGTTGTGTTCGGTCGGGTCTCTGCAGTGTAGGTCATTATGGATCGGTTTTGTATATTCTTGCTTTGACCTCGATGCCTATGTGTTTGTTTTTCCATACAGTGTCGTTCAAACATCCAGCCACTCTTAGTGCCTTTGTTGTTTGTTGTCTCACCTCTGTGTCGATATCGCCATATCCCGATAGTTCTATACCGAGATATTTGAATTTCATTTCTTGTTGTATTATTTTGTCTTTGACGACAAAATTCCATCTTATAGGTGTTTTTGAAGTTGTCCGGCTTTTTGATTTTGAGGCAGAGATTACCATATTCAGAGACTCTGCTGTGCATTAAAGTCAAAAAATCATTTTCGGTTTCGTTTATGTTAATTAAACCGACAAATCATGGGGCACGGATTTGGACAGTTATATAAACTTAGAGGTATTGTTACGTAAAAAATATCTCAATTTGAACAAAAAGCATTTGCTGGAATAATTTCTTGTGGATTTCCCAATACTTTACGAAGAATGCTAGATCAAGATTGGCGATTGCCTACGTTGTTTGGTTGTAAAATTGAAGCGGTATAGCAGTCTTTGGAGGTCGTCTTTGTTTTCTGCAAATAGCACAGCATCGTCGGCATAGCACATTTCTATTTCTGATTATCTTTTGTTATTTTTATAATAAAAACTGTATTTGTTTAATTAAAAAGTATCTATTAAAAATTTAAATTTTTTTTTTGGGGTAAAGGTGATAAAAATTATAATTTTCAAGGAAATCCCTCCTTAAATGTTTTTTAAAAAGCACCTTGGATATTATACAATACCGTTGGTTGTAAAAGCAAATTATTTTAAGTTTATTTTTTTTGATAAAACTGGTTCTTAAAGTAACAGAGGTTAAATTTTGTTTATTTTAATAACTCGCGTCGTAATGACACTCACACACACACACATGGTCTCAGAACAGAAAATGTACAGATTCGATTTGTCTGTTAAAAAATATACATAAAGTGCATTCACATTTTGCCATAAATTTATTTAACATAAATTATGGATACCTGGATAACTTCTTTTAATAGCTTTCAAGTATTTTGTATATTTTTTAGTCTTAAATCTTAAAATTGTTTATTTTCAAACTGTCATTGCATTTCTGAAATACAAAAATGAACGCGGAAACAGGGCGCACTGCCAAATACCTTTACGGACTGCAACTGCATTATACTATAAATATATTCAGGGACCAACGGGGACCATCTAAACATAATTATTATAAAACAATAATTTCCGACGGTAAAAGTGCAGGAAAAAATCCTAATTGAAATAAAACCACAATGATAAACTTTGTTTCTCAACGTTTATCCTAAAAGTGTGTAACCAAAAAATATACTCTTTTAAAAATGTACTGAAGTTATTTCAATAAAATAAAAAAGACAGAGAACAGTTTTCGTAACCCTTGTATTAATTTAAATTCTTTTATTCGGTACTTCCTGTTACCACCATATCTATAAATATAAGATCAATAAAAAATAGGAAATGTATTTGTTCCCCTGTTCGCCCAGCAAACCCTTATACGAGGGTTATTAAATATTTAATGTAAATTGTAAGCATACTTAGTTTTTGTGACGTACCTTACATGAATGAATGTCGATTGTTTATTTTTTAAAAATAATAGTTTAAATTTAAATCGTATCTGATCCAATGCTTTAATGATTAAATAAAAGATTGCCTGACAGTTACAATACCATTTTGTTTCTAATAATTTCTTTACGTACGTATGTACTTATGTCGTATCTTACACAATCGAATGTTTTGTTGTAATCCAAAAAACAGACGAATAGATCTTGGTTCACATCTAGGCACATCTGTATTAGAATATTTAGGGCAAATAATGCTTCTCGTGTCCCCATTGCATTTATGAATCTAAATTGACTTTCACTGATGTCTTCTTCGAACTTGTTATACTCACGTTTATGGATTATTTTTTAAAAAATCTTTAGAATGTGACACATGAGACTTATGGTTCTATGATTGCTGCATTCTTTTGCATTCGGCTTTTTCGAGATGGCTACAAATGTTGACATAAGCCATACTCTTGGGATTATGCCCGTTTTGTATATGGCATTAAGTGCTGAAATCTGATCCGGTCCGGGTGATTTGTTGTTTTTAATTTTCTTTATGGCGTTTATGACTTCGTCGTAAGTTATATCAGGACTTATTTCACCTGTTTATTCCAGATTTTGTTGCCTTGTGCACTGGATATTTTACTGGGAACACGTAACAGCGAAGCATTCTTACTTTTGTTGTTAAATTAAGGTCGTGGCTTTTAAAAAGGTTTGACATTTTTAGAAATGCCGCTCGGGAGTTTTATTTAATTTGATAAAATACATATGTTGCAAAGTAATAAAAACATTATTGGACGTTGATTTACAAAGTTATTTCAGTGAAGTGAACATCAAACCGAGCACCTCACCGATAGAGGAGCCAAATACTCGCGGTACATCTGTTTTTCCTACGCCGTTTTCTGACATCCCAATGGCTCTCAGCGGTTTTAAAGGTGCCTTTTCCTGTTCAATTAAAAAATTCATGTGATTCATTTTCATTTAAAACTCATGGAACCATTTAAAGTTTTCTGTACCGATCGATAAAAGTATAAAAATCGTCGATGGAAAATCGGTATAATACCTAAATCAGGCTTTAAGTCGGATAAATTAATTAGTATATTGTTTGGGACGAAAGAAAACAAACTTCTCGCTCTTTTTAAATCGCCGACGTTTCGATCTTTATTTTAAATGTTCGTATGTGCGTTTGAAATTATTTTTCGTCTCGATTATCTCGAGAAAATTATATCGACGTAGGGACCAACTGCATTCGACGCATAATTACGCAACTTAGAACTGATTAGATTTTCAGCAAAATAGGTCTAGTTGTTTTTTATGAAGAATCAAAAAACTGAAAAAAATGGTAAACTTTTGGAATTATTTTTCGTCTCGATTATCTCGAGAACAAAACATGATATCGACGTGGAACCAATAACATTTGATGTATAATTACGCAACTTAGAACTAATTAGATTTTTAGCAAAATATTTTAAGCTGAAAACTGAAAAAAATGGTTAACTACCTGAATTTTGCAACTTATAAATTATACTATTTTTAATACAGAATTTTAAGATCTTTTGCAAAGTATGATTGTTGCATGTTAGGAATATTTGTATAAAATTATGACAATATTTCATAAAAAGAGATAGTTTTAGAAAACAAAAATAGGAATTGGAGAATTTTAAACTTGTGTTTTATTTAGAGAATAGCATTGAAGACGCTATAACAGTGAAATATTATTGTTAGTAATAATCAAGCATTGTTTACAACAATTAAATATTGTTACTAACAAATGATTATTGATCATAATAATTAAAAAAAAGTCAATTGTTAGAAACAATTGAAAATAGCTTCCCCGCTTATGAAATGATAAGAAAAAGTTTGGAAGAATACGGTTTAAATAAACAGAATATTGTTAATGACAATTATAATTTGTTATAAACAATTTGAAATCGTTTTTTATAATAATTTTAATAATAATAATTGTAACAACAAAACATGGTATTTTTTCATTGTTTCCACTGGGAAGTTATTCGCACCCAGACCACTGATATTTAATTTGTGGAAGTCTTAAGTCTATGGTAATGTAAAATTTCTGATATCGTATCCATCACAGAATCAGGCAAACGTGTTTACAATTAACATTAAACAAATGGATTAATCACATAATAACAATATCAATACGAATAATTTCACTTCCTTTAACAATAGCTTAATATTTGCCCTAATTCTGTGATGGATACGATATCAGAAATTTTACATTACCATAGACTTAAGACTCAAGAATTAAAAAAAGCCTTAAGAAAGATCTTAAATAAAGATCGAAACGTCGGCGATTTAAGAAGAGCAAGAAGTTTGTTTTCTTTCGTCCCAAACCTTTTGAACCTTATTTTTTAACTCAATAAAATCAAAAACGGGTTTTCAGTTTTTAAAATTCTGATGCAGCAATAATAACCGAATGAATAAAACAAAATCACTGAACAGCAAAAATAATATCGATAAATTCAAAATAGATATGTAGTTAATAAATTTGATGCTTGATACAATAAATCAGCATGAATGTGTTTTAAAATTCAAACATGTGTAACGAAAATCGTTTATTTGGGATTAGAGTTGAATTTATAAGTTTTCATTTTGTAACGGATTATTGTAATGTATTAAATAAACTTTCTGATATGTGTGTTCGAGAGTAAAATATACTTAAAAAATTTACTGCTTATTTTTAAGCAGTAAATTTTTTTATAAAATACGCTATTTTTATTATTAAAAAAATCTGTTGTGGCTAAGCTGACACAAATAATACAACAAAAAATAAATTATTACGAATTGTATGTTGTAAATATCTTTGATGACATAATATTTAATATAATACAGAGAAAATAAGTGAAATACGCAAGAAATAAAAATACATTAAATTTTGAGTAAAAAATGGTTTGCTATTTTATAAAACGTGTCTTTGAAACAAGAAAACACGTGTAAAGGTTGTCAATAAAAAGTCAAAATTGCAGCGTTTAAGAATTACTAACAATTAGTGGTAGCCCAGTGATTGAAAATCGACCGTAGGGATTGAAAATGAATGATTTGATCGTCAAATGCCTTCTTTACGCCGATGATCAAGTCATATTAGCGTCATCTGAAAAAGTGTTGCAGGCGATGGTTATTGTTATGCATGATGTCCTGAAAATTAAAGGGATGAAAATAAATGTAAGCAAAACAAAAGTAATGGTTTTTGAAAGAGAAGAAAGCATGACAAACTGTAAAGTTCTGATTAAGGGAGAAAGAGTGAAACAAGTAAATAAATTTGTGTACTTCGATTCAAAGTTTACGAGAGATGGAAAGTATAAAAGTGATATTGAGCGAAGGGTGTTGGCAGGAAAACAAATAAATGGGGTACTGTATGGCTTTATAAACAGCCAGAAAGTGTCAAAAAAGGCACGTCTGGCTGTGCATAGTGTTGGTTCCTACTCTTATGTATGGTAGTAAATGTTGGGTTTGGCGGAAGATGGTGTAAAAGAAGATATGGTTACAAAGATAGATAAAGGAATGCTTAGATGGTTTGGACACGTTAAAAGGATGGATAAAGGAAGATTGACGAAACAAATTTTTAAGACGAGTGTGAATGGACAAGTCGGTACAAGTCGACCTCGGCGAACATATCTCGATAAGATCAACATTGTTTAAAGAAAGGCCAGGTCAAGAGTATCAACAACCGACAAGAATGTATGAGAGCACCGATGAAAGTAGAGGAAGCAAAAGATTTGTGTAAGAACCGTAGCAAGTGAAAGGAAGTGGTCTCTGCCTACCCCTACGGAAAAAAAATCGTGACTATAGGTATGTATGTATGTCTCACTAAAACTTTTAAGTTTTAATGATATTGAGGTTCCGTAATACTCTTACGATATCTAATATAACAAATAAAATATAAACGGTTTTTTTTCTTGACGTATACTTTACAAAATATGAAAAAAAACATTGAAATTACACAAATTTCACACCTTGAAACTCATTAAACCTATCAGTTATTAGCAAACGATTGTTTGACCACAGACTTTAATGTGTTGACATTGGCAGTAGCAACGTAAAAAACGGGTGTTTTATTTTATGTCATTTAAAGTATTTGTAATACAATAATAACAAAAAATTATAGCTGTCTGCACTTCTTCTCTATACAAACTTTATCTATGCCGAATCTCACACTCCCCTCTACGTACAATATGATTAAAAAGGGGTACACTGATTTCTTTTCACGTAATATAAAAATATATAGATTATCATAATAAACCAATCCCTGTATGCGATAGCTGATAGCAAGTAAAGCAGTCCCATTTTTTCGTACCGTAACATGGTACCAGAATGCGGCAAATACCCTAATATATACCAACTGTGTCCTGTGGACGTCGACATTCGCTATCTACTGCTAGAACAAAGTTTGACATACGCTAAAAGGCTGACACACTGGAGACGAAACCTCGCCAAGAAAGTTTATAAGTTGTTATCAGTCGTTACCAATACATCGATGGTGATTAAGCAGTTTTTAAGATTTTTTTTAAGAAGTGAACATATAATTACTCCAATTTCAAGAATGAGATATGTTTACATTTTTTATACATAGCCTTAGGAAAAAGATTCGCCCATTACTATTTTTAAGTGTCTTTTTGTTCACACGCAGTGTTAACATTATCAACAAATGAACACCTTTGGTACAACAATGGATCACATATATTTTTCAGATTTTTTGTCAGACAACGTACATGTTTCGTTGTTTCCGCTGTTTCCTTTAAACCTCCTGGAAAAGGTATCAAGGTGAACGATGTGCAGACGCCTCCACAACATAAAACAGTTCAAAATCGTTAAAAACAATACAAAACTGTCAACAAGTGGCGAACGTTTTTCCAAAACTCATCGACCAAGAAAAATAAACGCGAAGAAGACAGTAGTGAAAGCGAGGATTTAAGTAGCGGTAATATCTCAGATGCTAAGGAAACTGAAAAGCGAGGAAACTAAAGAGAAGGTAGCGATTGAAGGAAGCTTAGCAAATGAACAACCAACAAATTACGAAGGAAGAGAAGAACAAGAGGAAAATAAATTGACTGACGAAGGAAACTTTGTACTTTGTTCAATATTATGGCAAACTATTTTCTGGACGGATTCACTTTGATCCCTATAAAAATAAAGAAGCTCCAATGTCTGTCATAGTCAAGAAAAAAATTCCGT
This sequence comes from Agelastica alni, assembly GCA_950111635.1. Taxonomy (NCBI): domain Eukaryota; kingdom Metazoa; phylum Arthropoda; class Insecta; order Coleoptera; family Chrysomelidae; genus Agelastica; species Agelastica alni. The sequence goes on along the minus strand of OX467710.1, from coordinate 81,236,115 downwards.
TTGTTTAATTAAGAACTTATTTTTTCGATATTAATGCTCATTTTACGAAAGAATTTCCAGTTTCAAATATTCTTTTTATCAGGGTTTTTTATAACTGTTTTTAATAAAAAAGTTATAAAATAGATTGTTTTCACTAATTTTATAGATACGTATGTACCTTGACGAAGAAAATTAAGAAAAAATATATAAGAACTAAAATAATCACAAGTAAATTATTTTTTTGGGGAATGACACATTGTTGTACCTAAAACATATATAAAAATGTGCCACTGAAAAAAAATCTCCCTCTTCTCCCATGCAACATATTATGATTTCCAATACATTATTCAAAATCTGATACATGAAAGTATGTTGTTGAGTCTTGGTGAATATTGGTAGAAGGTATTTATTAGATTCTTCAAAAAGTGGCCCATTCTTGTACCAAGACCAAGAATAATAACTCAGTTATAGCTTAATTGACAAAATCCGTGAAAGTAACAAATTTTGTTTGAAGTAACGTATCAAACACGCCATCTATGATAGCACACATTCATACGCGTACTCTGTGAATAGACAAAAGCTCACAGCTTAATTTCAAACATAAACATTCATTAGCCCCGAAATGCTGACGAATATTTTAGCATGACATCACTGACAACTACGAATTCACCCTGATTAATACCAACCTATATTTTACTTTGAGGTTTAATCACTAAGTTCGTTGCTTGTCGGTAATACAGTCGTTTATTACTAAAAATAACGTCGCCTGCTGTCATGGAAAATGATACAGCTATGTTTTAAAAAAGCGGTGCGCTGTAGACAACAATAACAATGTTTATTTTAAAAGAAATGTATTTACTTTGCTTTTAAGTCAAATCCTCATCAATTGTTAATAGAGGAAAGTGCCCAAAATTTCGGATACTTTTTGTCGGAACGACTAAAGTTTTATGATTTTTTCTCCAAAAACCTAAGTTTTCTAAAATTAGGAAACTGGTAGGATAATTTCGAATGGTAGGGTTGCCATATAACTATAAAAAGGAATGTAAAAAACATTATTTCTTTCTAGAATAATCATTTATTATAAAATAGAAGACTAACATGTAAAATTTTGTTTTAAAATTAAATAATAACAATAACTAAATTAATATAATAAAATGCCAGGAATTTCACACTTAATTATTAAAACAGATGCGACAAATTTGCCGTGATCCAGTGCTATTTGAACATTTTTGATGACCCCACTTAAAACACTTTCTGCACGTTAACCACTCTTTCCCACGAGTATCTTTCAAGAACAGTTCAAGGCACATCATGCATTCGGCGTCTTCTTCATCAGCAAGCTCTTCATATGTTTCATTGGATACAAAATGGAAAACTAAGCGACGAATGCCAGATTTGGCGTAGAGTGAGACAGGGATGTATACTGTCCACAGCTAATCAACCTATATTCTGATTAAATATTTAAACAGGCGTTTCATGACCAGGATTGCGGAGTTAAGATTAACTGCGAACTGATCAATACCCTTCGCTATGCCGATGACACCGCAATCTTATGTGATGATCTCCAGGACCATCAACGCCTATTAGACTTGGTCAACGTGATGGGACAAGAAATGGGTCCAAACATAATTGTCACTAAATCTAAGGTTATGGTTTTCAGCCGTCAGCCGTATAATGATGCTGCACTGCAAATGAATGGTCAAAACATTGAAAGGGTTCCATATTTCAAATATCTTGGTTGTTACATTACAGAGCATCTCGACCCGGATAAAGAAGTCAAGTGCAGGATCGAGTCAGCTCGCGCAACCTTTAAACAATGAGTTCGCTTTCCTGCAATAATAATCTAAATTTAAAGCTTCACCAGAGAATGATCAAGTGATACATATGGTCTATACTGTATGAGGCAGATATTTGGACCTTAAAAGCATCAACCATTAATTGCCTTGAAGCAATTGAAATGTGGCTACATAGACGTATGCTCCGAATCCCATGGATAGCCAAGCAGACAAATGAAGCGGTTTTAAATAGAGCAAACGCCGTCCGCGAACTACTAATAACAGTTAAATGCCGAAAGCTGTCCTATCTAGGTCACATATTTAGGGGTGATCGTTAACGTATCCTTCAATTTATAATGAAGGGCAATAAAAGAAGGCCGTAGAGGAGTCGGTAGATGACAAGACTTCTGGATAAGAAATCTTAGAGAGTGGACCGGAATTCGAAGCTCAGAACAACTCTTTAGAATCGCCGAAGACAGAGCACAGCTCGCCATTATGATTGCCAACATCAGGAGGACCTGATATGGCACCAAAAGAAGATAGGTATTGATGGGATTGCAGGGTCATTTTTCTTTGTTTTCTTCCTTGTTATTTTCTCCAACGACTGGGCCAATTCTTGTTTGTAAGGCGAACCTGATATTAAGGCTAATTTTTCAGCCTTTCTACCTCTTTGTGTTTAAGTATTTTTACGACGTTTTGCTCTTGCAGGTATTAGGCTAATTTAGCAGGTGTTAGAGTTAGTGTTTTAAAGTACTAAAGAGAAAAACTTGTCGTTGTAACCGAAGTTACCGAGTTTTCTTGCGAAACAACAGAAGAATTTTCGATTGCAACAGGTAAATAATCCACTGGATTAAACATACATACATATATCACGCCTTTTTACCATAGGGGTAGGCAGAGACCACTTCCTTCCACTTGCTACGGTTCTTACACAGATCTTTTGCTTCCTCTACTTTCATCAGTGCTCTCATACATGCTCGTCGGTTGTTGGTACTCTTAATCTGGCCTATCTTCAAAACAATGTTGATCTGATCGAGGTCGCCGAGGTTGACCTGTACCGACTTGTCCATTCACACTCGCCTTATAAATTTATTTGTTTATAATCACATCTTCTTTTACACCACAGCGTTTTCTTATCTCACTATTCTTTACTTTATCCAACCCAGTCACTCCGGCTATTCTTCTAAGACGCATTTATCCTATTTTTATGCTTCTTTTGCCAAACCCAACATTTACTACCATACATAAGTGTAGGAACCAACACACCTCTATGCATAGACAGACGTGCTTTTTTTGACACTTTCTGGCTGTTCATATAGCTATACAGTGCCCCATTCATTTGTTTTCCTGTCAACACCCTTAGCTCAATGTCACTGTCATACTTTCCATCTCTTGTAAACTTTGAAGTACACAAATTTATTTACTTGTTCCACTCTATCTCCCTTAATTACAACTTCACAGTTTGTCATTCTTTTTTCTCTTTCAAAAACCATTACTTTTGTTTTGCTTACATTTATTTTCATCCCTTTGATTTTTTACCATTGGACTTAATATTGCACCTGTAATAGAAAGCAAAATTTTCTGCATCTTTAAACGGTATTCTTTTAACTTGCGGGCCACCAGCAGCGGTGTCTGTACTCGTATTATTATTGGATGCAAACTTATATAAAGTCTTCAAAAATATTTCGGTTGCACGGGAACAATCCTGTTTTCTTGAATCCGTTTTCCAATTTCGCTATCTGATATGACGTTACTAATCTGTAAACAAAATGCTTGTGGGCCTGGTTTTCATCGCTTCTACAGCTTTCTTGATCGTCTTTTGTTTCCCTTTTTATTACGCCCAAAAAAAAAGAAAAAATCACTGCCCTAAAACCAGTATTACAAATGAAACACGAGACCAAATTTCAGATATTAAAAATTAGGCAACTATCGGTATCCGCAGTTAGGGAACGTATGCAAATTTCACTTTAATGGCGACACAACGAAATTACAATGAATTTAAGGTTGGGTCCAATAAAAACCATAAATTACTTATTCAACTAACAAAATAACAAATGGTTACTACTTACTTTTCCCTTGTTGTTGCTCACTCGCATTAGTCATGTTGAAAAGTTTTAATGACCACTCAGATGTAAAAAGGTCTTTTTATTACCACTCGCACTATGGACACAGCCATGTCGCAGATGGAAAAGGACCACTGGGGCTGCATGTATCATTAGCTATTAGGTGCAACCGACGCGCCAATTTGGAAAAAAACTCGCTATCCAGAATTTGGTTACTATCTGAAATACGGACATTTTTCTCTACACATCAAAATAACCGGCAGATTGTACAGATCCAGATAAAAATGGCTATATGTCTATTGAGCAAATTTTCTGTTGCGTTACACGCTTGTTTTATTCGATGGCAACCAGATGGGCTTTTGGCTAATTTCAGCCAAAACGTGGTTCCGAATATTTATAAATTCTTCAAAAGAAGATTATAATTTTGGGTGCCAGAATTTAATTTTACCTTCGACTCGAAAGCGTTTTTCTATTTTTCCTACCCCCAAATATTAACCAAAAATAAGAGCTGGAGTGGTAACAAAATGAATCCTCTATATGTCTCAATAAAATATTTATTAGGTGAATAGGTAAATAAAAAATTTAATCTTAAACAAATACCATTTAAACTAAAAGAATTAGATACCGATATTGCTAGCAATAATTAGCCAAAATGGTTTATACCAGTAAAGTTAAATTTCGATCTTTCCGACTCGTATCAATCAAGAAGACCAAAAACATTAGATAAAAACACGTTAAGAGCGAAAGTGGAAGGAAATCCGATTCAGACAATGGCGGAGCTGTCAAACACTCTCAACCAACCTTGGTCTACCATCCAAGAACATTTGCAGCAGATTGGGAAAGTAAGAAGAGCAGGTGTTTGGCTTCCGCATAATCTGTCAGAAGAAAACAAAGCTAACTGATCCACCACTTGCAACTTATTGCTTCAGCGGCACAATACAGAAGCATTTTTTGATCGCTTGCTCAATGGAGATTAAAAATGGGTCCTCTATGATAATCCAAAATGCAAATGGCAGTGGCTCTCTCCGAATGAATCAGGTACCGCCAAAAAGGCGCTCTGGGCAAACTGTGAATGCAAACCTTTACTGGTGAACAATTGGATCTTTAATTGAAAAGTGGCCAGCCTTTGTCAACAGAAAATGCGTTTTTCTGCAACACGATAAGGCAAGACCGCACTGCGCGAATCCTGGAAAAAATTAATAAATTAGGGTGGGAGGTATTGCGTCACCCACCATACTCGCCCGATATTGCTCCATCGGAGTCCAATCGCTACAACATTTTCTAGGCGGTATAACTCGACAAGCGTAAGGAGTCACTTGGAAATGCGCGATCGAAATAGAAACGCAAGCTGCCCGCCAAAATATAGAAAATGATGAACGATCATAGTCGTAGGTACAGCGGGCTACTTGGGTAAAATAGTTTTTAGTTTATTACTGAAGGGTAAAGATGCAGAAAACTGGTATAATGATATAATTACTAAAAAAACGAAGTTCGTTTACAAATATAATATTCTTGCTTACCGGCTTGTAAGGAATGTAGATGTTTAAAAAATACTAAAATAAAATGTGGTTTTTATAACCGTTGGAAAATATAAATATTTTTAATAAGTATCGGTTAGATTGAATACTTCTTGACATTATGTGTAATATTTTTCATAAAGGCCGACAATGATCGATACGTAAAAAAATATTTAATTTACATTTTGTATTAATAATATTTTAAAAAATTAACTAATCATGACTTCAAAAAAACTAAATTCAACTACGCCTCTGGAAAATCACGATGTTAACTATATGCAATACTAACACAGAATGAGCTGTTCTCCGATTTTCTACGCAATGCCGCGATTGTCTCTAGGCGCATCTGTGGTTTAAGTGACTCCTTACGCTTGTCGAGTCATAAAAAATTTAAAAATTTGGATGGATTTGGATTTTGCACAAATACCAATTGATTTTTATTGATCCGGCATTGAAAATTTGCACACTAAATGGCAGAAGGTTGTTGATAACGAGAGTGGTAAACATCATTGATTAAAAAAAAAAACGTGGTTAAACTTATGGTTGAATTTAATGTTAAAAAACGATATAACTCTTCGGTTCCCAATATATGAGGTATTGATTATAAACATAGGTCGCTGAATAAATGACCCAAATATTATTTATTAGCATAAATAATCATCGTGTCTACGTATTTTTCTCATTACTTTCCTCAATGATTTTACAAGCCCGCTTTTATGTTCATCCTTTAGCGAAATAGCGAGTGCGACACCCAAGTAACGCCATCTATTTTCTTCGAAACAAATTAAGTTCCTATCCGGCCAAAAGGACCATTTATAGTAAAGTTTAATTGTTCGGTCCGTCGCCTTCTTTGATCTTACCTTGCGTTCCTGAATGCGTACGGTGTGTGTATGTGTGCACTTATCTGTACACAACTTGATATTTTAAGACGTACGAAGATATGTCAATTGTCTGTTTCTTCGTCCTGAACAATTAACTTTCACGGGTGAGTGCGTTTGTCTATTGTTTCAGTCGTATCTTATCGTGTGTGACCGCCGTTTCACGGCACACCAAATTATGGTAAATTTAAAGGGACCATATCTAATTATAACTTTACAAATTGGGTTAGTAGTAAAGTTGGGCGTAAGGGCGCCGCCTGCGTCTCGTTTCTTTTGTTTGACGTTCGGGTACGTTCAAGTTATTGTTTTATTACGACCCTTCAACCCTAACTTCGGTGTCTATTTAGTACTTCTTTAATTATTTACATATGTGTGGGTAGATTTGACAAACAATGAATGGATCATTAAACATTTTTTTATTAACGTAGTAAATGAGAAGATGAACGTTTTAAGGATCAGCATCACAAAGAACACACATCATAAATATAAAAACAACTCAATGAACTGCAGGTTGATTAGTACAATAGTGTTTACCCATTGTAGTTTTTCCATCATTAATAACATCCGTTTAATGGTTTGCTGGATACAAAGGATGAGATTTTGAATATGCTAATCAATCAATTTTCTAAACAAAAAATTATTGTTAAATTCTCTCATGACGTCTGCGAAAGCATGGTTATCGAAATGATTTTAGTGATATGTAAACGTCATAACCATATTTTGTAAAATATAACAATTATGCATTTGGTTAAGCCTATATCGACCGGCTGGTCATTTTCCGTGTGTAACAATTTTGATTTATAGCTTTTTTTAGTTATTTGCTACAAAAGAGCCAATGCGAAAGCCGAATTATGTCTGCTTTCTGCGCTGACAAAGCCGTTAAAAGCATAAATAATTAGGTTCCGTGTAATTTGTACGCCAACATTGGCGGAGAAAATATACACACAACACATAAGATCACTTTATTAATGCCAGAATGAACGAGAAGAAATATCCGCCATCTTCCCGTTCTTCTTCTTATGTCCGTTTAGAATGTTGGCCACCCTCATCAAAATTTTAATTTTGTTTGTGGTGCAGCGAAAAAATACTGCCAGGCTGTTTAAAATTTTATAGCTATGGATGTTTTACTTGTGCCGGGACCTCGTTTTTTGTATATTTTCCCCTGTAGAATGGATTCCCATGATATGATTTAAATACAACTCAAATGCTTTTATTTTTTTCATGATGGCGTCGTTTAGCGTTCAGAATTCTCTCTTTCTTTTTCTCTTTCTTTTTCTCTCTCTTTATAGCACTACAACCCGGGTTGGGTTTTGGCTGCCTCCACTATTTGCCTCCATCTCGTCCGGTTTTGCGCTGTCTCTTGCCACGTATCAAGGTCCACTCCTAGGATGGAGAGATCCTTTCGGATGTTATCTCACCATATTAGTTTTGGTCTACCTAGTGGCCTCCTTCCTCGGAGGGCTTCTTTTATCTGTCTTGTATTCCGGCTTCTTTGTACATGCCCTACCCATCGTAGTCTACTCGCTTTAATCTCTTGGATGATGTCCGGGCTTTGGTACAGTTGCGCAAGTTCTGCGTTTGTTCTTATCCTGTAGATTCCAGTGTGAGGGTCACGGTAAGGGCCATATATCTTTCGCAGACACTTCCTCTCAAATCTTCAAAGTACTTGCGTATGTTGTAATGTTAGTGTCTAGGCTTCGCATGTTCAGAATTCTACACCATATAAAGGTGCGAAAAATGTATTTTTATTTCACACGTAAGGTTGTGTTTTTAAAATGATATACATATGAATAAAAGTTGATTTTTCTTTTCCTATGCGACGTTTGATCTCCTGTGTATTATCCCATTTCTCATTAATAATATTTTTCAAATAGCAGTACTTTTTTATTTTGATACATAGGAGAGTTCCCGGTATATTTTTCTTTATTTGTTTGGTTTTCAGTACAGGATGTTAAGAGCGCATTGTTGACTGTGGTCTGATATTCTATTCATCAAACGTTGCGATCCTTCCAAACTCTCCGAAAAAACAATAGGACATACCTGCATACCTGATGTTGTTTAATCTAATTCCATTATTTACGATACCGTTTTCTACACCACCCAAAGCATTGTTAAAAATTCGTTAGTGTAAATTAAATATTAATGGGGACAGCATATACACTTGCTGGACGCCACGAGTAATTTTAACATCTTCTGTCTGCTCTTCAACTAACCTCATATTAGCTGATTTATTCCAGTAGAGGTTGTACATTCTTTTGAGATTTCTTCCACTCTTCCATACAGTGTAGAGGCTTGGACATTGTCAGCTGCAAGCTTTTGAAATGTGGATTTTAAGAAGAATTCATAGAATCTCTGGGATAGAAAGAATTACCAACGAAGAATTTCTCCGAAGAATGGGATGTGAACCTGAAATCATGCTTACTGTGAAACGTAGAAAATTAGATTATTTTGGCCATATTATGAGAAATAGCAAATACAGAATTCTCCAAAACATAGTTCAAGGCAAAGTTGATGGCCGACGAGGGCCTGGGAGAAGAAGAATTTCTTGGCGAAGATCTTCTTGCGAAAATAGTTTTGAGCAACATCTAATAAAATGTTTCGATACGCAGCCAATAAGATCCGCATAGCTATGATGATAGCCAACGTCCGTAATCGGATAGGGCAATAGAAGAAGAAGAAGATCAACTAGGTCAGCTTTTCTAAGTATTTTTATCATTTTTTTGCATTAAACTCTTTCAAATGCTTTTTTATTACCGACCAACCAAGCAAAAAAGGTACCTTTTACGTCCCTGCACCTTTGGAACAAAACTTGTAATCCAAATAGGGCCTCCCTGGTGCCGACTGCATTGATAAATCCAAATTGTTTGAATGATTTTAAATTCTTGTACTTTTTGTACATTCGGTTGTGAATGATATTCACAAAAAGTTTCAGGAAACTGCAATTATTATTGTAAAATATTCACAACTCTTAGCCCCAGGTTTTTTTAGGTAGTGTAATAAATTCTGATTGTAGCCATTTTTTAAGGATATCAGCCGTAACATATATGTTGTTGAGAATGCCTGCCTTTGTTAACCATTTTTCCCTCTTTATTAAGCATTTTCAGGAACTCGCAGAAGCAGTGGCTGGGATTCCATCTCAATTAAAAAATTTCCATCTAACAATGAATCTGAATACAAAACAGATAACGCTCGGCCTTCACTGGGATCAATTTTTGACAGACAACTTATTAAGTAACTGTTTAATATTTCACCCCTCAAACTAAATAATAGCCAAACCTGAAATTTTTCTTCTTAGGACTCCGTCTCACTACGAAGGTTGGCGATCCAACTGGCTATAATGGTGCGTGAAACCGCACCTCTAAAAATCTCTATAGATGTCCGTCTGAACCATCGACGCCATGAGCTCTGCCGTCTGCCCACAGATCGTTTGCCCTCGATCTCTCCTTCGATGAGGAGTTGGAGGAGCTCGTACCGCTCCCCTCCCATAACGTGCCCGATGTATTTGAGCTTTCGTTCTTTGATGGCAGCAGTTTACCTATTCTCTTTAGCACTTCCTTGTTGGTTTTCCTGTCTACCCAGGATATACGCAGTATACGACGATACAAATACATCTCAAATGCATCAATGCGGCTCTCCACTGATTGGCAGAATATCCAGCTCTCGGAGCCATAGAGTAGCACTGGAAAGATATAACAGCGTAATATACGTATGAGGAGCTGTAGGTTTAGGACTCTATTGGTGAAGAGGTTCCTTATGGAGATGAATGTCCTTCTGGCCTGTTATATCCTGGATCTGATTTCCATTTTAGGGTCACTGTTTTTGTTGACGAGGGTTTTAAGATATTTAACGGACGGCACTTGCTTCACAAACTGGTTGTTAATTTGAAGGATTGTCCGTCTTGGTGCCTTGGAGAACACAACCACCTTGGTCTTGGCAACGTTTATGTGTAGACCATACTGTGTGCTATGTTCAACGATGAGATACATCATATTCTGGAGATGTAGGAGGTTGTCAGCCACCACGACCGTATAGTCGTATATTAATTTAACGCCCTCTTTCACATTCTCCAGTGCTTCCCGGAACCTAAAATGCTTGGACGTAATGTTTGTACAAAAGTGTATTATTTTGCCCTTAATTCATGACACATCGTAAACTTTCATCGTTAGTTCTGGTTATAAGGGTGAAATAACCGTTGTTATATTTACATTGCAAAAAACAAAAAAAAATTAAAAATAATATGAATAAGCGACGCCACTGATTAAAATATTGATTGTCAATGTGAAACTGCTGTACCTACAATTTTATAAAAAATAGTGCATATTTGAGCCGAATTTGCTCGACAGCAAACCAAAAATTCGTGTTACATTTTTGAATGATTATTTGCCAGATTTTTTATTACGCATTTGTGGTAAATAAAAGTAGTATAAAATAGCGTTTCAAATTGTAAAAAGATTTTATTAATTATTTGATAAAATATTGTGATAATTTAATTTATTTAGTACGTAAAGTAAAATATAATACAGGGTGCCGAACCGAAAACGAGCCATTTGCAGGAACCTCGTAGACATTTTAGAAAAATGCTCAGACCTGTCGATTTTTGAATAAAGGGGAACACTCTTTTCTGGTATTTTTGACTTCATTACTCTTAACCCCAAGCGAGGGTAAGAATTACCCCAAAATTTTTAAATCGAATTGGGGGTCAACTAAAATGTCTTTTATAAAAGCTTTGACAATTCTCGTTACAATGGTTTTTAAATTTTACATTTCCTCCCAATACTTTGAAAAAAATTACATGTTAAAATTCCAATTATTTTAGTTACTTACTTACTACTTAATTGATTAAATGTTCAAATCGATGACCGCCCACTGCCATAAAATAATAAAGATTTTGTTTAAAACGTACACGTACATTCCGAAGAATTTCCAGAGTAATTTGTTGACGCAAATCTTCTAACGACGCTAGTTGTGTTTCATAGATTTTACTTTTCAGATGTTTTTACAAAAAGAAATCGAGGGGCGATAAATCTGGCGATCGTGGAGGCCATTAATGCTGCCTCTTCTCCCAATCCAATGCCGTGGAAAACGTTGATCTAAATACTGACGAACAATCGCCGCATAATGCGGAGGAGCACCGTCCTGTTGAAAATAAAAATGATCTTCGTCATACTGTGAATTATTTTTAAATATATCAGTCAAAATTCACATGCTCTAAAGGAACGACAGTTTCAGCATGAATTCAAGATAAATATTTGGTGTAATGTGATATCTGGTTTCCAGTGCAGTGAAAAACGTTAGTCTAAATACTGACGAACAATCGCCGCATAATGAAGAGGACCACCGTCCTGTTAAAAATAAAAATGGTCTTCGTCATACTATGGATTATGTTCAAATACATATCAGTCAAGACAGGGTCAATAGTATCTTCCAGTAATTGCAAATACATTTTGCCAGTCAAATTGCCTTTTAGAAAAATAGGACCCACCAGTCGGTCACCGCAAATGCCAGCCCAAACATTTAATTTCTCCGGTTGCTGTGTATGCACCTCGTGAAAAACTCTTGGGTTTGAATCTGACCAATAGCGGCAATTGTGGCGATTTACCGTCCCGTTTAAAAAAAAATGCATTAATCGGAAAAAACAGATATTAAAAAGGAACTGTGGATCGTTCCCTTCTCGCGCATTCATCATTAGGTACTAAGTTTATGACAGACCTGGATAACTATAGACCCATCAGCCTTCTCAACCACCTGTACAAACTCTACACCCGTATAATCACCAACAGGCTAGAGAATAAACTGGATTTCTACCAACCTAGAGAACAAGCAGGGTTCCGCTCTGGCTACGGGACTAACGATCATCTGCAATGCATAAAAACCCTCATCGAGAAAACAGTAGAATACAACAAACCGCTTACCCTAATCTTTGTGGACTTTTACAAAGCCTTTGACACCGTTGAATTAGTTTCAATATTACGAGCAATAAAAGAATGCAGAATAGATGGAAGATACTCTAACATTATATACAATATCTACAAAAAAGCAACAACAACAATTGACCTGCATACATCGTCTAGGGAAATAAAAATAAAAAGAGGAATCAGGCAGGGCGATACGTTATCTCCAAAACTATTCACTGCGGTCCTGGAACATGTTTTCAAAACTCTGAATTGGGAAAATAAGGGAATTATGATAGATGGGGAAAGACTGAGCCATCTAAGATTTGCGGATGACATAGTTCTAATGGCAGATGACATGCAGGAAGCCAGGGAAATGCTAAAAGATCTACAACGGGAAACACAAAGAGCAGGTTTGGAAATAAATTATAACAAAACAAAAATGTTAACCAACCTAGTACCAAGCGAACCTGTAGAAATAGAAAACAAAATCATCGAAATCACAGAAAAATACACCTACCTTGGCCATGAAATCCGGATCGGCAGGAACAACCAGACGTGCGAACTGTCCAGACGAATATCTCTGGGATGGGCAGCGTACGGAAAGCTTAGGGACATATTTAAATCAGATATTCCTGTAAGTATGAAAAGGAAGACCTTCAATCAGTGTGTTCTCCCAGTTATGACATACGGGGCTGAAACTCTAACCTTAACAAAAACAATAGTTAAAAAACTACAAGTAGCGCAACGGAAAATGGAGAGATCCATGTTAGGACTTTCCCTTAACGACCGAGTCAGGAACGAGGATATAAGGAGAAAAACGGGGGTAGAGGACATAATAGAGATAATTACAAAGCAGAAATGGAGATGGGCAGGACACGTGGCTAGAATGAAGGACGGAAGGTGGACAAAGAAAGTTCTGGAGTGGCGACCGAGATCGGATAAGCGAAGCAGGGGTAGACCACCGACACGATGGACAGATGACCTCAAAAGGATAACCACGAACTGGATCGCAGAGGCGCAAAATAGGGAAAGATGGAAATATTTCGAGGAGGCCTACGTTCAGCAATGGACAAGAGAATAAGGCTGAATGATGATGATGATGACTAAGTTTATACCATTGACGTACTTAACTCGAATAAATGACATTTTTACCGTTCGTGATTGTTTGCAGATAAGTTTCATATTTAAAATCTAATTTATCAATAAGTAATAGGCGGAATTTTAAAATTTAAAAACTATTGTATAGAGAATTGTAAGAGCTTTTAAAATACATCTTATTCGGCCCACAATGCCATTTAAAAATTTTGGGGTAATTCTTACCCTCGCTTGGGGTCGAAAGTAAAGAAGTCAAAAATACCAGAAAAGAGTTTTTCCTTTCATCAAAAATCGACGAGTCTGAGCGTTTTTCTGTTGACGAGGTTCCTGCAAATGGCTCTGTTTCGTTTTCGGTTGGCCACCCTGTATATTATCATTAATATATTGCACAATAAATAATATTAAAAAATATATTGTTCCAGTAATACATTGGGCAATATATTAATAATACTATTGACCGTCTAGGGGCCGCTTAACAATTATTATTAATCACCGTACAAACGATTCTCTATTCCGAACAATGATTAACTATCACACTGATTAAAGTTGAAATAGAAGAAATTTTTAAAGTACTAAAACTCCAACAATAACCATTACAGAGAGCACTTACCGAACAGCAAAAAGGAATCTCAAAATGTAAATTAATTTAAACTAGTTATCTTATTCCACTAAAGACAGTTTAAATATTTGCTGTTCACATTATAAGGTTGTCGCAAAGACCAGAAAAGTTCATTTTGTGGATACGCTAGACGAGCAGGGACGTATTTACTAAAAATTTGACCGAATATTTATCCACCAAAAACTATCGGTTTATATTATCAATGCCCAAACTTTACAGCCCACTAAAAATTTACGCGAGTATTTCTTTGTAATCGTCAAACAGCGTTTTTTGACAGCCGTCCCACTCCGTTAAATTTAGCCATGTGACATCCCTTTCAACATAATTTATTTCTACCTATGGTAGCACTAGAAAGCAGTACTCTTACATCTAAACTAGCTGTCAGTTATTTATTTTAACCGTTCAGAGGGTCGTCTATTTATCCAGTCACCATGATATTTTTCAGGGTATCCGCGGTGAAATTGGTAGGTGGAAATATTTCTGGTTTAACACTTTGACATTTGGTTAGGTGAAAACATTTCTGGTTTAACATTTTGACCTTTAGTTGGCATTTATGACGCTAATAGTATATCGTGCCCCGTATTGCGTTGGATACGAATGTTGTACTGGAGGCGGTGAAACTGGGATAAAGCGGTTTTGGCAGAGTGGTGAAAAAAGAGCCACTCTTCTAATAGTAATAGTTAAAGTAGTGAAACACTTTATATACCTCGGCTCAAACATATCCCATGACAACGACGAAACCAAAGAAATTAGAAAAAGGACCAACGCAGCAAATAGAGCATACCACTCAATACTACCCATCTTAAAATCGAGAGATGTACACAGGAGGACCAAAATTAGAGTCTACAAAACAATGATACGCACAGTTCTGACATACGGAGCTGAAACATGGACACTCTCAGCCAAAAACGCGGAGTTTTTAGACCGAACCGAACGAAAAATCTTAAAAAGGATTCTTGGTCCTGTAAACGAAGCGGATTTCTGAAGGGCAAGCATGAATCATGAAATATACCAGTTGTATGAGGAATCCAGAGTGTTAATGCATATAAATCTGATGCGACTGAGATGGACAGGACATGCCCAAAAAATGCCGGACGACAGGATCCCAAAAAAGATGCTTACAGGAAAACCTGAAGGAAAGAGGTCGGTAAGAAGGACAAAGCTGCGCTGGGAAGATGGGGTACGGAAGGATGCTGAAGATATACTGGGTATAAGAAATTGGAGACATGCAGTGGTGGATCGGGACGGATGGGGAAGAATGATTAAGGAGGTCAATGCTCGATATGGACTGTAGCGCCATTGTAGTAGTAGTAGCAGTCGTAAAGTTTCAATGTTTTGGTGATTTGCCAGACGCAGTTCGTAATTCCTGGCTGTCTTGGTTATTTCTTCTTTAACAGAAGTAATGTTGAGATATTTTGTAATATCTGATGGCATCGACGAAGTCTCGCAGTACTTTCTGTTGAAAAATCTGTATCTTGTTGATATTCGATGCTTTGTTTTAGCCCCAGACCTGTAAGCCATGGGTCCAGACTGGTTTCATGATTTGTTTGTATAGCATAAGTTTGTTATGGGAAGACAATTTGGACTTTCACCCTATCATCCAATATAGCTTTCTTTTAATAATCCTTGACTTAATTAATACAAAATCCATACTCTATACCTACCAATAAATTATAGTTTAAAAAACTAAAAAACACTCTTTTAGAGTAAATTAAATTAAAAAGTAAAAAGTAATTCTTAACATACCTAAGAATAAAATTACTGACGAGAAAATTAATGTCACTGTTCTAAAAGCGTGTGGTGCTTTCATTCCGAAACGCAGAGTTAGTTTTAAAATGTCATACAAAGCACCCTACGCTTTTAGAACAGTGACATTAATTTTCTCGTCAGTAATTTTATTTCTATGTTAAGAATTATTTTTTACTTTTTAGTTCGATTAACTCTAAGAGCGTGATTTTTAGTTTTTTTAACTATAATTTATTTTCTTTCTTCAAAATTTGTATAAAATATCACTATACGCAACACAGTCACAGTATGATAAGCACCTTTTTTTGTAAACTCAATTTATTTTGTGGTTTTATGAAAAAAAACCCCCAAAAACCTATTTTTTCGGCCTCTAGAGTTGCCTAACCGAAGAGTTCTTTGAATGAAAAGGCCAAAAGAAAATAGAAGAACCCTTTAAATAACCGAAGAGATCATACACATCATTGAATAGCATTTATATTGTTTGTTTATAAGTTTCCAATCG
Source organism: Agelastica alni (assembly GCA_950111635.1). Classification (NCBI taxonomy): domain Eukaryota; kingdom Metazoa; phylum Arthropoda; class Insecta; order Coleoptera; family Chrysomelidae; genus Agelastica; species Agelastica alni. The sequence continues at coordinate 81,220,047 of OX467710.1, read as the reverse complement.
GAGAATAATTTTTAGTTATCAAACATTTTTATACATTTTTAAATTTTTCGTTTTTCTGAAAAAAAAAATTATTTTTCCTTTTTTTTTTCTTTTATTTCTCTAAAAAACATGTTTGAATAAACAAACATATTAAAAACAACATAAACATTGCATGAGTGTATAGTCTGAAAGATATTCTATAGAATAGTCACCTGATATAACGTCATCAGATTTCTTTTCGATGAAGTTACCTTAAATATGTTGTTTATAAAACCCAACCTGCAGCAAATAATAAGCCAAACGTTTCAAACCATATTAATCGTACATAATTTTTACAACAGAATTGTATAAAAAAATTAATGGAAATAGGTACCATAAAAAAATTATTAAAATAATTAATAGGTATGGTCTTGGTTGACGGCGAGCGATTTTAGTTTTCGCTTTACACAATTTGAGTTCGGATCTGTTGCTTTTGTAAGTAACGTACTCACAGCAGCATCGCATAGAGTTTTTCTTCACTAGTAGATGTGTGTTATGTAACAACTTTATAAAAAAAAATATTGTAAAAGCAAACATGTCGAGGTGGTACTCTGATAATACGATCATTTCCTAGATAATGAATGCATTGTTATAATCAAACACAAGTCTTATAGAAAGTAAGAGGATTAAGAAATAAATCTTTGAGACGTGTGTAGAATGTAGGAATGTAGAAACAGGTACGTGGAAAGTGTTATCACAATAAAATGTAGTTAGTAAATAATGGATATCACCGAGTTGCTGCTTAGGATTTTTAAATAATACTCCGTCTTATACCTTAATAACAAAATTACTTTACCCAGAACTAAATTAAATATTTTTAACGGTTATGGAATAATTAGTAGTAATACCATAAATGCTTCAAAATATTCGGGTTAAACATCGATAACTATTTTCATAATGTCAAAGAGTGTCAGTTTGACAGTTAAAATAAACTTTATTCTGTTAAACTGACACGATTTGTAATTGTGAAGGAAATTTGAGATGTATAACCTTAAATATTTTGAAGTACGAATTGTATTTGATACGATTATTTTTTAAATAGATTTAAACAATGTACACAATTTATTAATTAAAATACATATTGGTGCAATAAAAATAACAATTATTATAAGCAGCATTTTTTTATTCGTGTTATTTTCTGAGCTGGAAACTTTAACGTAGTGGTTGCTGATGTGCTGAACATTTCGACGTTGCTACTAGATCCAAGAGTGTGTCTTAGTTTGGTTCTCATTTAATTTATTATATGTTCGTGATGCCCTTGATCTAATTGTAGATATGTTTTTTTAGAATTACTATTATCATGCCCTGTAATTTTAATCAGTTCTTGTTCCGATACACCTGCTTTTGCCAATTGTGAAACGGCAGTTGCTCGGTGAGAATGATTTGAAAATTTTTTGTTTGTGATGTCTAAACCGGCCAATTCTGCAGACATTTTGGTCAATTTAGAAATTTCATTTACTCCAATTGGCATATTTTTGTACCAGCCAAGGGTTTTTTGCTTCTTCCAGTATGGAATTATTTTTATTTGTTCGATAACTCTAGTTTTATTCTAGATGTGTTGCAAATGATTTTCTTGTTGACTACTCTTATTTTATCCCAAGCGCGTTGGAGATTATTTTTCAATTTTTAGTTCGGGTTTTTTTATATTTACTGACAGTGATAGCTGTTTCCCAGGATCCCAGGATCTTTAAAACTATACAAAGTTTCAAGTCGATCCGAGTGGGTGAAAATCGTTTCCAAAGATTCCGTAACATAGATAGATAGATACAAGTCAAGCTTATATTAAGCGTGTAAAAACAACTACCTATTCCACAATTTACTACCGTCTATATATATTTCAACCCAATTATTCGCAAAAGAATACTCTGACAATAAATATAGTTCAAACAACCGCTGAATACTTTACTGTGTATCTTTCAACTGTTCGTTAAATAAAAACTGTCTCTTCCGAATCCCGTCTAGCCTTAAATACCGTTGCCTCTGCTTCTGGAGATTCTAGACGTTTAAATCGTTCGATGCGCGATGTTTCTAGATATTGTCGATAGTGGTCGCAAAAGTTCGTTCTGTCGATTCTAGAGGCGCAACAGAACAAAGCCGGCTCGGCCCATTTTCGTAACCATACGTTTATTTTATTTAAGTTGCCAAACTTTTTCGACCAATGCGTTGAAAATAATGGAAAATGAGAATGTGGATCTATTGTATCCGTTTGGGTAATTCTGTTCCAGTGTCGTGCATACGCCAGCGCGGTGTCAAACATCGCAATGACAATGAGCAAGAACTAGAGGCAGAGATTATCTCTTGAGAAGAGAAGCTGAGACAAAGGCAGCTTAATCGTAATACAAAGCTAAATAATTAATATATTGGCGCGCCTCGAAGCCCGACTACTTAATAACAACGATAGAAAATCTTTGTACAAAAGCTGCAAATCCTCTACTACTCAACTCAATTTAAAGCCCTTATTTACATAAAAAGATGTTATCGATTAAATATCCGTTTGCTGACGAGCTTTTCGGGGTTTAGATGAAATACCTATGAAGAAAATCGTTTGTTTATAGAGATGAAAGCGTACGAAACGCCGTATTTATTACTTCCTTAATTATACATTTACCATTTTATTACTTTAGTGTTCCCGTTTTGTCGCGGTTTAATATATCTGACGATGACTATGAAAACCTTGATGACACAGGTTAAAAGTTAAAACATCCAGTAATTGGATCTTACATTTTAAACTTTAAATCTTACAATCATTGTTTAGCTGTGCCAGCAATATAAAACGAAAAATATCCGGTAAAACGAGGAGAATAATTACATCTGCAACAACAAATAATTTCAATATTGATATTCATTATTTATTGTTTTAAAGATTGGAAGTAACTTATTTAGTCCAGTCACCTTAGTATAAGACATATTTAAGAGGCGCACCCTCTGGCCAATTTTTTTATAGGTTGTTTGGACCTACAAGAATATAGTCCTGAGTTTTCGGCCATTGCCGGGGTATATTTTAGCAATAAAAAATTATTGAAAATTAAAAATTGATATTTTTGAGATAATTTTTTTGAAACGCGTCCTATCGAAAAATGTTTCCAATAAAATGTGTTCATCATAACGTCCTCTGTAAAAAAAGCACTGAAAAAGTGCAAACATTGTTAATTAAGCGGTTAATGGCAAATGAAAATTTTACATTTTGTTTTTGCAACCGCAATCGGGTGTTTATCATCATATCGGTTTGAAACTCGTACATGATGTAAAGGAGCCAAACCCCAAGAGAATCGTGCAAGATCTATCGATCTGCGAGATATAGTTTAGCAACAATCTGCGATCATCGAAACATCTTTGCCCTTTAATAAAATTTCCCGACGAAGGCCCACAGGGTGATAAAAAATCGAGGAGCTTTGTATCATCATGCACAAACAATTTGGAAAAAAAAGTTTTGTTGAAAATAGATACTGTTTTTCGGCGATTTTAGATTTTTGCTTATAAACAAATAACAATTCCGACCAAAGTTGCAAAGATATTTAAAAAATTCTTGGACCATCTAACGCGTTTTTGAAAAACGAACAATTTAAAAAAAAATTTGCAATATTTTGTTTACTGCCCGAGATATGAATGTGTTTACGTTTGTTTACTTTTCTATTGTTGTATTAAAGATTTTTGCAAAATTCGAGTCCCTACGCTTCCGGACATGGGATTACATCAAAATACATCGATAACTGTGATGGCATAATTGCTCGTTTTATTGAATCCCATGGCCGGAAGCGTAAGGATTGCTGAGGAACTTGAATTTTTGCAAAAATCTTTATTACAACAATATAAAATTGAACAAACGTAAACACATTCATATCTCGGGCGGTAAACAAAATATTGCAAATGTTTTTTTATATTGTTCGTTTTTTGAAAACGCGTTAGATGGTCCAAGAATTTTTCAGATATCTTTGCAACTTTGGTCGGAATTGTTATTTGTTTATAAGCAAAAATCTTAAATCGCCGAAAAAAGTATCTATTTATAACAAATTTTTTTTTTAAATCGCTTGTGCATGATGATACAAAGCTCCTCGATTTTTTATCACCCTGTGGGCCTTCGTCGGGAAATTTTATTGAAGGGCAAAGATGTTTCGATGATCGCAGATTGTTGCTGAACTATATCTCGCAGATCGATAAATCTTGCACGATTCTCTTGGGGTTTGGCTCCTTTACATCATGTACGAGTTTCAAACCGATATGATGATAAACACCCGATTGCGGTTGCAAAAACAAAATGTAAAATTTTCATTTGCCATTAACCGCTTAATTAACAATGTTTGCACTTTTTTCAGTGCTTTTTTTACAGAGGACGTTATGATGAACACATTTTATTGGAAACATTTTTCGATAGGACCCGTTTCAAAAAAATTATCTCAAAAATATCAATTTTTAATTTTCAATATTTTTTTATTGCTAAAATATACCTCGGCAATGGCCGAAAACTCAGGACTTTATTCTTGTAGGTCCAAACAACCTATAAAAAAGATCGGCCAGAGGGTGCGTCTCTTGAATAGAACTTTGTAAAATATGGCCTAAGGTGACTGGAGTAATTGGGTCATTTAATGTCACAAACTAGTCGTATGTTTTCTGAAGTAAAATTCGGGCAAAGCCAAATAAACGAAGAAAAATTATTATTTAAAGTAATTTGGAAATCGGTAACTTCCATCTCATAATTTAGGCAAAGGCAATAAAGTAAAAAAATATTGTGAAAAAGAGACAAAAAGCTCCTTATAATTGTAATACAATGGTTTGACAAAATTGATTCAACAGATGGAATAAGGAAATGTTAATAATGCTTGAATTTAATATTTCATCTGAATTCCATGACGTTGTCCTATCAAACGAATATTTTTTTTTTACCGCATCAACTATATTGGTTATTAGCGGTGGTTTTGATAACTAATGAATTAATTGATTTAGAGCTTTTTAAGCAAAGAGGTATTTGACAGATAATTATAGATATTATTTTTTTTTTATGAAAATGATCGCAAAAAGGGTAGACCTATCGTGTGGGCCGCGGACGGCCCGCACTGCGACTATTAGAAGGAGGAGGGAGGCTTTTTGAAAAGTTGCAGGTCATAGTTTTCTGGAAAAACTGATTTTGGAAGCTTGTTCCATTCCGTAGTAGCACTGTAAAAAAAGGATTCTAGATGGAGATTGGTCCTTGTAGTGTCAATCTTGGGATTTAATGGGTGAGACTGATCAGCGTGCCGAGTTCTTCTGCCGAATGTGGCCAGTGGTGGTATAAGAGTTTTTATTTCTCTGGAGCATCTACCATGGAAATATCTGTAGAGTAATGTCTGGTCTATAACTTGTCTTCTATGTTCTAGTGGGTAAAGGGTATCTGTGAGAGTTGAGCTGTTTATCAACCAAATGGAATGATTTAAGGAATTCACTTTCTTGGAAAACGTGGCGCTTTTTGTTTTCTGGGCGTTAAACTAAACAAGATTGTTGGTTTCCCACTCGACGATCAAGATCTCTATTGATGGAGTCAACTTGTTCCACATATACTCTCAAGATTGACACTACAAGGACCAATCTCCATCAAGAATCCTTCTTTCACAGGGCTGCTACGAAATGAAAGAAGCTTCCAAAATCAGCTTTTCCAGAGAACTATGACCTGCAACTTTTCAAAAAGCGGGTCCACAATCATCTCCTTTCTTTAATCCCTCCCCCTTCTAATAGTCGCAGTGCTGTCCGCGGCCCACACGATAGGTCTACCCTTTTTGCGACTATTTTCATAAAAAAAAAATTATAATCATTTAAGTGGATTCGAAAGGATATAAATTGTAGCTCCATCAACCTGGACGTGGAAAATAACGAAATTTTTTTTTGCTAAAATAAACTACAAACGATTTAGATGAATGTAATGAACTTCACGTAGTTTCAATAGTAACTTCAATAGTAATGTAGTGAACTTTATTTTGTTGTAGTTTTAAAAGTAACTAAGAAAATTTTAAAAAAGACGTTCCAACATTCAAATACGAATGATAACTCGAAAGTAATCCGTAAATATACACCAAAAGGTTTGTGGTTTTATGTACCTAATACGTAAAATTTTTAAATTTTTATTCAAAGATAAAGGGAAAATAAAAATTTAACATAATAATGCATAAACAAGGAAAAAATTTTTGCTAAAATAAACTGCAAATAATTCAGATGAATGTAGTGAACTTTATTTTTTTGTAGTTTTAAAATTAACTGGGAAAATTTAAAAAAGACGTTTCAACAATCAAATACGAATGATAACTCGAAAGAAATACGTAAATATTCTCCAAAAGGTTTGTGGTTTTATGTACCTAATACGTGAAAATTTAAAAAAATTTATCATAAAAGGAAATAAAAAATTAACATAATAATGCTTAAATAACAAATATTTTTTTGCTAAAATAAACTGCAAATTATTCAGATGAATGTAGTAAACTTTATTTTTAAATAAATAAGAATAAAAACTCGAAAAAAATACGTTAATATACACCAAAATATTTGTAGTTTAAGGTAGTACGTGAAAATTTTAAATTTTTTATCACAAAGAAAAAATAAAAATTTAACATAATGCGTAATTACCAAAAAAATTTTTGCAAAAATAAACTGCAAACGATTCAGATGAATGTAGTAAACTTTATTTTTTTGTAGTTTTAATAGTAACTGAACGTCTATACTTATTACACATGAATATTCAATTTTAATTGAAGTTAAATATTAAGGATTAATTCATGTATAAATATATCCCGATGATTCCATTAAATCATCATCATCAAATAGCTCGTTAAACGTTTTACTTTTTCTGAGAAATTGACAAACTGCCAGGAATTTTGAATTGACCTCGTGTCCTAACACATATGGTATCGAAGACAATGACTTTCTCTGATGTTTTTATTCTTGTTGGACTTTTAAATAAATCGCAATGGCTCGTTGAGATCGTAAATATACACAATGTAATCGTTTTATTGCACTCTAAATTTAAATTAACAATTAAACAGCATAAAAGTTCTGCGTCAGTTGTTTCCGAACAGTCTTGTTATAACGAGTGTAATATCGTGCGTTAAACGCTCTAATTTTCAACTGTATTAATTACTTTAGTAATAGTAAACAAATAAAAAAATATCCATATTAAACCATTGATGCGAAATTAATTATTTTTAAAATACTTAAATTTAATTAAACTCGGTAGCGTGTTAAGCCAAGTTCAGAATGGCGAGCGGTACCGTGTGTAATATTACACGAACCATTTGGAGCCACTTTTGACCCCCTCATACCTCAAAAACTATTTTACATAAACATGTCAAATGAATATTCAAAGGTAACTCGAAAAAATCTAAAGTCATGCACTAACAAATTTAAAAAAATTATGAGCGACCTTTCAAAATTCAAATTTTGAGCTGAAACTTTCAGACACTTTTTTTTTGGTATATAACATATGACACTGTAATACTCGCGCAGTCCATCGATGACCTACAGAGACTTATTAATAGGGTAACTGAAGCTTGCGAAGTATATGGTTTGAAAATAAACACGGCAAAACCAAATACATGCTAATAAGCAAAGGAATTCATAATCAAGTTGTTAGTGTCTACGTCAACGAAACACAATTAGACAAAGTCTCAAGTGCGAGCTACGAGGGCAGTTTAATAAGTCAGTGACTTTTTGAATTTCCCGCGCAGTTACTCTAAATGCATCAGTGCTGCCGTCAACTATAATCTATCAGTGGGCAACTTTCTAATTTTGAGCAAGCTACGTCGTGCAGTTGGTGTTTGATAGCCGTTCAAAGCAGACAACCTCGTGAATTTTTACGAAAATGGAAAAAAGTGAATTTCGTGTGCTGATTAAGCATTACTTTTTACGTAAAAAATCCATCACTGAAACTAAGGAAAGACTTAATAAATACTACAGGAACTCGGCACCATTAATTTCAATGGTTAAGAAGTGGTTTACAGAGTTCCGTTGTGGTCGTACCAGCACTAATGACGCCGAACGTCGAGGTCGCCCAAACGAAGTGATCACGCCGGAAATCGTCGATAAAATACATGAAATGATATTGGATGATCGGAGAATAAAAGTGCGTGAGTTGGCTCATGCTGTAGGTTTATCTCAACTGAACGGGTACATCATATTTTACACGAATATCTGGACATGAAAAAACTCTCTGCGAGATGGGTGCCGCGATTGCTCACTCGACCATAAGCGCAATCGTGTGACCACTTCAAAAGAGTGTTTAGCGATGTTCAGCCATAATCCGGACGAATTTTTGCGCCGTTTTGTTACTGTGGATGAAACATGGATCCATCACAACACGCCAGAGACCAAGGAACAATCGAAACAGTGGGTTGCTCGGGGTGAACGTGGACCAAAGAAGGCGAAACAGAGTCTGTCAGCCAACAAGGTCATGGCCACAGTTTTTTGGGATGTACGCGGTGTCATTCACATCGATTACCTCAAGAAAGGTAAAACGATCACCGGCGAATATTATTCAAAGCTTTTGAACAGATTCGACGTTGATTTAAAGCAAAAACGACCGCATTTGGCGAAGAAGAAAGTGCTGTTCCATCAAGACAATGCACGTGTGCACACTTGTCTAGTCACGATGGCCAAAATCCACGAATTGAGATACGAACTGCTACCCCATCCAGCATATTCTCCAGATTTAACCCCCTGCGACTATTTTCTGTTTCCAAACCTAAAGAAATGGCTGGGCGGTAAGAGATTTGAGTCGAATGAAAAAGTCATTACCGAAACAAATGCGTATTTTGAGAGCTTTGAAAAAACCTATTATTTGGAGGGAATAAAAAAATTAGAAAAACGCTGGACTAAATGTATCGAGCTAAACGGTGATTATGTAGAAAAATAAAATGTTTATTTGCGGAAAAAAATTTGTTTTATTCAAAAAGTCACTGGCTTATCAAACCGCCCTCATACCTTGGTTGCAGGATAAACGAGGACTGGGATCCATCAGTTGAAATCAAAATACGTATTGAGTGTGCCCGGGCAACATTTATTCGCATGAAAATTTTTTTTACCAGTCACGATCTATCGATTGCGCTGCAAATGAGGATGATTAGAGCATATGTCTTTCCAGTTCTTTTGTACGGAATCGAGAGCTGGACACTAACAGAAGCCACGCTCAAACGTCTACAAGCTTTCGAGAGGTGGTTGTACAGGACAATGCTAAGAGTAAATTGGGTGGAAAAAATCACAAACGAGGAGGTGCTTAGAAGAATGCACAAAGATATAGAAGTGGTCAATATTGTAAAACAACAAAAACTTGAATATTTCGGACATATCATGAGACACCCAGAAAAGTATGACATTCTACATCTTATAATACAGGGTAAGATTAATAGTAAGAGACGCCCTGGCAGACGAAGAACTTCCTGGCTCAAAAATCTCAGACAGTGGTTTGGTCTCACCACTATACAACTTTTCGGAGCAGCTACCAACAAAATAATGATTGCAAACATGATAGCCAGAATGATCGCCAACAATCGTTAAATGGTCATGGCACCTAGAAGAAGATAACTTTCTACCATAAAGAGAAAAAAAATTCGATTTCTGACGATTTTAGGAATTTAAAAAAATTTGGAGCAACCTTTTAAATTTTTTTTTTTTAACTATCCTTTAGAGGGGTTCTTAAAACATCAAAAACTAACATATTTTCATACGAGACTCAAAAAAAAAATATTCGGTTTTTTTGCGCCATCCTAACCTATACCCATTATTATAAATAATAACATATTACAACAAGTTAACCATTATAAATGCTGGATAGACAGCCAATTAAACCCAGAACAAGAAATAAATTCCAGAAATGCACAAGCCAAAAGCAACTTTACAAAAATACGAAACCTTCTTTGCAATTTACATCTCGACATAAACCTAAGGTTAAGGTTAGCAAAATGTTACATATGTTCAGTCCTTCTGTATGGAGTAGAGACATGGACCTTAAAAATAACGAGCATGAATAAATTGTAAACTTTCGAGATGTGGGTCTAGTGACGCATAATAAAAATACCATGGTCAGCAATAGTGCGGAATAAGGAGGTCTTACGCAAAGTGAACAGAGACAGAAATTTCTCCAGGTTATCAAGCAGAGGAAGATTATATCTCCCAGCTCATAATTACAGCTAAATTAGAGGGAAAAAGAAGTGTAGACAGAAAAAAACTATTATGGTTAAGAAACATAAGATATTGGACAGGTCTGGATTTGGAGGACTTGATAAGAACGGCAGAGGACTTTTTTTTTACATAAAATAGTCACAAAAAGGGTAGATCTATAGTGTGGGCCGCGGACGGCCCGCACTGCGACTATTAGAAGGGGGAGAGATTATAGAAAGAAGATGATTGTGAACCCGCTTTTTAAAAAGTTGCAGGTCATAGTTCTCTGAAAAAACTGATTTTGTAAGCTTGTTCCATTCCGTAGCAGCCCTGTAAAAGAAGGATTCTTGATGGAGATTGGTCCTTGTAGTGTCAATCTTAAGAGTAAATGGGCGAGACTGATCAGCGTGCCGAGTTCTTCGGCCAAATGTGACCAGTGGTGGTACCAAAGGTTTTATTTCTCTGGAGCATCTGTCATGGAAATATCTGTAAAGTAATGTCTGGTCTGCAACTCTTCTTCTATGTTCTAGTGGGTAAAGGGTATCTGTGAGAGTTGAGCTGTTTATCAACCGAATGGCCCTTTTCTGAATGGAATCTAGAAGACGAAGAGAATACCTTGGTGCTGAACCCCAAATGTGCAAGCAATACTCCAGTAGAGGTCGGATTTGAGCCTTGTACGTCGTCAACTGTTGATCAGGAGTAAAAAACTTTCTAGCTTTCTACAGAAAAGCTGACCTCTGGCTTGCTGACTTTGCGATGTTAGCAACATGGTCATGCCCAGACATATTATTAGACACCGTGACTCCCAAAATTGAGATAAAGAGACTTGATTCAAGGGAATTTCCGAGTAGAGAAGAGTTTGCTGTTGTAGTCGCTAACCTCCATTAGTGGAGATGGCACCCAAAGAATAAGACAGCCATTACGACAATATTCCAGGAGCGCACGACGAATCGCGAGTGTTCCTTGGAAAGATAGAGTCACTAGAGTTTTTTTAAATTAATTATTTTTAATATCGATTAATCTGCCACAAAAGAATGAGTAGCGTTACAGCCAGCATGCAACTAAAGAAGTATTTCGTGTCTAAAAATTGTGTGTTGTTCGAATCGAAACGAGTTGCATGAACGTGTAAGTCTATCCCAATTTTACCGAGAATAATCTACCCACTTAAATAAGAAAAGTTTTTCCGTTATTTCAGTAATGAATAAATCAATGGCCGGGAAGTTTTCGAAGGCGCATTATTATTACCTTTTAAAAGAAAACACAATTCGGAGCCATAGTCTTAAGTACACATCGAGTTTTCCTCCTCAAAGTTTTTCAAGACAACACCAACTTCATAAAAAAAGATTTTCTTTTTCTTTTCGAGAGGGTCTATTAGAGAACGGGGTTAAGTCTCTATTCATTATTATATAGCTACTTTGGTTGAAAGGATCCTGAATATTACTCTCGAATATCCTTTGTTTGTTTGAGGACGAAGGGGACAGGACGACTTCCTCTAACGGTAGACAAAACTGGGGGTTTCCATATTTGCCGATTGGTCTCGGAACAGGTAAAAACTAATTTATTGGTACCTAATAAATTATAATCAAAATATTTTTATTTACACGAAACTGAAAATATTATTAAAATTTTATTGTTTGAATTGTATTTATACTTGAAAAATGCCTACAACAGAGTGGTGAGGAGTAAATTGTAGTCGAAATTGTCTATGTATGGGGTGAGCAGTTTAATACGAGCACTAAAATCACTTCACGAAGATGCTACTGCTTGTGTCAGGATAAACGGAGCTTGAACAGACTGATTTAACATCAAAAAAAGGTGAGAGGCAGGGATGTGTGGCTTTGCTATGGCTGTTTAACTTCTACACAGACGATTGTTTAAAAGATTTGAAAGAGATGAAAATGCCTTCTTTACGCCAATGTTCAAGTCATATTAGCGTCATTTAAAGGGGAGTTGCATGCAGGTGATGGTTAATATTATGCATGATGATCTGAAAATCAAAGGGGTGAAAATAAATGTAAGCAAAACGAAAGTAATGGTTTTTGAAAGAGAAAGCATGACAAACTGTAAGGTTCTGATTAAGGGAAAAAGAGTAAAAAAATTAAATGAATTTGTGTACTGGGGTCCAATGTTTACGAGAGATTGAAAGTATGACGGTGACATTAAGCAAAGGGTATTGGCAGGAAAACTAATGAATGGGACACTGCATATCTTTATGAACAGCCAGAAGCATTAAAATAGGATTAATGCTGCGGAGACGAGTAGTCTAGAAGTATAGCCGAAGTGACTTGGTTGGATAAAGTGAAGAATAGTGAGATAAGAGAACGCTGTAGTGTAAAAAAAGATGTGGTTACAAAGATAGATAAAGGAATGCTTAGATGGTCTGGACACGTAGAAAGGATGGATGAAGGAAGATTGACGAAACAAATTTATAAGGCGAGTGTGAATGGACAAGTCGGTAGAGGTCGACCTCAGCAACATATCTCGATCAGATCAACATTGTTTTGAAGAAAGGCCAAGTCAAGAGTACCAACAACCGATGAGCATGTATGAAAGCACTGATAAAAGTAGAGGAAGCAAAAGACGTGTGTAAGAACTGTAGCAAGTGGAAGAAAGTAGTCTTTGCCTGTCCTTACTGGAAAAAGGTGTGACTATATGTATGTATGTATTTATACAGTGTCATCGCCAAAGTATGTACCATATGGGAAACTTATTTATTAAGGGGTTTAGATAAATAGTTATTTTTGATAAAAGTTTGTGCATCCCCTAAAACTAAACATACCAACAAAATATAGTAAAACACACGTAATATACGAGAAGCCTTCAATAATTTGATTTTGAGACAAGAGTAAAGTACCCTTATTTTGAAAAATCTCGTAAAATGTTATTTAAAAAAGTTGTTCAGCATTGAAAAATACATCTACATTTAAAGTCATGGCTATCTAAGTGAAGTTTTATTTTTTACCAATTTTTTTTAAATGGAGACTACGAAAAAAACTTTAGCTAAAACGATAAATAGACAACATCCTGTATTCGACAGTTTATTTATAAAGCCTGTAATATTACAAATTACACAAATATTGAGTTGGCTACAGTCAATTTTTTTCAAGAGTAAAATAATTTTGATGCCAAGTTATTTTTATTTGTTGTTAATAGCAAAAATTCCCTAAAATTATACAGTATTGTGACAAGAACTTCTTCGTCTTCTTTATCTTCCTTCTTTTCATCCTCTGCCATTTAATTGTTAGAGAGGTTGACGCTCCATCTCTTGCGGGGTTTTTCAACACTTCAGCGCCCTAAGGGCGACTTCTCTCTAGTTATTTTGACCATTCTGTCGTTATCTATCCGATCTATGTGTTTCATTCCACTCTCTCTTTCTTTCCAGTATCCATTTATTTACGTTGTCTATTTTACATGTTCTTCTAATGTCTTCGCTTCTCTCCCTGTCAAAAAGTATTTTTCCAGCGATCCTGCGCACTATTTTCATTTCGGTGGTTTATAATATTCTCTGTGTGTTCGATGTATCTGGTCTAGTTTCCGCTGTGTATGTTTATATAGGTCGGATGACCACCTTGTATATTCGGCATTTGGTCTCGATTCTGATATATTTGTTTCGGAGGATTGTATCGTTCAGGTAAGCTGAGGTTTGTGCTGATTTTGCCGCTTGGTTTCTTATCTTCGCCTCGATGTTACCGTTTTTTTTTTTAATGAAAATAGTCGAAAAAAGGGTAGACCTATAGTGTGGGCCGCGGACGGCCCGCACTGCGACTATTAGAAGGGGAAGGGATTATAGAAAAGAAATGATTGTGGAGCCGCTTTTTGAAAAATTCAGGTCATATTTCTCTGGAAAAACTGATTTTGGAAACTTGTTCCATTCCGTAGCAGCCCTGTAAAAGAAGGATTCTTGATGAAAATTGGTCCTTGTAGTGTCAATCTTGAGAGTAAATGGGTGAGACTGATCAGCGTGCCGAATTCTTCTGTCGAATGTGGCCAATGGTGGTACAAGAGTTTTTATTTCTCTGGAGCATCTGCCATGGAAATATCTGTAGAGTAATGACTGAGCCTTGTACGTCGTCAACAGTTGATCGGGAGTAAAAAACTTTTTAGCTTTTTACAGAAAACCTAGCCTCTGATATTTCTATACCTAGGTATTTAAATTTCATCTCCTGTTATATAATTTTATTATCCACAACCAGTTTGCATCTGATAGGTGTTTTTGAGGTGGTCGTGGTCATGAATTTCGTTTTTGCTGCAGATATCTTCATTTTTAGACATTTTGCCGTTGTGCTGAATTTGAATAGTAATCTCTGTAGGTCATCTTCGTTTTTTGCAATTAGAACAGCATCATCGACATAGCATAGGATTTTGACGTCATTGTTCCCCATTTTATACCCTTTCAGGTTACGAGTGCTTTTTATTATTTCGTCCATATCGATTTTAAACAATAAGTGGCTAAGGGAATATCCTTGTCGAATAACACTATTTACAGGAATTTCTTGGGTAGTTGCAATTCCATACAAGTTTAGAATTTATCTTGCTGGAGCTCATTGCTTTTAAAGCAGCCTGGCTGTCTGATATTATACTTATGTTTTTGTTTGCTAAAGGTTTGTTGGTCAACTCTCTTGCACACAATTCGATAGTGAAGACTGCAGCCTGAAAGATAGTAGCATACCTGCCAAGACTGGTAGATATTTCAATCTACCCGAGATACTATGTCTTTTCCACATTACTGTATGGAGCAGAGTCCTATACGCTAACCGAATCCACCACTAAAAAAATTGAAGTTTTTGGAATGTGACTGTAAAGGAGAATACTCAGAATAAAGTGGATAGATCACATAACGAACAAAGAAGTGCTCCAAAGAATGAAGAAAGAAATGGATATCATGTACACCATCAAGTGCAGAAAGCTCAGAAATCTGAGAAATCAACCAGTTACTTCTTACTACAGTCCATAATGCAAAGAAAAGTCAAAGGAAAAAGAGGACCCGGCAGGAGAAGAATCTAATGGCTTTGAAATCTGCGAACGTGGTATGGGAAAACCTCAATAGAATTGTTTCGAGCAGCTACAAACAAGATCATGATTGCCAATATGATTGCCAATATCCGAAACGGATAGGTACTTAAAGAAGAAGAATAAGATTGATGAAATTAATAATCCAGTTATTACTATTAATATCAATCTCACGAATATTCTGATTTTAAAAATATTGAATTTTATTTCTATGTAATTCCTATGAATGAAATAAATAATTTTAATTTTTGTCTACTTGATATTGATAATCGAATTATTCTACCTACCTTTTAATTCTAATACGAAAACGTTAAAAGACTACATTAATGGAAAGTATTTAAAATAAAACGTTTTAACCCGTTAAAGTACACATAAAATGCACAAAAGGGTAATATTTAATTATAAATTTGATTTTTAGTCGAAAATCCTGTTAAAAGGCTTTTGACTAATTGACAAATTGTTAGTTGTTTCTTCCAAACAAATTACGTCCGCCCTTTCAGTGATAACTCGATTTATTCGAGGGGATTATACGTAGACTTCATCGGCGGAAGCACCCATTAAGTTTTAATAGGGTCCATTCCAATATGACGCTACTTCGTCTAGCAGAGCACGAGGTCGTTAGAGATGCAGGTCGTCGTTTATCGCGACAGAATTGTTTCCATTCCAATGATGGACATACATTTTATGAGGGTCTAATAGATAACCCATCGTTAATGATGTTGTCAAAGCTAGCAAATTTGATTTGATAAATATTAATAGGGTATTCTACTATGTTTAAAAAAGTATTCAAAATGTTGATTTTCCTAATAAAAAGACACAAATAAAATATATTTCGGCAAACTAAACACGCTTTCTTGCCATACAATTAAATTAAATTTTAAACTTTTTTTATTCCCGCGAAAACACTGTCAGCCATTTTGGTGACGTAATATTGATAACAACAGTCGTGTATGTACGACCGGCATTCATTCAACGTTAACAGCTACGTGCAACCATCATTGAATCAATTTTTGGTAGATTCGTACTATCAGCTTTTACAAAACCGGTTTGCATTTTAATAAATAAATAGGTACAAATGAAATGGAGAGGTTATACAACAGGGGATGAAGTTTAAATATTTGGGTATAGAACTGTCCAGCCATGGTGACGTTGAAGCGGAAGTAAAAGAACAAACGGCAAGGGCGGCGAGAGTGACAGGTTGTCTAAACGACTCTATTTGGAAAAACAAAAACATTAATACCCAGGTGAAAAGCATTATATATATATATATATATATATATATATATATATATATATATATATATATATATATATATATATAAAACCGTTATTAGGCCCATACACTGCGGAAACTAGGCCAGAAACTCAAAAAACAAGGAGACTCATGGAAACAACGGAGATGAGAATACTGAGACGAATTGATGGCAGAACTTTATGGGACAGAGAGAAGAGCGAAGACATAAGAACCAGATGTGGGGTATAGAACATCAACGAATGGACCCAAAACAGGAAAAGAAAATGGAGCGCGCACATTGACCGCATGGGGGATCAGAGAGTCGTAAAAATCGCAAGAGACAAATCACCTATAGGACACAGGAGTGTGGGTCGCCCGCGAAAGCGGTGAAGCGATAATATATAAGGCTGGCGGATGAAGATAAAAAGGCTTTAAGCCTAATTAAAAAGAAAGAAGAGGAAGAAGAAGTAAAAATCAAATGTACTGAAGAAAAGAACACAATTATTGCTCCTTGAAGTTAAAGTTGATAGATATGTACCTAGCTGTTTACACTGAACTGACAGTTTTTGCCTACATGACGTCACACCATGGCGGTTCGTGTTATATACAGATTAACAATTACGACTTTTAATTTTAATATAATAAAACAATTATGTGCTTTTATGACTCAAAATTAGATTATGTAAATATATTTCTACTTTTCTATATTTTTACTACCGAAAGTACCCTATTTGACCACAAAATATAACTACATATATTTTGGGTACGAATAAGTTTGATGGATAAAACTAGGAATCTTTGGGGGTATCGAACAAGTTAAACACTTCTCCAAATAACTGAAAGATACTTCCTTGTATGGAGAATGGAAGTAACTAGTTAAGCAAGAACCTTTTTAATCTGTTGAACTTGAATTTCGGTTTTTTTTGTGAGATAAAAAATTTAAAGTAAAAACTTCTTTAGTCGCGTTGAGTAATATTTGGTAGGAGGAAAACTCACATCACCTTGGTGACGTCAGCGTCAGCGACAGTGACAGATGGGTGTTTTCGATGTGAAGGTGACAGCGACTGTCAGCTGTGGTCAAAATAATATTAAAAAAATAATAAATGCTTGGTTCTTGTAAAGTTGTTAATAATTTTTCTATATAAAAATATTAACATATATAATACTTATTGTTGTATTGCATTGTGATCCTACAATTAAAATAATAATTAAGCTAAAACACAATTTAAACAAACACAGTATACACACATTGAGAGCGGAGATCTCCAGAAGAATTCAGCTTGGATGAACAGCATATGGAATACTTAGTGATGTCTTTACCTCCAAATTTTCACAATACCTTAAAACACAAGTTTTTGACCAATGTGTCCTGCCGACCTTATTGTAAGCCGCAGAAACATGGATCCTTAATAAGAGGACCATGGAGTGTTTAAGGATTGATAAAAGAAAAATGGAAGAGGAAAATGCTAGGAATACGACTACAAGACCGAAAGACAAACGAATGGAACAGAAAAGACAAAAGTGATGAACATCGAAGAACGGGTGGCAAGCCTAAAATAGAAATGGGCTGGCCATTTGATAAGGACAGATGATAAAAGATGGACCAGAAAGACAACTGAGTGGAGGCCCAGAACAACTAAAATGAACCCAGGACGACCAAGAACGAGGTGGAAAGATGACATCCAGAAACTGGCAGGTACCCAATGGAATGGCGAATGGCGACGAATTGGAGAGGCTGATGTCCAAAGATGGATGGAGAGAAGCTGAGGATGATGATGATGATAATGATGATGATATTAAATTTAATTGAATGTCACAGCCCTTCGTCCAGCAGCAGCTAAGGATCGCCGCCTATTTTATGCATATCGCAATGGAAAATGTATGAATCAAGTTCTGGATAAAAATTGGTTTTATAAGGTACTTGAAAGAGTAGCTAATTTTCTTCAACTGAAAAATGCTAACTCATATACAGGTCATTCATACGTCTGTTACACTTTTAGTTGAATCTGGGGGAGACTTGATGACACTAAAGAAACAAGGCGGTTAGAAGTCACCAACGGTCGCTAAATGTTGATGATTCGGTGTCAGACAGGACAGAAATAGCTGTTTGGAACGTGTAGCAGTGCTGAAAAAAACTGTTGTACCGAATAGTTCAAGAAACTTTTGATATAAAGGAAATGTAATTCTTTGTAGTAAAATATTCTAAAATTAAAGATCTACCTTTAGTTATGTATATATTTAAAATATGTTATATTATCGGGATTAGAACGTCTTTCGACGTTGTCCGATGCCTAACTTCCACGACTTTCTATCCTCCCATTGATATTCTCTTAGGTCTCGAGAGCTCATCGCTTTTGTGATACCCTCTTTCCAAGTATTTTTGAATCTTACTTTCTTTCTCCGGTTTGGTGGTATTCATTGCATTATTTTCTTGGGCTTCATCCATCCGCTGGACATGACCATACCATATGAGTTGCCCCTTTTCCATGTCGGTTTTTAGCTGTCCATCTACTCCCATTCTTCGAACTTCCTCGTTTCGAAATCTTTCACGTCTGGATATTCCCAATGACCGTCTAAAAACATCCATATCGATGGCTTCGAGTTTTCTTCTGTTATTTTCTGTAATTCTCCATGTTTCTGCTCCGAACAACAGAAAGTTTTTAATCAGGGTTTCATAGATATTATATTTTCGTTTTTTTCCTATTTCGCCACTCCAGAGTATACCATTCAAACATGCAGTTAATTTTCTGGCCTGGGTTATTCGTATTTTGATCTCCTTGTCATCTGTTCCTGTAGTGTCAAATTTGACTCCCGGGTATGTATAATTATTACACGCTGTGATTTCGTCTGTGCCCAGTTGAATATTTAATAGTTCAGTGCCGAGAGGGTATATTTAAAATAAAGGACACAAATCAATTTTCCTGAAAAGAGGTTAGTGACTATGACGCTCCCGTAGCAGCACTTATAGTATTGTGCCACTCCTCTTTATTCTGGGCCATATTTACAGTTTCATGTAGGCCTTGACCGATTAGATCTTTGGTCCACCGATCTTTTAGGTGACCTTCCGCGCGGGTACTTCCCCTCTACCTTTCCTTCAACTTTTAATAGTTGCAATGAGTCTGTCCTTCTTGCAATGTGGCCGATGTATGTTAAAAAGCTTTGGTTTATCTTTTTTGACAGATTTAGTTGAATATTTAGTTCTTGAAGAACATATTCATTTGTACGGTGGGCCGTCCAGGGTATCCGTAGTAGCCGTCTGTATGCCCACATTTCGAAGGCATTTATCCGCCTGGTATCATTTTTCCAGGTTTCTGCTCCATAAGTGGCAATAGGAAACACAAGTGAATTCAACAATCTTAATTTGGTGTTTTTGGTGATGGCTATATCTCTCCAGATCTTGCTTAACTTAGTTACGGCTGTTCGAGCCAGTGCAACTCTTCTTTTTATTTCACCTTCGCATGCACCGCTGTTGGCAATTAGAGACCCTAAATACAAGTATTTATTAACCACCGCAAATCCATCTATGTTTTTTATGTGGGGTTGGTTGTTATTTTGTCGGTCTACAATTATGACAGTAGTTTTATTGGGATTTAATTTCAATCCAAATTCTGCACTATTTTCCTGAAGACAGTGCATAATAAATTATACTGTTTTTTAATAAAGCCAAATACCCTAAAAGAGTCGCCGAATTCTAATGAAATTTTCTACATTCAAACTCTAATAAGAAATAATAACAATACGGAAAAAAAGTTTTAACAGTTGCTCACTCTTAGTAGTTGTTCAAATTTGTTTGAAAGTCAGTATATTTATTTTGAAAAAAAAGATATTTTACGTTGCACCAAAGTGGCGAAAGCAAAAGTAATTTTAACTGGTAACAGTTTTTCCCATCTCTATCTGCAATTAACAGCGTAACGTATACTTTAACTAGCGAGCTTGGAAATGGCGACAGTTTGTCTATCGTATTTAATAGGTTTTTTCAGTTCCTGCTTGCTATTTTTAAAATTTTAAAAACCGTGGAAAAAAATGAAATTTATTGTCAGCAGACTTTGAATTCACTTGTCATCTCCGAATGCTTAAATAACCGCGAATTATTTTTAACGTTTTTAATTTGGAACTAAAAGTGACACAATTTTTCACAAATGTATCAGCTGATTCTGGGTCGTTCAAAGATTAAAAGAAAGCATGATGATGGGTTCAAATTTTAATAATAGGTAATTTTAATAATAGGAACTTAATATTCTACCTACAGTATTTCATGAGCATTTACGACTATAAAATGATTACCAAGTGTTGTATTAATTAGTACTTACA
This sequence comes from Agelastica alni, assembly GCA_950111635.1. NCBI lineage: Eukaryota > Metazoa > Arthropoda > Insecta > Coleoptera > Chrysomelidae > Agelastica > Agelastica alni. The sequence continues at coordinate 81,199,361 of OX467710.1, read as the reverse complement.
ACGAAGATTATTTCCATAACGTAAAAATTTATTAAAAATTGTTTTAAATTATTACTGGAATAGAAAGTAAGAAATAAAAATGGAAGGGAACCGTTTGCGTTAAATAGCAAAGAAAAATCTAACGACGGTAAGTCTGGTGATGTAGATGGCCACTCAACAGGGTATTTCCCAACAACTTATTTGCTCGTAGAATCAATGCCTCGCTACAACTACGATATGAAAGGGCATTATTAGTTTAAATATATTCTTAGAATTAATTTGACAATAAATTTTTTAAATTAAAGTAGGCAAGAATAAAAAAAAAATTCTTGTTTTGTGCTAAACATATCGTAAAAAAATTCAGTTAAGTCATAGTTAACTTGATGATATCTACCAGTCTTGGCAGGTATGCTACAATCTTTTAGGCTGAAGTCTTCACTATCGGATTGTGTGTAAAAGAGCTGACTAACAGACCTCTAGCAAACAAAAACATTAATATAATATCAGACAGCTAGACTGCTTTAAAAGCACTGAGCTCCAACAAGATAAATTCTAAACTTGTATGGAATTGCATCTAATCCCTGAAGTACTTTAGTGCAAACAAAAAAATGACCCTGCTGTAGGTACCTGGACACCGGGGGGTAAAGACGAAACGAAAAATCCGACAACCTTGCAAAACAGGGGGTCGAATCTGCTTTCACTGGACCAGAACCGGTTTTTGGAGTCACTAAAAGTGCCGCCAAAACAATTATTTCGGACTGGGCGGAGAGAAAAATACTCACGTACTGGTCCGATATACCAGGGTTGACTCACTCGAAGGCGTTCTTACTTAAACCCTCGAGAAACACAACTAAGCAGATCCTAGAATGGAGCAGAAATGACCTGCAAATTTTTACGGGACTGCTTACAGGCCAATGTCGTCTAAGATACCACCTCGGAAGGATAAGTCTGAATTAACAAACGGACTGTCGGTTTTGCTGAGTGGAAGATGAAACTGCTGAACATATACTATGTTTATGCCCCGGCCTGGAAAGAATAAGGTTCAACATATTTGGTTACACCAACCTAGAACCTACCGATTTAAATAAAATCTCACTCTATACAACCATGAACTTCCTTAGAAGAGCTGAATTGTGCGGTGAACTGCGGTGAGTCACAATAGACCAATTAAAAGTCGCAGTGGAGGGGCGACCCACGCCCCACTCACATGATACCTAACCTAACCTAACTCAATAAAATCAAAAATCAAATAAAAAAAACTGTTTGTAAATCAAAAATATTTTAGAAACCGTCGAAGTTAAGTATAGGGAATTGTAAATAAAGTGAAATGGTTCCCCACAGAGCATAAAAAATATAGGGTGTTCTATTTAAGTTAGGAAAACTACAGATTCGCTTTTTGGCTCACCCAGTAGAGTACAATAATTTCGAAACATAATTGACTTGGTAAACTTCGAACAATTATAAAAAATACTTTTATCATAAAATACAGTATGATTTTAAGTTTAAATGAACATAACTTTTAAAATCCATTATATCCTCCAAATTAACACCACACAGAAGACTTACAAAAACAAGCCAAGTTCAAGTATAAAGTAAAAAACAAAAGATACCATTTAAAAAAGGTATGTTAAGTTAAATTCTAAAGTATAGTGTACTTTGTATATATATAATTAATTTTGGATTGTGCATAGATGTTTAACAATTTTGCTTTTATAATTTTTTTGTATGTTAAAATAAAATACAAGCACTTTACTGTATTATTAAAACACCCTGTTTATTAGTATAACTAACACCACTATGGGTCAAAAAAATCGAATATTTTTTTTTACTAAAGCCACTGAAAAATCGGTTGATAGACATCTTCACCAAATATGAGCTCTTTTCTATTTTTTCCTTAGTCCAATAGAAAAAAAATTATATCTCATTATTAATTGACCGTGCATAAAATTGTTGGATACAATTTTGTAGGAAATTTACAGCTCTACAAAAAAGGTTTCTTACCTCTAAACCTCAACGTTAAAAAATATTTAAAGTTAAAGTTTAAGTTTAGTTTACTCAGGAATCATAAACGACTAAGCAATATAAAATAGAAAATAAAAGTTTTTGTAGGAAATTAACTGTTCTACAAAAAAGTTTACCTATGTTTTTTCGATTTAATCAAGCGTTTCAAAGATATTCATCATTAAACGTTGATGTGTATTTATATTAACAGTTTTTGATAAATAATTCAAAAAATTTCAATTTAATTTCTGAATTCCGAAGAAATTCATACAATTTTCACAAGTAAATAAATTTGTGTACTTGGGTTCAAAGTTTACGAGAGATGGAAAGTATGACAGTGACATTGAGCAAAGGGTGTTGGCAGGAAAACAAATGAATGGGGCACTGCATAGCCAGAAAGTGTCAAAAAAGACACGTCTGGCTGTGCATAGAGGTATGGTAGTGAATGTTGGGTTTGGCAGAAGAAACATGAAAATAGGATTAATGCTGCGGAGATGAGTAGTCTGAGAAGTATAGACGGAGTGACTCGCTTGGATAAAGTAAAAAATAGTGAGATAAGAGAACGCTGTGATGTAAAAAAAGATGTGGTTACAAAGATAGATAGAATGAATGCTTAGATGGTTTGGACACCAAAAGAGGATAAATGGAGAAAGATTAACAAAACAAATTTATAAGGCGAGTGTGAATGGACAAGTCGGTAGAGGTCAACCTCGGCGAACATATCTCGATCAGATCAACATTGTTTTGAAGAAAGGCCATATCAAGAGTACCAACAACCGACGAGCATGTATGAGAGCACTGATGAAAGTAGCAGAAGCAAAAGATGTGTATAAGAACAGTAGCAAGTGGAAGGAAGTGGTCTCTGCCTACCCCTATGGGAAAAAGGCGTGACTACATGTATGTATGTATGCATTATTGATATAATGTATTTTTTTCATGTACCAATAGGAATATAATCATTTTTTAATGAATTAAACTCAAGACCCAGCTGCGAATATTCTCTGGTTGGCATATTTTTAATTGTTTATTATTTAAAACCCTTTGTCGGGTGTATTGACGCTACTAATTAGCAGTTTATTTTATTAAAGTATCGTAATCGTTCTTCAGGATTCTAGCACGTGTACAGGATGTTTGCTGTGCGGAGTTAACATGTTGTTATTTCAGATCTCCGTCCAAAAAAACATTGAACAAACAAATTGGGGCATATTAACGAATCGTTGTTTAGTGTCAACGAAAAATAATTAAACAATTAAAAGTAGAAATGAAACACGCCAGTTCGTAGTTAAACTTTTTTTTCCAAAAAAAAAAAAAAAAGTATCCTTTAGAGTAACTTTTCTGTCCTTTATTTTCTTTTTTCTTTTCGTTTGTTTCTATTGCCAACCGTTTGTTTCCCTTGTGTAATGTGTGTTTTGTAAACATTTTTTGTTTCTTTTTAACAAAGATCTACGTTTCAAAGTTTGCAGGAGGATAAATTGGGAACTTCAGATCTCTTAGGATCGCAGATCCTGAAAAGGAAAAAATTAAAATTGAAAGGAAAATTTATTTGCTTTAATATATTTTTTTATAAAATTATTATTGACGGAAAACCTTATTAATTCATAAAATTTTGTATGGCTATAAATTTATAGTAGGTACTGAAATTTTTAAACAGGTATTTTAAGCCGTATAGCCGGAGTAAGTGGTTGGATAAAATGAAGAATAGTGAGATAAGAGAACGCTGTGGTGTAAAAGAAGATGTGGTTACGAAGATAGACAAAGGAATGCTTGAATGGTTTGGACACTTGGAAAGGATGGATGAAGGAAGATTGACGAAACAAATTTATAAGGCGAGTGTGAATGGACAAGTCGATAGAGGCCGACTTCGGCGAACATATCTCGATCAGATCAACATTATTGTGAAAAAAGGCCAGGTCAAGCGTACCAACAACCGACGAGCATGTATGAAAGCACTGATGAAAGAAGAGGAAGCAAAAGATGTGTATAAGAACCGTAGCAAGTGAAAGGAAGTGGTCTCTGCCTACCACTAGGGAATAAAGCGTGACTATATGTATGTATTTATGTATTTTTTCACCTCTTCTGGTCGTAGGAAACCTAAAATCATAGTGCAAAGAAGTATTATAGCGCAGTATTTAAGTCTTGTAGCGTAATCACCCATTTTTAACTCGTATGAATGGGCATTTAGTTGTTTCAACATCTTTTAAAGAGTCCTTTTATTCAACTTTATAGCTCATTTCACCAATATACGACGGTATCGGATTAGTCACCGAGACATCGACTTAACGTGCGCACTGTGTTAATAGGTAAATTGTAAATTCCCCTAAGATTTAAACCCGAAAATTTTTATTATGCTTCTGTTGAGAGGTTTTATTTTTATTTTTTGATTTATTGTGAATAGAAATCGTTGATGAGTTTTTTGGTTAGAAATAGGCACATATTTAATTGAGTTAAAAGGGAATGAAACAAAAATAAATTATTGGTAAAAATTTAATAAATATGTTTAATCATGTAGTACTTACGGTATTATTAAGCATCAGATTTATAGTCATCATAATCAGAATCACTCTCGGCGCTATCCTCATTTGGATCCACCATTTCTCTAATAAATTTTCACATTTTGTAACATATCACTGTAAATATTAGATCCAATGTGATTGTCATAAGTTTTGCATATTTTCCAAATATACTCAATGGGATTAGATTGGCAATTATAAGTCTTAGCACACGATGTCCATAACTGAGTATAATTTAATCCACTTTATAAATTTTCTCTCTTTCGTGCCAATAAGCTATAGTTAATAAGTCTGGCTGGAAGCAATACTTTGAAAATGAAATATTTTCTTTCGTTAACCATTCTTTTATTTTCTGTACCATCTAGAAATTTGTTGGTTGCTTATTGACAATTTCTAAATAGTACGGAGCATACAATGACAGATGGTTCATGTAACGATTGTTATAATTGCTCTTTTAACTATTTCACAAACATTTCTGTAACCATATTGTCATGATAATCGGCCAATTTTGATTTTAACAAAAAAAAAATGCCCCATCAACAAAACCATCCTTTCCACCTGCATGCATAATAATGTGTCTTTTGCCTTCACCGTCGGTGTGTTTTATAGACTTTATGTTATCGTCCTCCCAAATTCTTTATGTTCCACCTTTAGCAAAAATCCAAGTTTTGTCCAGATAAACAAATGAAGAGCATTCTTGTTTACAGTGAGTATAATTTCTTAAAAATTCAATTATTTTGTGCACGACTCTAGATTTTTCACACCATGCCTTTCGGTTGTCCTCATTTTTAAACTTAAACCCTTTATGTTTCAAAATTCCTCAAAGACTCGTTCTAGAAATTTCAAATACATCTTTTTCTTTTACTTTTTCTAATATTAAATCTAAAGAGACATGTTCTTTTTTTTCACGCATTTTGTACACAATGTCACGAATTTCAAATTTGTAAGCTTCGGGGAAAGTCAACAGTCCTTGGATGTAAGCAGGGTTTATATTGTTTAACTTTTTTTCACTATTTCCATCTTTCACAATTATTAAAACTGGGGTTAATTTTATTTCACGCTTAGGTATAGATAAAACCGGTAGCAACGGACCTCCATTGATTTTTTCCGCAGTAAAATAAGCATGTACATTCAATAATAATGCATCTACATTTAAAACACGTCGCGGCATTTTTGCGGTCTATTAGATATACATACACTACTACTACTACACTACAGTCGGTACAATACGATTTTAATCTCGGTACCCACTAAAATGATAACCCAAAATTACTAATTACTTTAATCTAACAAAAATGAATTAACAAGCCAAATTAAAGCTTAATAGCTTGTAGATTGTAGATTGTAGGGGGGTCGTGAAGGCTATGCTGCCTCTTAAGCACCTTGACCTATCAGATCTTTTGTGCATAACCCTTATTCTATTCAAAGCCCGAGATTCCGAGACTTCGTACAAAGTTTATCTGTTTCCTGCGAGCCAAGTTCCTGACATCGTAGGGCTTTAAAAATGCACCTTCCAGAAACTTAATCCACTTGCAGAAAAGCGCTGGGCATTCGCAAAGCAAATGTTTTGCAATTTCAGCGAAGTTCTCGCAGTAGCAGCAACTATCGCTCTCTGTTTTGCTCATCTTTTTCAGGTGATACCTCAGAGGGCAGTCTCCAGTGAGGAGTCCCGTCGCCATTTTCAAGTTTTTCTTGCCCAACTCGAGAAGCTGTTTAGCTTTCGTTGGCGAAAGGCTTACTAGCCTTTTTGCTTGTCTTTGTCCTGGCACTTTATGCCAGTAAGATTTCTATTTTCCAGCGTCGAACCTCTTCTTTTACCTTAAACCAACACAGATTTATAATATAACCACATCTTTATCTTCGTCTTACATGACTGTTTACTGTTTTAAAAAAATAATTTGAATAATAGTGGCAGAAACGAATAACAATGTTACATTAGACAAGAATGTGTCGCCTCCAATGGAGCAATCATTTTGAATTAAAGGTCACCGCATAAAAAATTATAAGGTGACTGGAAGGATCATGAAATATTTAACTCATAAATAAGGCTCAACATTTTCCTCCAACTTATCTTATAATAACACGGAGGAAGACAACATGATAAAGAATTATTGGAGTGTACGAAAAACCGCAGAGGATTACTTCGCAACACAAAATGCATTACATAATAATTATTATAAAATGATGTGTCAAATAAAATATTCAACTAGCATAATTTGCTTTTTTATTTAACATCGTAACCACCACACTCCGAATGGATATTGTGCTACCACAATCGAGCAGGTTTTGTAAAAAAATATCCTAGTGATTTATTTTCACGTCAGTGTTTTTAACCTTTTGCAGTAATGACTAGTTAAATATTTATGCTTTACTCAGCGGAATGTTTTGCCCCCGACATTATTCACGGCTTTATATTTTAAATACGTTCGAATCGTAATTTAACTGCGAACATGACCAACGACGTCCTTGAAAGCAGACTAAATAATTATGAATTGAGGATAAAGTGAATCATCATCTTTTATATCGTTATTTGTACGGCATAAAGGTAGACACAATAATATCGATCACTTCTCTTCATATGGTGCCGTCTCTACACGGAGGTTGGCTATCATTATGATGTATGATTTTGAGAAAGGTCATCAAAGTGTGGGACATTAAGCTAATTGTGCGATGCTCAGAGCATTCCTTTGCATTCACTTTCTTTGGCAACATTACGAAGGTTGATCTTAGCCATTCTGTAGAGATAATTCCTGTACGATAGATAGTGTTATATAGATTTACTAGTATTTGCAGTTGATCATATTCTATGAAATTTAGTAGTTCTGTTGGAATACCATTAGGACCATCACATCACAAATTTCTTTATTGCTCAAAAAATCTAAAAAAATTTTTGAGTACTACTGAGAAATATTTTTTTTAATACAATATCCATCGATTCCTTAGCTGCTAAAGTTAAATTGGCATGTTTTAAAGTGTTAGACGGTTCTCAGATTCAGCAGATCGTCAAAGATGAACATTTTATCGGCACAACGAGTTTTATGGAAAGCACGCAATCACATCGAATTTGTCCAGCATTTCTTGGAGAGCGTCAAAATGTTTGGAAAATTTAAAAACTCCCGAAGAATACTTAACTGGTGCGACGTGGCCAGTGAGCAAACCAAGTGTGCTGCTTAGCCTACTCCGGGTTCATCGTCCAGAGTGCGTCTGCCCTCTTCCGAAGAGGTTTATTTATCAGATTTCTTGATCTTCTGCAGCCAGTTTTTGCATTCCACTGAGCGAGATGTTCCTGCTCAAGGATTAGTTTCAATTCATGTTTCGCTTCGGCAATTGACAATCCGACCAACTGGCTTCTTGGTTCCACCAATTCATCGGCTATCTCGTTGCCATTTATCTCTGTGTGCCCAGGAACTCATGCAAGAGTGACCTTATTCGCAGTCGCTAACTCAGTGAGAGCCTGCATGCAGTCCCACACCACCGATAATGTTGTGGTGCAACTCAAGAGGGCACCAATGACCGCGAGACTGTCAGTAAGAATATCAATCTCACTGTTGGTCACTCTGTTTTCTGTCAGGGGCGTGGCACACCTGAGTATGTCAAATGAACGCTCTCGCTTCGTTCGTGAGTTCAACTTCGTGAGCAATCGCCAACTTATCGCACTAGTTACACAATATACCATTTTGTAATATTTTTGTTTACTCATTGACAGTTTTTGCAGTGTTTGCAGGTTTGCAGTGTTAGTTGAGTTCAAGGTAAATCACATGATATTTTGAATTGAACATGCAAAGACCACAAAAAAAAATTAACAGCCATTGGTGCACCAGAGTATATAAACTGCGTTTTAAACAATTCGAAGGATACTCACGTAACTGGAGTAATTTTCTTAAAACAATACTTCCATCGCCTACATATGTATCTATAAAATAAACCTCACAGCACAATTACTTCTAATAACGTAAATTCTAAATCTGGCTAGACACGAAACGCGTATTGCAAAATTTGCCCATTTAACTCGTCATCGATCGATTTCGGGGATTTTCAGACGTGATTTTCGTACTAATTTCGAGCTGGGTGTATATTATTCAAAGGATGTTTTGTGTTAGTAGGAGCTGATTAGAATTCGGGGATACTACGAAGGACCGGCGAACTCATCTTTCAAAATAAACAGGATGTTGTTGTGTTAAGTACACCGGTAAATGAAGTGTGCGATTCTTTAAATATTTTGTTTGCTCAGACATGTTTATCCTGTTAAATTTTTGTTTTGGTTTAACATAAAATTATAATTGATTTGGACCGAATCAATGAAAATTTTAAACGCCATTTTTTAATGGATATTAAATGCGAACTGGTTAATTTATGTATACACATTTTATACGATTTTGCCGAAACTACTGGAAACATTGTAATGAAATTTTATACGAATATGTTTTAGAAGCTAATACATCCCATAAATTTGTTTTTATATCTGACTCTTATAGAGGGCGCTAGTTACATGGTTCGTACCAAGCAGTATTGAACATAACTTTTTTAAGGTAAGATTTATTTATCAAAATTTCAAGTGAACTTAAACATCATACAATTTGACACCAAAAAGGTACTCTTGGTAAAACTCGATACTGTGTACCGTTTTCGGAATATTTTAATTTGAAAATTATGAAGTAATAACCAAACTTTTTATCTTCAACGACCTTTATCTTACCGGAAAAGAGTGTCCCTCTTTAATAAAAAATCGACGGGTCTGAGCGTTTTACTAAAATGTTGACGAGGTTCCTGCAAATGGCTCTGTTTCATTTTCCGGTGACCACCCTGTATATACATCTATTAACTGGTCACAGTGCTTAAAACCTTTTTTTCGCACTAATGTTAATTTCACTATCTAAATCAATACTGTTGGTCGAGATTGACGCGAAAATAATGTGTGTACGTGAAAAAATTTCATACATATAGTCATTTGTTAGATATCCCTAAAAAAACAAAAGGATTAAAAGGTAGATAAGTATTTAAAATAATTTGATTTTTAATCCTATTGTATATATTTTGAACTCTCGTTGTTCTGTATAATCTTCATTAGAAGTCCTTTTGAGGTATTTGAGATTTCACCGGGTAGGTGGTCTGTTCATTACATTTATTTTGGCGACCGTGACAGGACACGTTTTTCAAATGGAGAAGACACAACGAGTATTGATGATTCAACGAGTAGCATTTGAAAAAATATATAATGTTATTATTCAAGAACTAGAATCAACAGAACCTGATTTTGCTGAAATACAAGGCAAATTATGTCTTCTTGGTCAGAAAATAGAAGATATCAGTGTTTTGGATAAACAGATGCTCGATTTCTTATAAGATGCGACATGCAGTGAAGAAGATATAGATTCTAAAATTATGAAAGTAGATGAAATTGTAAGCAAATATAATGAAGTGAAATACAGAGTTGAAATGAGATCTGTCAAGGAATCGCATCATGGTTCTCTAATAGCTTATAGTGAATCGAATCATTCTTCCTCTTCGCAGACAAAACTGCATCTTCCTCATATCAAATTTAAGAAATTTGGTGGTGAAATAAAGGATTGGTTACCTTTTTGAAGCCAGTTCAAGAGAATCGATGGTAATAATAGCATAAATACAGAATATAAGTTCCAATATCTGATATAAGCTACAATCCCGAAATCTCGTGCACGTCAGCTAGTCGAGAGCTTTCCACCTAGTGTAGAAAATTATGATAAAGTTATTGGAAGCTTGAAATCAAGATTTGGAAAAGAAGAATTGCTAGTAGAATTCTAAATCCGAGAACTTTTGAAGCTAGTTTTGAGTAACTTGAAAGTGAAATCCAGTATTGGTATACTTCATGACAAACTGGAATGCCAATGGCTCTTGAGCTACATGCAAGATCGCTCCTTACATGTGGCAGTTGATGGTATTTCTTCTGATGCGTTTAAAACCAATGCCGGGGTCCCCCAGGGTTCCATCCTGTCTCCCACCCTATTTCTTTTAGACATCAACGACCTCTTGGAAACCACCACGAACCCCATTTACAGTTTCGCAGACGACAGCACACTTATCTCAACTTTCACATCCTATCAATCACTTTCGATGAATGATACAAATAAACTCAGGCAGAAACAGGTTGACTCCATCAATAGAGATTGTGAAGCAATCGTCGAGTGGGGAACCAACAATCTTGTTCAGTTCAACGCCTAGAAAACACAAAGCGCCTCGTTTTCCAAAAAAGTGAATTCTTTAAATCATTCCATCACAATGTCCGGAAATACCCTTAAATCAAGTCCCTCTATCTCGATTTTGGGAGTCACGTTGTCTAATAATATGTCTTGGCTCGACCATGATCCTAACATCGCAGAGTCAGTAAGGTAGAGGCTAGGTGTTCCGTGAAAAGCTAAACATTTTTTTACTCCTGATCAACTTTTGATAACGTACAAGGCTCAAATCTGACCTCTACTGGAGTATTGCTCGCACATTTGGGGTTCAGTACCAAGGCATTCGCTTGGTCTTCTAGATTCCATTTAAAAAAGGGCCATTTGGTTGATAAACAGCTCAACTCTCACAGATACCCTTCACCCACTAGAACATAGAAGACAAGTTGTAGACCAGACATTACTCTACAGATATTTCCATGGTAGATGCTCCAGAGAAATAAAAACTCTTATACCACCACTGGCCACATTCGGCCGAAGAACTCGGCACGCTGATCAGTCTCACCCATTAAATCTCAAGATTGACACTACAAGGACCAATCTCCATCAATAATCCTTTTTTTACAGTGCTACTACGGAATGGAACAAGCTTCCAAAATCAGTTTTTCCAAAAAACTATGACCTGCAACTTTTCAAAAAGACTCCCTCCCCCTTCTAATAGTCGCAGTGCGGGCCGTCCGCGGCCCACACGATAGGTCTACCCTCTTTGCGACTATTTTCAGTAAAAAAAAAATCTTAATCTCGCAAAATGATTGGATTTTCCCGTTTCCGTGGTAACTTTGGAATAAAAAGTAGTGTACTTTTCTGTTAAAATGCAACATTGTGTAATCAATCAACTACTTTTTGAGTTTTGCGGACACAAACATATGGAAGCTGAAATTTTATATACGAGATTTCGAATTTCGAAGTTGTGACAATATGGACGCAATTAGTTTGTTGATAAAGACATATGTTTGTAAACAATAATTGTTGCTAATGAAGCAAAAGTGATTAATCTGGCATTGGATTTGTGGATTCCATCACGAACGTAATTTTCTTAATAGTATATTAATTTTGCTAAGCATTCTTCATCAACATCGATTTATTTTTGTGATTGGTTCAAGCATTTCTGGGCTTCCTTAAATTCCATTCTTAGATTAAATGACGAACAAAACGCAAACACACTCCCGCAAAAGTTAGTCATTACGTAATTCTTTCTACATTATTTAATCGATTGTTATTGTCTTAAAATAGTTGCAATAATCGTTTTAGGCACGTAAGCCTACTTAATAATAATCGATGTGTAATTACTGAGTAGTTTAAACGTCACATTATCCAGTAGCTTCGTGTAGCACGTGTTTGGTAAAAAATCCAGTGGGTTTGACACGTTTCTCGAAGAAAGATGATTATCATCCGTTATTCTGGAACTAGGCATGTTTAATTTTTAATACATATGTAAAGGCTGTTAACAATAAAAATATAATAAGAACGTGACATATTGGGAGCCTTATTATAGGTCAAAAATTTTTTGTATTTTGTACAGCTATATACAATAGTATATTGTGAAACTAGTGCGATAAGTTGGCGATTGCTCACTTCGCAACTTGACAGTTGCGCGTTCGGCTGTTAACCGAAAGGTTGGTGGTTCGAATTTGCGTAAATCAAATGACATAAGCGTGCGCCAAATAAACTTGTCGCACTCAACTGGACAAACATCTATTTTCAACCGCAACAGCGTCGCATTTATTGCATCTTCTGGTGTCAAAATACTTAATTTTAAAGTTAATTTGAAAAATTTAAAAGGTGGGTTATTTAATTTCAAAGTTAATTAGAATTCTAACGAAATTTACTCCTTTCTTGGGTTCGGTGATTTTAAACTCTCGATACAGCAACAAAGCAACTTTTATTCCAATACTTTTACACAATAAACTTTACTTTTACAAATCACATATATATTCAACTAATTACAACTTTTACAACTATTTAAATTTCATAACTCAAACACTTTTAAAAAATTGTCTTTTTCACGACCGCTGCCCATTTTATATTTTTAAATCTTAATTCCAGACTATTTCACCTGTTTCTCGAGAGTCCGGAACAATCCACCTACCATTTCGAAGACTCTAGACGCGGCGAAAATTTTACTAGATGGAGGCGGAGGCCGACAAAGGGCTCATTAATATGCACACCAGTTGTGGTCGATTTTCTGACGCCGACAAATTATTCGAAAAGTGGATTATTCAAAATTTCATTCCTAATCGCATTTATTGCACCTTCTGGTGTTAAAATACTTAATTTTAAAGTTAATTTGAATTATTTGAAAGGTGGTATATTTAATATATCATTCTTAATAGCATAAATTGCATCTTATGGTGTAAAAATACTTAATTTTGAAGTTAATTTGAATCATTCGAAAAGTGGGTCAATCAAAATTTCATTCTTGTCGCCTATATTTCAAATCCTGGTATTAAAAACGCTTAATTTTAAAGTAAATTTAAACCATTTGAAAGGAGGGTTGTTTAAAATTTTATTCTTTATCGCAATGATTGCACATTTATTGACTTAAAAAGGTACAAAATAAACAAAATTTTTTTAATTTTTTATTCAAAAATAACGTCCCTGTTACATTGATATAAAGATAATATCTTTTCTTAAATCTACTTAAAAGTGTAATTTTAAAATATTTTTAATAGTCCTCCAGAAGTTTCAGTTGGAAATATTTCCACTCACAACACTATCAGTGTGTCTCAACCTTTGAATATAAAACAAATAGGAACGAGAATTGCTACTCTGAACGGATGCTTAAAGGAAACAGACTTCGTGACCCTCCACGTATGATTTATTATTTAAATGTTTTGTGAATGCATCAATAAGTAAATTTAAATATATTTTAGCAGTTTAAAGTCTTAATAACGGCTTTGCTGTTTGCTTTAGTGTAAATACTTAACAGTTAACCATTATAGGCATCTAAATAAAACATAGTTATATTACTGAGACAATTAGGACAAATATCTATAATAATAATAATAATTTTCTTCATTGTTTCTCAGCCTAAGTTACACATAATTTGATTTGAACTAAAAAAGTGCTACATAGCAAAAATACAAAAGGTAAAGTTCAACTTAGATAGCACAAGTGCTATTAAGTTTCTTTTCCACTCAAGCTCAAAAAATTCTACCAAAACTAAGACAAGACAGAATAAAGGAGAAGGAAAATAAGGATGTGAGAATGGTATAATTAAGATGATCATCATTATCATCATCCAGCCACATTTATCCATTGTTGAACATAGGCCTCCTTTAAGCGTTTCCATATCTTCCGATACTGAGCTTCAGCAATCCAGTTGGAGGATATTCTCTTTATATCATCTGTCCACGGTGTCGATGGTCTTCCTCTGGATTTTTTTTTCGGCTCTAGGTCTTCATTCCAGAATCCTCTTTGTCCATCTTCCGTCCTTCAACCTTTCAATGTGTCCTGCCATCGCCATTTTGCCCTTATAATGTGCTCAATAATATTAGGATGATACAAGAAAGAAAAAGAAAGGAAATGGAAATGGTGAGTTGTTTATCTAGTAGGTGTTCCCTGATACCAAAACATAAAAGTGCTGGTATAACATATCACAAGTAAGAGTTTTTAATGCTAAATTTGTTAAATACTTAGAAATAAATAAGAATTTTCCTTTACTGACATTTATGGTTAAACCTACCAATCACAAAGTATGCATTGACGAAGCTTAGGGTAAAATTATAGGTTTGTGTTTTTTTTATTACATACACTTTAAAAGACTAAGGGTAACTTTATAAAAGAATTTAACACCCAAGATTTATCACTTTAGATTTAAGATTTATCATTTAAGACAGATGGAATACGGAAATAGCATTGTAATTGTTATAAAAACATTTAAGATTTATGATTTTACACTTAAGATTTAAGAAGATGACCAACTTTCAACTTAAGGAATCGGTCTTAAAAGGGTATAAATGAAAATAGGATTTGCGCATGTTATGTGATCAAAAATCACAACTATATGTTTCCGCAGTTATTCAAAATTAATTGTGAAGTTAGGGAAAAATTCGAAAATAGAAAATAGTTGATTCGGATTTGTACTTGTACTTTGTACTACTTGTAGTGGATTTGTGTTGTGCTATGGGTATTATTACTGTAACCAGTTTGTTTATGATTTCGGCGTTTGGAGTATAAAAATCTTTTATCAGTCTTAAATGTTAAAGTATTTTTATAACATAATCCACTTTAATGTCTTAAATCTTAAATGATAAATGTAAGATGTTAAATAATTAAAAGTTTTTATAAATCCACTCTAACTCGCAATTTAAACAATTAGAATTATAGGTTAGAGTAGGAGTCAGTGGGTTATTATTCTGTGAAGACATACCCAACATTAACATGAATGTGAAAATGACATTTTCAGGAAAAAAGTGTAGGTACTTAATAAATACGTAATTAACCATTATTTTACAAAACATGTGTAAATAATACTATCTGTTGTATTGTCCATTATATTATATAACAAATGGACTTTAGGAAAGCTTTAAACTTGTAGATTTACAAAATTAAAAATTTTACAGTGAAAGTTTCTCTACGCCTCTGTCAAAACGGAAGCAGTAGTCGGCCATATGCACCCTCCATTTTCCGATCAACTTATATCTGAGACTATGCTCCTACCTGATGTTTTATATTTAAAGGTCTCACCAATTAATTTAAGTATTTTCATTCGAACAACAAACTAAATTATTGCATAAAAATGCTCACGATTTAAATTTCTGCAATTATTATTATTACGTTTTTAAATACCGAAATTTTAGTAGCTTTATGGCTCAATCGCTTCTATTAGACAAAATTCGATGCCAGAATTATACCAAGCATGAATTATAAATTTAATGTAAAATAAGCGTAGGAAATAATTATTCTAGAGGTTTTTACTCATAATTTGACATCAGTAAACGACTACTTTATTATGGCGTGCAGTCGTCATCTCTAATCCAAAAATGTTTTCTTAGCGTATAAAATGATGTTTTTACACCTGTAGCTTTAAAAATAGATCTAACGTGTGAGCGCTTTTGCTAGCTCGATTAATTTCTTAATCTACCTTCATTTTTACTTGAAATTGTTTAAGATGTTAAATATATCTAATCCATTTCACTAAAAATAAACTAATTGATTACCCGTAAATTTCTTCGGTTTTTTATCTATAAATAGAAAAATACGCATTTCAGTTTGATATTTATTACAATTAAGTTATTCATACGTAATATGTACCAACGCCAAAAAAATTCTATAAATTTCCCCTTTAATTCCAAGCTGATATAAAAGTTAATCAACGTTTGCTGTTCATAATTTTGAGACAGGATCAGCCAGATACTGCCGATGCTATTTGTCGAAAGGTAAATTTATCTTCCAGTAAAAATATCAATAAAAAACTTCTTCTTCTACTTGTTAGAGATCTAGATGATCTTTTGATTCCGGACTTGCCTCTGTAATATTTCCTGAGATGTGGAGTGCCAGCTGTCTCTCCATCTCTTTGGTGGTTTTCCGAGTGGACGGGTCCCTGCTAGTTTTCCAACTAGTACAATGCGTGATAGTCTATCGTCGGTCATTCTCTTTACGTGGTTATACCATTCTCTTCTCCTCTGCCTTCCCCATCTCACCACATCCTGTACGTCGCATTGTGCTCTAATGTCAGTGTTTCTTACGTGATCTCTTTTTATTTTCCCGGCTATTGTTCTCAGTACTGACATTTCGGCAACTCGTAGCATCATTTTGGTCTTGTTGGTATCCTCTCTCGCTCCTATACCATATGTCATTATTGGCCTGACACATGTCTTATATATTTTGATTTTACCTTCCTTTCGCATGTAGGGATTAGCCCATACAGTTTCCCTTAGTTATCCTGATATTATGGCTGATTTGTTCATTTGATTTCTCAGGTCCTTTACCGGGTCGTGAGCGCTGGACATATCTATGCTCAGGTATCTAAATTGCATGACCTGCTCTATGGGTTTATTATCTATTACCAGCTTGTATCTCATTGGCTTCCTAGCGATGGTCATGGTTTTCCCTTTTGTTCATTCTGTATCCCGAATTTATGGATGTTACTTCTTCTATAATTTTGTCCATCAAGAGGTTGAATAAAAATGGACTAAGGCTATCTCCCTGTCTAGTTTCTCATGGAGTGGGTATGCTAGATGTAATATTTTTTCCAGCTTTGATTTGCGTTCTGTTAGTAGTGTTAAGGTTGTATATCGTTGTAACTATTTTGGCAAGGGCTTCTTTTTCCTGTAGGATTTTTACGACGTCTTCCAAATGCTTAAGTAAGGTCGACGAAGCAATAAAAAACAATACGAAATATTATTTGTATATGGTATAATTATTTATTAGTTAAGCAAAGCACTTTTGACTCTCGTCATCGACCTTTCTGAAATGCTCTAATTTAAAAAAGAGTATCTAGAGTAGAGAGTGATACAGATATTTTTTGTCACTACTACTACTACTACTAGTACTACTACTCCGTGGCTTACAACCCAGGGTGGGTTTTTGCCGACTTCACTATAGTCCTCCACTGTTGTCTGTCGTTCATGGCATCGAGTGGATTTTGGTCTCCCATTGTCCTTAGGTCTTTGGCAACATTGTCTCTCCATCGTAGTCGTGAGCGTTTGGTGTTTCCTCCCATATAAGCTTGACAGTGCGTTTATCCGGTAGTCTTCTCACATATCCCGCTCATTGTAATCGTTTGGATTTATTTCTCGGACAATGTTAGGCTCTCCGTATAGGTCTTTTAGCTTTCTGTTTGTATGAGTTCTGTATCTTTCTGTTGTTGCATCTACGGTTGGACCATGTATTTTTCTGAGTACTCTCCGCTCAAATACTCGAAGGCGTTCTTCATTTGCCACGGTGAGCGTCCACGTTTCACATCCATACATCACAACTGGTCTAATTATTGTTTTGTATATGTTTATTTTTGTACGTCTTGATGTTTGCTTTGATTTTAGTAGATTATGAGTGGCATAAAGGCATTTGTTTCCGGCTTGTATTCTACAGTTAACTTCTTCTGTCCCATTAGTGTCTTCAAAAGAAATGAGATGCCATCAAAAAAATAACTTGTAAAAAACAACTTCTACTGTAAAAAGCTGTGACATCCATGTAATACCAAGTCGGTTAATTTATTCAGTCCCTACTTAAGGGTCCTTCTGTCTTAAGTTAATGCGTAATTAGCTAACCTAACAACATCTTATAGTGACCATATCAATATATATAAATAAATAAATAAATATATTGACTTGGCAATCGCACTAAACAATCTAATTATTATAATATGTATTACTTGTGAAATACATTGTGTTTTCATGCGATGGTTAAGTCAATCTATTTATTTAAAACATAAAAGATTCTTAATATTAATATGGTCACTATAGTAGAGTAGACCAGATTTGTACAAGAAGAATTTAGATGCTTTCCAGCCGAAACAAGAACAAGAACAAGGCCCCGACAGCGTTGGATGGACAATTGTAAGGAACTAGAAGAGGTTGAAGTGGTGACAGATTGGGAAGCGATGGCGAGAGACAGAACAAGATGGAGAGTGACGATTATTGCAGCTTGGAGGTTCATAAAGCTAAAGAAGAAGAAGAGAAAAAAGAAGAAAAAGAAATAAAACGTTAAACAAGTAGCGTTTTTCTTTGTCAAGGTATTCAGTGAATATCATGCAATTTTAATTTTATAATACGGTAAGTCAAAACCTTCCTGACTGACGGTTACCCATTAAAGAATTTTCACTTAACTGAATGGATTTAAGTTTTATTCGTTGCTACGTATCGATGCGAAAAATTTTGTTTAATCATTTCCAAACAGCGCTTTATATCATAAACATGTTGTTGTTTTTGTTTTAATGTGATCAAAAACGTTATCTGCTTGGAAAACAACATTGTATATCAGTATTTGATATGCAAGATGTCAGATATGTTTCGCAATTTTACTTTACCCAAAACAAATTAAAATTTTCTGCATGTTTTCGTGTTTCGTCACGTTCCAAGCGTTCGGGATCGTCGGTGTGAGAGTAGGTACGACTCACTTTAAAAGGATGTTTAATGGTTACAAATTATAGATGATATTTGTGAAATTTAAACATATATATAGTAGAATCCTACAATTGTGCAATTAGAGCAACTAATTAGTTGCTTACCTTTAGCAGCTAAAACAGCTCTCAAAGTTATTCACTAGCTCTATACGCCAGATTGTTTACCCAAAAAACTTGTATGAGGCACACTTTTTTAGTTAAGTATTTGAACTCTACGGAACTCCAGTCGCCAATGTTTTGAGCAACTAATTAGTTGCTTAGCTTTAACAGCTCATGCATCTTTCGAAGTTATCCAATAACTATAAACGACCGATTTTTTAACTCAGAAACATGTAGAAGAGACTTTTTTAGTTATTTGAACTCTACGGAACTCCAGTTGGTAATGTTCAAAGCAACTAATTTAATTCTTTTTATAGTGTTATATAGGTAGTACCTACTCCATGAATTTGTAGGTTAATACGAGTATAATTTGAATAGTACAGATTTTTAACAAAAAAATGTACGATTTTAAAGGAAGTTTATGTGGATAAAAAACAAAATTTATTTGAATTATATATCTAACTACAAGGACTTTAATCTTATATTAAATTTATACAATATAACATTAGACATAAACTATAAGTAAAAGTTTTGCCAACATTCAAATGTTTACGTTGTTGACACATTTACGTCATATACGAGTTTAAAAATATTAATATTTTATTAAAATAATAGTTCAAACCATACATACATACATATCTATAGTCACGCCTTTTTGCCGTAATGGAAACGATTAAATAAATAATTTTTAATATATTTTTTATAATTTTATTATTTAAAAACGTTTTAAATACACTATTTTTTAATTAATGTTTGTAACCCTGCTGATGGACTATTTATTTTTTTTATTTATTAGTTTTTGACCCAGGCAAAGCCAATTAGCCAGACTGTTTATATAATTTTCGTAAAAACTTCGCACTCGGGGAAAAAGAATTGTTAGTATTTTTAATTCCAATGAAATTTCGATTTTAATTTCAATATTACTTTTTCTTTTTAATTTACTAAATTATTTTTTTATTTGAAATTGTCACTTATTTCTAAAGGGTAGTTTTAGTTTTATAAATTAAATACCTACAATTTTTGATAAGTTCGCTTTTAATATATTTATGTCTCTAGAAAAAATTAAATTGTTGAAGTAGATGAGAAATGGAATTTTTAATTAATTAAGTTGGTCGCAAAGCTTTATAGTCTATATTAAAGCCTCCTTTATCCTCTACCCCCCTTAAAGTACCATAAACATCATTAAATTCAACAAACTAAAACAAACAGTTGTCTGAAGCAGACACTTTCAAAACAATTGCTGAGTATGAAAGATATTTTTGCCGATCAATAACCAGTATTTTATAAACACATGACATTCAATTTGTTCAATTGTTTTAAAAATTACTAAAACTGCTGTAGCTCATCGATTAAAATTTGGAATTTTTTAAAAATTTGACAAGTATATTATTTGGAAAGTTAGTATTAACTTAATTACATAAATTGTTCATTAGAGGCGCAATATGTGGATTATGCTCCAGAGAAAAAAAAACCTTATACCACCACTGGCCCCATTTGGCCGAAGAACTCGGCACGATTACTCATTTACTCGCAAGATTGACACTACAACGACCAATCTCCATCAAGAATCCTTCTTTTACAGGGCTGCTACGGAATGAAACAAGCTTTCAAAATCAGTTTTTTCAGAGAACTATAATCTTATCTTTATAATCCCTCCCCCTTCTAATAGTCGCAGTGCGATAGGTCTACCCTTTTTTGCGATTAAAAAAAACTTTTTGACTAATATAATAATCTGTAGGTATTGCTGTCATAGTTAAGTTTAGAATCTAGTTCGCGTTCGTAGTAGAAGACTACACGTGCACCCTGGATAACGCTAAATGAACTAGCACAACTGGCGGTCAGAAAATTTTCAAGTTTTTCAAGACTTCAAGATCTCCCGACCAGAACAAATCACAATGAACACACAAAATCCAAATTTTCCTTCTAAGGACCAATCGACTAGAAAATTCGGCCCTAGTATCCGAATCTGCCAGCTGAACATTGAAAGTATTAGTAGAGCTAAATGTCAATACCTACATAAAATACTTGTAGAAAACGATATCGATGTCGTCGCTATTCAAGAAACTCACACTGAGAATAAACAACAGCTAAACGTGAGCGGGAAAATACCAGGCTATGATTAAATCGGCACCACTTATCACAGATTATATGGTACCGCTACATACGTACGAAATGATATAGAGAATGCTGTTCTATTAACCACTCCCTCATCTGACAATATCTATGAAGTTGTTGTAAAACTTGGTGTAGTGACCATAAATAACATCTACAAGCCACCAGCCACCCTCTGGCCCCAACAAGTTCTCCAGCCACTCTCACACCTAGGTGTTTACATTGGAGATTTCAATAGTCACCATGCGGAAGTATAGATCAAGTGAACAAAATGGCAAAGACCTAGTCAATTGGATGGAAAGCAACAATGCCCACCTTATATTTAATGCTAGTGATCGTGGTACATTTAAGTCAGCAGCATGCGGAAGTGAAAGCTGCCCAGACTTATGCCTGTAACTATAGAGATAGGAACCAGTGTCCCACTAATATTTTTATATCCACGACCCAGATGGAACCTTAGTAAAGCTGACTGGAGAAAATTCTCAGGAGGACTCGATAAACGCTTAGGGTGGATACCCCCAACGCATAATAACTACCAAAGGTTTGTTGGAGCGGTGATCAGAACAGCGAAAGAAAGTATCCCACGAGGGAATAGGAAAGAATACATCCCTGGATGAAATGAAGATAGTGAACGACTTGATAATCAGTTCCTCGAAAGTGGAGACCAAGAAATTGGGGATGAATTACTTCACAGCCTGGACGCAGCTAGACGACTCAAGTGGACGGAAACGGTTAAGCAGATCGACTTCACAATATCAAGTAGGAAAGCATGGTCCCTACTACGTAAGCAAGAAGGTGGAAATAAAATTGCTCGAGACAAGGTACCCATCTCACCAAACTCAGTAGCTGCCCATATAGTTAACACTTCCAGAGCCCCCCAAGACCGCGACCAAACTATCAGAGCCAAACGTGAACTTAAAGCCCTGAAAATAGCAGCTGATAATAGTACGACATACTCTCAACCCCTCACAGTCGAAGATATTACCAAAGCCATCGAAGAAATGAAAACGGTAAAAGCCCCAGGTCCTGATGGCATTCTCCCAGAGTTTCTACGTAACTGTGGCAAATATGCAAAAATATGGCTAGCAAAGTTTCTCACTAACATACTGCAAACAGGTAATATACCCCACCAACTTAAAGAGTCCAAAATTATAGCCCTAATAAAACCTGGCAAACAGAGCGATTTGCCCCAAAGTTACCGTCCTATCGCTTTGCTCAGTATGATCTATTAATTGCTAGAGAGGACCATTTACAACAGAATCAGTAAAAAAATTCTGGAATCGATTCCACCTGAACAAGCTGGCTTTCGGCCAAACAGAAGCTGCACAGATCAAGTCCTCTCCCTGACAACCTATATTGTAGCTGAATTCCAGAAACAACTAAAAACATTAGTTGTATTTATAGACCTAACAGCAGCGTATGACACTGTCTGGAGGCAAGGGCTGATTTGCAAGCTCCTCCATATTATACCATGCTGCAAACTTGTACAATTCTTAGATGGAATGCTAAGCAATAGAACATTTCATGTAATTATGGACAACACTAAAAGCAGACAAATGAAACTAAACAACGGACTTTCCCAAGGGTCAGTTTTAGCCCCCCTGCTTTTTAGTATGTACATTGCCGACATGCCAGTAACAAGATCCCAAAAATTTGGATATGCCGATGACTGGGCACTGGCTATACAACATAAGAGTATGGAGGAAACAGAGAGAGCACTCACATTTGATTTAAGAACCATGGGAAAGTACTTCCGTAAATGGAGGCTCCAGCCTAGCTCAACTAAAACGGAGGTTGCGTGCTTCCACTTAAATAACAAATTAATTAACAAAGAGCTTAAAGTGCACTTTGATAATAACCGTCTGTTACATAATAACACCCCGAAATATTTACGGGTCACTCTGGACAGAACGCTGACCTACAGACAGCACTTAACAAAGACAGCCGCGAAACTCCGTACCAGGAACAACATAATCCAAAAACTTTGCGGCACAACATGGGGCTCTTCCGCATCTACTCTGCGTGTGTCCGCTTTGGGACTGGTATACTCGGTAGCATAGTATAAAATTTAACGCTAGCAACAGTTGCATTAAAAAAACACAATTACAGCTTGTAGGTATTCGTATTTATTTTTTAATACAATTGACAGTTTTAATATTATTATCCAATGAAATAAACGCTTGTAGGAATGAGACATTGGCAAACAATGAATGTTTATTTTATTTAATTTAGCGTATTTATAACACATAAATAAGATCAATAAAAAAAATAGGAAATGTATTTGTTGGCACAGCAAACCCTTATACAAGGGTTATTAAAAATTTAATGTAAATTAGTTTTTGTGAGGTACCTTGCATGAATGTCGATTGTTTGTTTGTTTAAAATTTTTTTAAATTTAATACCACGTTTACACATTCGTGCTCGCACTGCGTCAAAATGTTCGTCGAACTATTCGCCAAGCTGTGCGTACACGAGTGTCCATTCACATATACGCGCGATAAATTGTTTTTAATAGTTTTTATATTCCATCCCTTTCGTAGGAGTGTTAAGAAAATTGGGAGTGAACCATTCTCGAATCCTCTGGAATAGACACAAAAATTTCATTGAAATCGGTTCAGCCGTTTAGGAGTTTAGTCTCATACACACGCACAGAAGATTTATAAATATAAAGATAAATATATATATATATATATATATATATATATATATATATATATATATATAAATATATAATAAATAATATAAATACACCAAATAAATATAGAAATAATGAAATTAATTAATTTTGAAGTTAACCTTAATAATTAAGTAAGTATTGAAGTAAAATTTAGATAATGCTAGCGAAAAGTGGGTGGATGCAAAACATTTTAGATCCATTAATATTTATGTATTCACTTTTAAGAAGAAAAGGCAATTAATGTGGCGTCTAGACAGGCATTGCAGTTTTAAAATAATTGCATAATAAAAAATTAGTCGAATGCCGTTCTATATTCAGAGAGAATTAGCTAGTTATTTTGAAAACAGGAGTGTGTATGTTGTGTGTGAGTATTTGTGTCACGTCACCTTATTCTGTAAATTAATTTGTAGTTGGTTCATTCAACGTGTTCCTAATAAATTTTTCACCGTTTTGTATCAATTTATCATAGCGGTCGCAGGAGATGTTTCTAGGTTTTGTTTATGTTTATAAACGCGCACAATATTAATAGTTTCCACTACATATCTTTCTCTCTCTCTCTCTCTCTCTCTCTCTCTCTCTTCTGTTTTTCTGATGACTACAGAAATCGTTGACTCTATTCCCAGACGGATAATTCATTGAAGCATGGACCCAGCACAGGAATATGCTTTATATTTTTTGACTACTTGTTTTCGTTGATATTGCAAATATAAATTTCTTTTGGCGATTTTATACATTCCCATAAATACCGCATTCACATCTACAGGGTGTGCATAAAAAATATACTTTGATATTTTAAAATAGTGCACGTAACTTAAATATAAATAAAAATTCGTTAATAGGACTTTTTTAGGTAATTATACACTCTCACGGTCGCCTGGTTTTTTGGGCATAAATTTTTTTTTGCGGTGGATTTATTGAAAAAAAATACAATAATTAAAAAAAATTAATACTTCCCACAGTTTTGATTTTAAATGCAAAAAAAAACCGACTTTTTACATATAATTCTTAACAACTGTTTTTGACGTCGAGAAATCGAGTTCTTATATTTTTTTCGTAATCTACATAAAAAAAAATATTTGGAAAAAAAAAATTTTAAGAAAAGTTAATTTTTCGGTATTTTACAGCCTAAAATATATTTCATTAAAAAAAGAAAAAATAACCTTAACACGAATGCTCCAATTTATGCATTTTGATAACGATAAGTTACGGTTTGTCGGTAATTGTTACACTTTATCGATTGTCAATGTTACGAATATTTTTAATTGTAATTTAAATGTTATCGATTTTTAATTAAAATAAAAATTATATATTTTTTGTAAATAGAATAAGTAATGTTTACCCTGTTGTATATTTGTTACAGTAGATAAGTTGAAAGAATGAACGATTGAAAAGAGGCAGGTTAAAAGTTCATTAAAAAAATCAGTTCAGTTTTTAGTTTCCTTTCAGATTACAAATACTAATCAGCATTATTATATGACACTCGTTAAACAGAATTTTTTCGTGCTCTTTCAGCAGATCAACTTGTTCAGATCAACATTGTTTTAAAGAAAGGCCAGGTCAAGAGCACCAACAACCAACGAGCATGTATGAGAACACTGATGAAAGTATAGGAAGCAAAAGATGTGTGTAAGAACCGTAGCAAGTAGAAGGAAGTGGTCTCTGCCTACCCCAACGGGAAAAAGGCGTGACTAAAACCAAATAATACAACGTGTTTAACTACATACAATGCCATCTAACTGCATAGTTAAGAAAGCCGCTGCTACTATTAATAAAGTAGAATTATACCAGTTTTTAAGTCTAATGATAAGCTTTTAAACTTAGGTAGGTAACGTCAAAATCGGTCCAGTAGTTTTTGCATGATGCTTGAACAAACAGACGGACAAAAAAACCATAAATCGGTGATTTGGAGCAAGGGATACTGAAATACTATAACGTGACCTTTTTTTGTACATATATCTTCAATGTACAGACAAATTTCTGTTACAGTTTTATAATAGTATGGATAAAAATTATGATTAGGGCAACGAAAACATTTTCTATATTTGAAAATAAATGTCACGAAAACAGAACATTCTCACTATTTTTTTGTTGCAAATTTCTAGAAATAATTTTTAAAAACGAGTTTCATTTTCTTTTGGTATAGTTTTAAAACAATGCAGTAAAGAAACAAAATCTTCACCGGTACTTATATCATCCAAAATGATAGTCTGTAATATTTTTGACGAAATAATTTTTAGAGAAATTATTCAAAAAGAACAATGAGTAATTCCCATGATTCTCGCTTGCATCTTATTCTACTTACTCTAAAGAAGTCAAAGTGCAAATAGAGAAATCACGAACAAACTTCAACAGGATGAGAAAGATACTCTGCACAAGGAATCTGAATTTTAACATAAGAGTTAGACTGGCAAGGTGTTATATTTTCTCGACGTTTCTCTACGGCATGGAACCTTGGACGCTGAACGCAGCAACCATCAAGAAACTGGAATCATTTGAATTTTGGGTGTTTAGAAGACTCCTGAAGATATCATGGACGAAACACGTAACAATCAACGAAGTCATAAACAAAGGAATGGAAATTATAGAAACCATTAAAACCAGAAAACTACAATACCTAGGACACATTACACGTGGGGAACGAAGCAATTATACAAGAAAAAATCCAGTGCAAGAGAAGTGTAGGAACTAGAAGAATATCATGGCTGCGCAATTTGAGAGAATGGTATGGATGCACATCAAACGAACTGTTGCTGCCGCCTCCATGGTCAGAATAGCTATGATGATTGCCAACCACCGCCGCGGAGAAGGCACGTGAAGAAGATCTTATTTTTCCTTAAACAACATTCGACTCCCTCTCGCGGGAGTTCACCTCGATTCCGATAGTCCAGAATTTCATCAAATGAATAAACTGAATAAACTCCCAAAAGGCGCGGAAAAACTTGCGTTACATTCGATGCGTCTCCGGAAAGCAGAAAAACTTGCGAGCAAATACTTTGATCTGATAGATGTTGACGTTTAAAAACGGCGAAAGAATTTCGTTATCTAAGGCTTAAGATTTATGTCGAGATTTTCTTGTTTGAAATATGTTTTCGCAACTTTTAACACATTCATATTTCGTACGTCTCTAGCGAAAAATATGTAACATTTTCTCTGTTACAACTTCGCATTCAAATTGAGCAAAAAGCATTTTATGATGTTATGAAAACTGAAAAAAAACTTTGTTCATTTTATTCTGTAATGTAATTTTAGTAGTTTAAGGTAGTACTGTCGATACCACAAGTGTCAAATGTGTGCTCTGTGTTATTTGACTACCCTACTTAAGGGTTCTTCTGTCTTAAGTTATTACGTAATTAGCTAACCTAACAACATCTTTTAGTAACCATATCAATATTGATGTTGTTAGGTTAGCTTATTACGTAATAAATTAAGACAAAAGGACCCTTAAGTAGGGACTAAATAAATTAACCGACTTGGTTTTACATGGATCTCACAACTTTTTACGGTAGAAGAACTGAGTTGCGAGAATTGGTGTTTTTTACAAGTTTTACAATTTATTAATAATTTTATTATTCCTAGACGTAAACAAGACCTGTGTCTATGTGCGTATAATAAATTAATTTATATATGTTCGATACACTTGATTGGTAATAAATTACATGCAATAAAATAATTTAGCATATCAGTTAGTTAATAATAATTAATGGATGGAATAGTTTGTAAAGCGTGCATTTAATTATTCTAAGTACTTATTATATATGCAAAATATTCCAAGTACTAATTATGAACACAAATACTAATACATGCATTTCTAGAAACTAATTGGAATCAGAGAATAGTCAGATCAACATACACCACTTAATGTAAATATTTTCGAAGATTTTGTTCGATTAAAATAAGCTTACAGATAACAAAACAATTAATTGTGAATTGAGTGTGCTAACGCAAAACAACGACTTTTTATTTGGATTCAATATTAGGTACTCGAAGAGTTAGTGCAATTAAATCCTGTTTAAGTATAACAAAGATGAAACTTAACGTTTCACTCAGATTATGCTGGGCCTCTTCGGTAGAAGAGAAAAAACAAAGGGGCTTTACTCAACCAATCTAAATGCGAAATCATCGAAGTGGTTTTATTCAGGTTATATTTGTTAACTTTCAATGTGAAAGCATTCGTTTTTAATCTGCAGCTTTACCAAACTGTTTAAAAAAGCAATTTAAAATTAACGACAACAATTAGCTTGTCGTTGTCGATGTCTATCATAAATTACACAGGCCAAAAAAAAAAATTTTTGAAAACTTTTTTAACTTTAATAGCTGATCTTTATAGATTTTTATGTGCTGAATCTAAATCTGGCCTTAGTTATTTTGTATCACCCATAAGAACAGCGAAGCGTATCATCTACTGATGATACCACGATAAAAAAAACGCGCCGCTTAATTTACTTCAAGGTGGTGTGGAAATTAGTTTTTTGGCCAAAACGCGTACTTTGCGGCATTCCTACGCCAAAACTATTGATTTGACGAGAAAAAAGGTAATTACATAAATTGTAGGAATTTTTTTCTAGTTTCATTTTGTGTATAAATGTTTTTATCGTGAAATAAGTTGGAAAGGAGATATTGTCAAAAAACTGCTTTTAGGCGCCATTTTTCTAAAAATGCGGCGCGAGTGGCAAAGATACAAGGTGGCAAAGTTGAAATTCGGAAAGAGCACTGTACTATTTATAAATTTAACTATAGAATTTAAAGAAATTGTGGGTGATCCAGCTTTTTTAATATCATATTCGGATTCAGCATCCTAATAACTATAGGAATAAGGTATTTTCAGTAAAAAAGTTTTTTCATCGTTCATCAACCAATTTTTCAGTGCCAGCTCAAAAATTGAAATACTTGCTTCTTCTATAAGATAACTATAAGCAAGCTTGGATCATTGCCCTAATATTTATTATAAGCAGCTGGACTTCATCCAAAAGAGAACTGAGAACTGATGCCTGATTAACGACTCAGGCTTGACAAATAATTATTCTTTTTATACCTCCATGGACTGTCATAAAAACTGTCTTTTAAGTTTAGCTTTGTTAAATATCAAGTATGTTATTATCATTTCTCTTTAACTTAAATACAGTAAGACATCCAATAAAATCGCACCCCAATCGCATTTCCATAAACAAAATTACCAAATCCTCATCAAATAATACTAAGATTTCATGTAGCATTTTCAGAGGGCGCGTGAGCCTCAAGTGGCAAATTTCACAAATAAATAGGCAGTTTCGAACTTCCCTCTGCTCTCCACGCAACCGCTCGCAAATCCCAAGCTCTCGCAAAAGGTTCCCCTTATTATCTCCGAGGAGAGAAAATAAAGTACGAAATTAAGTTATGACGCCGAGTGAGGCAAAAGCCGTTGTTCTTATAGAATTCGGAATGAGAAAGTAAACCTTTTTCGAACTGCGTATAAGTGTTTTTGGATGACGGTCGCGAAAGATTCAGAGCCGTGGACGAAAGGGGAGTTATAACTCTAAAGTTTGAATCTGGAAATTTACGTTTATCTTGAAAATGGGTTGCAGCAAAAAGTGTTACTTTGAATTTTTTATAGTAAGGCATGTATGTACGTTGCCCAGTAGATAAAAATAGTCAACAAACTTAATCTGCCATGAGATAGGTGTATCTAACTACTTCGTAAGGAAATAGTCGATACTAAAAATGATTTGGTTTTTCTTTTATTCTTGAAAGTAATTAATGTTCAAAAAACTATGGACTTTAACTCAGGAATGTGTGTTGTTAAAAAAACTATAGACTCTATTCAATAAGAGGAAACAGATAAATTAGTTCGCGGAAAAAAACAAGTAAAATAAGAAAATAATATAAATAAAAAAACCAAGCTCATGAATTCCTTTCGGAGAGTCTATCTATCCTTCGGGTAAAATTCAGGAATGTGTGTCCGTGATTTCGCAATTAAATTTAATTCGAGGGAACAGATAAATCAGTTCGTGAAGAGAAACAAGTATAAAATTAAAATAAGAATATTACTTAAATAAAAAAAAACCAAGCTTTTGGAGCTAATTCATTTCGAGGAGACCATCAGTAGAAATCCATCGGATAAAATTCTGGAATGTGTGTCCTTGATTTTGTAATTAAATTAAATTCGACCCATTTACTCTCAAGATTGACACTACATCAAGAATCCTTCTTTTACAGGGCTGCTACGGAATGGAATAAGCTTCCAAAATCAGTTTTTCCAGAGAACTATGACCTGCAACTTTTTAAAAAGCGTGTCCACAATCATTTCCTTTCTATAATCCCTTCCCCTTCTAATAGTCGCAGTGCGGGCCGTCCGCGGCCTACACGATAGGTCTACCCTTTTTGCGACTATTTTCATAAAAAAAAAAAATAGATTAGTTCGCGAAAAAAAAACAATAAATAAAAAAACCAAGCTTTTGAAGCTGATTCCTTTCGGAGAGTCCATCAGTAGAAATCCTTCGGGTAAAATTCAGAATTGTGTGTTCTTGATTTCTCAATTGAATTTAATTCGAGGAAACAGAGATATTAGTTCACAGAAAAAAAACAAGTAAAATAAAAAAATTATATAAATAAAAAAACCAAGCTTATGGAGCTAGTTCCTTTCGGAGAGTCCATCAGTAGAAATCCTTCGGGTAAATTCAAGATTTTTGTTCTTGATTTCTCGATTGAATTTAATTCGAGGAAACAGATATATTATTTCACGGAAAAAAACAAGTAAAATAAGAAAATTATATAAATAAAAAAACTGAGCTCATGGAGCTGATTCCTTTCAGAGAGTCCATCGGTAAAAATCCTTCGGGTACAATTCAGTTATGTGTGTTCTTGAAAAAAACAAGTATAAAACTAAAATAGGAAAATTATATAAATAAAAAAAACCAAGCTTTTCGTACAGATTTCGAACTGATCGATTCAATTAGAGACACGGTAAATGCTACTCTCTTGTATCTAAACCTCTTTGATTCATTAACACCAAGAACTTTTTATCCACAACTGGAATATTCTTCCACGGTCTCAAACTATCCGATCAATTAAAATTTTTTCCAGTGTTTTTTTACGAATTCTCATTACATAATATGGAAAACGTGTTACAACTTAGTATAGACGTACAAAATGTGTTGATTTGCAATCGGATTGTCTTCAAGAGAAACCGGCGTCGCGCTGTTCACATCCGATGTTTGCCAGATTGTTTTGGCAACGAATCACGTTTGGGCAAATGTCGTCGACCTAAAGTAAGACATTTTTCGAACGGTTTGAGTGCCTTATCGAATGTCAAACGACCAACGACGCTAGCGTCATCGATATCTTTATCGAAACACTGCCATATTTACCGTATTTATTTTACTGCTGAGACGAAAGTAGTTACCAAAGTGCAGTGGGGTGTTATTTCTTATTAAGTTTTGGAAATTCAAAATAAATATTTGCATATACAAAACATTCAAGCAATAATAAAGTTCTTTATTGCGCTGGTTTACCACATACTGACCATTATTTATGTACCTACAGGGCGTTCCCGATTATGGGGAGCAACGTTTAAGTGTAATTGTTTAATGAAAAACTAATAAAATAATACAAATACCACGTTATTTTTTATTTTTCCGTCTTTTTAAAATGTTTTTAAAAAACACTGAAACAAATTTACTTAATTTTAAATCAATTCTAGTCAATTTAAGACGGGTATTCTCAATTTATTTCTAGAAAAGGGGGTTATAAAAAAGGTAGACAATATTTTAAAAGACTAAATTTATCGAATCGCGATATTTTTATTAAAATTTTGTCAAACAAAAAGTATAAAATTAAAAAAAAATAATGGATGATCAAAGACAACTCGAAACGTACGATTTGATTTAGTAAATAAAATTAAAAAATACCGCACTTCTTCCTCGATTACAGCTATGTTTCCATTACTTAATAAAGCTATAAAATATGTTCAAGCAGGTGAATGTCTAGCAGTAATTCTTTGTGATTCAAGCAGAACAAAAATAGAAAAATATGGCAATAAAGGTAACTTCTTCTTAAGTTCTTTAGCGACATTTCTCTAAAATAGAAAACCGTTTGTATCACTACAAGTAAATAGGACAACTGAAACTTGTAATATTAAATCAGAAACCTCAAATATAAGTATAAGAGTTCCACAAGGCTTATTACTGGGTCCCATTCTGTTCATCTTCTATGTAAATAGTATAGATTCTGTAATTACGGGAAGTCATTGTACTGCATATGCAGATGATTTTTCATTGATTTTCATTGATAATCTCAGCACCAGATACCAAAACCTTGGAAAATAAATGTGCTATTACAATAATCGGTTATCAAATTTTTTTAACAAACATGACCCATTCTTCAATTTTGATAAACGGAGTTTATTCGTATCCACAATATTCAAAATAAAAAAAAAACACTTGTTTCACAGTCGACAACATGACGTTAACAAATACTAATGAAAGTGTCAGATTCCTAGGTATTTTTATTGATGAGTGTCTTAACTGGAAAGCTTACTGTCAGCAGTTAACATCAAAACTCAACTTTCTAAAGTTTCTTTTCATTAATCTGCGATCAGTTTTAACTAAAGGTCAGTTGATCAAAATATATTTTGCCCAAGTGAAATCCAGATTCATCATCATCAACCTGCCCTTATAACGACTACTGCTGGACATGGGCCTCGTTCATGGCTTGTCACTCAATTCTATCGTGACCTGCCTGGATTCAGTTGTTTGCGATTCTTTTCAGGTCATCGGTACAACGTGTAGGTGGTCTTCTTCTGTTTCGTTTATCGGTGCGAGGCCTCCATTCCAACAACCTCTTTATCCACCTGTCGTCGCTTATTCTGACCACGTATCCTGCCCAATTTCACTTTAATGTGCTCAACGATGTCTTCCACGCCGTTTTTTCGCCGCAGGTCCCGGTTTGTGACGTGGTCTATCAAAATCAATCCAATCATTGACCTTTCCATTTTGCGTTGTGCAAATCCAGATTAAAAAAAGGTATCTGTTTTTGGGGTGATTTAAACCTAACTTAAAATGTATTTATTGCACAAAAGCGAATACTATGATGCATTGCATTTCATTCAGAGCAGCGTTTCTCAAACTTTCGGCTCCACGAACTC
Source organism: Agelastica alni (assembly GCA_950111635.1). NCBI lineage: Eukaryota > Metazoa > Arthropoda > Insecta > Coleoptera > Chrysomelidae > Agelastica > Agelastica alni. The sequence continues at coordinate 81,166,588 of OX467710.1, read as the reverse complement.
CTGTTAGTGACAGCGAACCCCTTAACTAACTTATTAAATCCCCCCTACATGCCAAATAAAATAATAAAAATGACTGTTGAAGAAAATAAGGTTTTAGTAATTTTGGACAATTTTAACCTTAATTCTTACTCGGTATCAAGTCGATTTTTGTATTTAATTTTTATAATGATTAGGTGTGAAAACCCACTCTCACATAAGTATGTTGTAGCAAGGGGTAAAAGGAAATTCACTGCTTTGCGTGAGAGTTCGGGATACTCTTCCTGTCTAGCTGCCCAAAAATCTATTCTTTTTAAATCAGCTTGAAGAGTTTCATCTACGGAAATTTCCAATAATGACTCCTGTTGCTTAATACTCAAACTAGAATTTATGAAGAACAATTTCAGCACTTATTTCGGAAACCACGAATAAGGCGTTCGTCGTGATAAATTCATACAAAAGGGGAAAACATTCAAAAATATTTGATCTCAAGAAAGTTTTCCAAAATTCTATTTTTTTTTTATAAGTGCGTTTATTTTGTCCTGCGCAGTGAATACACTGCACGTGGAACCTTGCATCGAAGCATTCGTTTCATTGAGACAAGAAAAAAGGTCATCTAAATAGGTTACTCTTTTAAACCAGGTTTTATCTTTAAATCGTAATTTAAGGTTGATTGAACGACGAATTCAGTCGCGTGCGCGCCACCATGTGTGCCACACGTGCCTGCCAGTCATCAAGCCACCATTACGTAAATCTTGTCGCGAACCCCCTGCCGTCGAATGACAAACCCTTAGGGGTTCGCGTACCACTTTGAGAAACTCTGATCTAGAGAAACTTGTAAAAAACTATTCAGAAAATATAAAATTTTAACATTAACATCTATTAATATATTTGAACTATGTGTGTATGTATTCAAAAACAGATCATCCTTTACAATGCATGAGAATTTTTGTCACTATATTTTTTTTCTTCTTTTTTTTGACTGCGGAAACTGAGCCACTAGTCAAACCACAAATAGAACATTATTTTGACAGATGATATTTTCTTTAAAGCATAATTCGCCCCTATTGTACATTTTGTGTTGACAGATACATATATTCTTGATATTTACAATATCTAGAACTAAGCTATTTACAATATCCAATATTGTTATATATAGGTACACCTTGTTTGTAATTTTGTTTTTTTTTTCTTTAAATGTAAATGTAAATATTTTTATATATATATATATATATATATATATATATATATATATATATATATATATATATATATATATTTATATTTTTAAATATTTTCCACTTATCTATAATTTTAATTTTAATGATACATAATGTTTATAAAGCAATTCAAAATATTTAGCATTTTTTTTGCCTAAAAGTTCAACTAAATTATAAAGTTTAGTAATATCTAAAATTTGATAAATTATTAAATAATTCAACTTTGGAATTCATTAACTGACATCCTAGAATGACATGTTTTGTTGTTCCTATTTCTCCACACTCATAATGTGGAAAAATTTTTAGATCAATTTTATAAAGATGTGCAGGAAATAAAGCATGATTAAATTTTAATCTGCATATTGTGGATAACATTTGTTTATTTATAGTCATATTCTTAAACCACGGCTCAGAAGGTATCCCTGATTGCAAATTTTTATAAAATTTTCCCATGTTTGATTGAAAGTATTCTATTTTCCATTTATCTTTAATAATTATTTTTGAAAAATTTACCATATCTTCTCTTGTGCATTTATATTCTGAATTGTTTATATTAAATGGACCATTCCTTGCAATGTTATCTACAATTTCATTATTTATTAAACCGCAATGAGATTTAATCCAAAGTATTTTTGTTGTAATTTGCCTATCATTCAAATTTTGAATAAGCTTTTACTATCTGAAAAAATAACTATATTTTTTTGCATATCTTCATATTATATGTAAAAGATAGCTTCCAAAATTGCTTTTAGTTCAGCAGAAGAAATACTTAATTTTTTAATAAGTTTATTACATTTGCTAAAATTCAATTCAGGTATCCGAAAAGCAGCAGAAATATCATATTCAATCTCAGAGGCGTCAGTATAAATATAAAAAAAGTTTGAAAACATTTTGGATATATCATAATTAAATATTACAATTTCTTAATTGTGGAATCAATCTGTGATATTTTTGTGGAAAGCTTGTTTCTGTTTTCTTTATATCATTTAGATATAAATGAAAAGTTGGAGAAATATTTGATGAATATGTATCGTTCAAATCTGATAAAATCTCGGAGTATGACTCAATTAGAGCCGGGGATTTTTTATTTTGCTAGTATTTATATGTAAGGTCACAAATAAATACTATTTTTTTACTTTAATTTGTATAGGAATTTCATGCCTAAATATGATCTTAAATTCAATGAATGCTCAACTGTTTCTACAAAGATGTTAGTATTTGGAGTACTTCTTAATTCACCGAGACATAATCTAAGACATTTGTTAATTAATAAATCAATTTCATTCAAATGTGTGTTTGCTGCCTGATTGTAAAAATGTCACTATGATACAAGAATTTATTCATTTGCCGTCAGCAAAAATGAAAGTTACTTCGTATGCACAAGAGTACATTGGTCCAAGAATATCTAAATGATATGGAACAGCTGTCTGTGTTCAAAGAAGCCATGAAAGATCATTTATTGGAAAAATGTTATGTTATTATACAGTGATTTTAAACTAATAGAGAATGTTTAGTGATTTTAAGCCGTCTTGAAATCTTTGACCTATATTTTTGCTCTCCTCTAATTCTATTCTCTTTATTCTTATGTATTGACAATTTCCTGTCAGGCCCATTATTTATTTGGTGTCTTTTTCGAGAAGATTTTGAAATTTAATTTTCGATCAATCAAATTTGTTTATAAGAACTAATAATGATTTTATAATTTTTTATGAAAAAGAAAATAATTGAGTATTTGATTACATAAAATAGAATCAATGTTTTATTAACACGGAAAAGAATAAAAGAAATACAACACACTAAATCTTAAAATATAACATAACATAAAATAAAAACAAAAAAAATATAATAATATTTATTATGTTTTGATTATATACAATTATTGCAGACGTAGAGCGAGTGTTTGAGACAAATGAATTTTTTGCAAGCTTTACAATAAAATCTTGTTTTGCTTTGTTTTTAACAAAGGTAACATATTTTTCTCTGGTTAGGTCTATCGGGATCTCCTCTAAGTAGATCAGTAGAAGTACCTGCTATCTCTTCTATTTGTTGGTGTACTTCGACCGGTATAATAAGAATTTTTAATTTTTTTTCTGGTATTTCTATTTCACCGCTACTAGAATCACCTTCTTGTTCCGAATCAGAGTCGTCTTTACATACTTCAATGTCATCTTCATTCTATGACTCCTCATCTTCATATTGTACATCACTTTCTATTTCTTTAAACAATCGCTGTAAACGTTCGCACTCTTTTTTATAATCCATTTTTACTCACTCTAAAATAATTTTAACGTCACACAACTTAAAAACAAGCACCTTTTCTTCTAAATACTAGTTCAAGACTGAACTTGTATATTTACACCATCGGTCGCGCGTCGTCTGCCAGGCCCCTACCCCCCTTATCTTAAAGGCCATTGGTTAAATATCGTTGCTATTGATCATGGCTATAGATAATATTGTTTTAGGAAGGTACTATGAACAGCAACGGTCTAATTCCGCCGATGTTTAAATTATAGAAAAAAGTATAGACGAAGAGTCTGTCAGACTAGGCGCGACCTATTTTGACTTGAACGCCACCTCAAAGCTTCAAGCTAAACGTTGCTCGGGTTATTGCGACAACAAAATTTAAAAAAACCGATTTGAAAATAGCTGATATCTTACAAAAGATTAAATGTGTCAGCTGTTTTTTAGTTTTAATTCTATTGTCAGCTGTTTGTCATTAATACCGACTATTTATAAATCGACTTTTCAAACTTTGCTAACGCCAGAATCCGGACAAAAAAAAGCTAAAAAATCATTAGCACTGAGGCTACACTTTTTCGAGATGGCGTTCATGTCGAAATTATATCACGCGACCGCATTTGACGCTAGAATTTAGCGTCAAGCGTCGGCATGTAAAAGCACCCTTACGAAACCATTACGTAAACATATTTTAGACGATTAAAATGTAATATCTTCTTTTGACATTCGCAACATTAAATACTATCATAATACTAAAATAAGTTAATTTGTTTAAGGATCATGACGTGAATACTACCTAAACACTTAAATGACAGATTTGTTATTAAATTAAAGCACGAATAAACAGCGGCAATGGGTGCTTCTTTGCGATTGGGACTCTTTTGCAATCAAAAATGGTGTCAAGACTGTTAAAATTTAAGGTGTACCAGGCGGTAATCAAACTGATCATCTGCTATGGCTGCGAAACTTGAACCCATACGAAGCATAATGAGCTCCTTCTGAAGCGATTTGAAACGAGGATCCTGAGGATAATATTTGGCCCCGTCAAGGACCCAAACACCGAACAGTATGGAATAAGGACAAATGCGGAAGTCCAGGAACTATATCAAAAACCGGACAAAGATAAATCCATAAAATCAATCCGCCTGAGATACAATGTCCAGAGAGCACCTGACGACCGACTAATCAAGACAGTGTGGGAAGAAAATCCGGTCGGAAAGAGACCGCTGGAGCGACCGAGACTCAGATGGAGGGACAACATCCTAAGAGACCTACAAATTATGCGTATATGACTGGAAGGAGGCCATGCTGGACCGAGATCGGTGGAGGCAAATCGTTAACGCAGCCAAGACCCACGAAGGGTTGTAGAGCTACCCCGAAGAAGAAGAAGATTTGTAATTGTCAAAACCCCATAGGTAACTTGATAGATATTAAATTTATCAAATTGAATTTAAATATTAAAAATTGGTTATTTTCATAATTAACTGAAGATTAAACTATAAAAAAGTATATTAGTATTTCATAGAGGATAAAGTTTTAAACCTGCCCTCGTTATAAAATACAGGGTTTTCCATTTGATTTAAAAAAGTTATTATTGTTTGAAATACACACCATGTATACTTTAGCAAATTTTCCACATCCGTTACATAAAAGTTAACCACTTACTAGTCTTCAAATTGAATTTTTAATGAAACAGTTAAACAACCATTTATAATTTAAACGCCAAAAATATGATCACATTTTCACAAACTTTAAAATATCTCAACAACCTTTACGTTAAAATATTATAAACCTGCATGAAAGTTGCTGTTATTTTCATCCTAGAAACCGGAAATGAAGTTATACAGGATATTCCATTTAAAAAACACAACTTTAATAAATTTAATGTTTTTGTGGTACCCTGTATATAACCTAGGGCTTGGTCCATTAAAGATAAGAACGGTACCCTAATAACTAATATAAACGATGTGCTCGACGTCTGGAAAGACTACTGTACATCACTCTATGATGATGATTACGAATCTCTTGAACAAATAAGCACGGAAAATGAACCAAATATCCTTTTGAGTGAAGTAGTCGCAGCAATCAGAGCACTTACGAAAGAAAAGTCCACCGGAATAGATTCGATCCCTGCGGAGGTCTGGAAGGCCCTTGAGGAGAGGAACATTAAATACCTACATCTGTTATGCCAGCAAATTTGGAACAACGGAGTGTGGCCAGACGTATGGTCTGTATCCACTGTAATACCCATTCATAAGAAGTCATCAACGACCGTCTGTAAAAATTATCGTCTGGTTTCCCTGATCTCACATGCGAGCAAAATAATGCTGTATGTTCCTTGATCTCGGTTGGTCCACTTCCTCGATCACCAAATAGCTCCTGAACAGTCAGGATTTGTCAAATGGCGAGGTACACGATAACAAATACTAAACTTCCGAATACTTATGGAGAAAGCCAGGGAATACTATGCACCCATGTATATGTGTTTTGTCAACTACGAAAAAGCGTTACACAATGTAAAATGGTCAAAGTTGTGGGAGATCTTGTGCGTTGCGGGAGTACCTACTCATCTGGTAAATCTTATAAAAAAGTTATATAAACAAAGTAGAGCTGTCGTCAAAATTGAAAATCGTATTTCCAGAGCAGCAGATATCAAAAAGGGAATTAGACAAGGGTGTATTTTATCACCTCTCTTGTATAATATATATACGGAATGTTTAATGAGAGAGATACTTGATAAGTGGAAAGGAGGCTTTGCCATAAATAAGAAAAATTGTTCAAATCTTATATATGCTGACGACACTCTTCTGATCGCTAACTCAGCAGAAGAACTTACAGAATTGATACAACGACTCGAGATAATATCAAAAGAGTATGGTCTAAAAATCAACTATGCCAAATCTAAAGTATTGATAGTTGATAGATCGGATAAGACAGCAAACAGACCACATCACATTACCAACTGTGAAGTGGTAGATCAGTTTGTTTATCTAGGTGCCCTTATCCACTCCTCCGGCAGCTGCGAGATGGAGATCCGCCGTCGTATTCAACTTGGCTGAACAGCAATGAGCCAATTACATAAAATTTGGAAAGATCGATATATATATCCATCCATACCAAAAAATCACTGGTCCATGCCCTAGTGTTCTCCATTTTCTGGTATGCTTCCGAGACATGGGTTATGAAGGCAGCCGACAGGCGTCAGGTCGACGCATTTAAAATGTGGGTATGGCGAAGAATGCTAAGAATACCGTGGACGGCACATCGCACCAATGTGTCAGTGCTAAACGAGATTGGATCATCAAACCGTCTCAGTAGCTTGACATCAGCACGAATACTGAACTTCTTCGGACATATAACTTGTTACGACAACATTGAGAGACTGATTGTCCAGGGCAAACCCCTTGGCAAAAGGAAAGGCGGACGCTCCCCATCTAGATAGACAGACATTGTATCAAAAGTAACCGAGCGTCCACTAGTGGAAGCCATTAGAACTGCTGCTGACCGTGGGAGATGGCGAGAGACTGTAAGAAGAGTTCTGAGTAATAACACCTGACATTAACTTGTGATCACTACACTTCGTTCTCGACGTTAGTCTAGGAAGAAGAAGTATATTGCGTAAATAATTTTAGAGTGTACCCCTAATAAACCTATTCCAAAATTAAAAGTGGTGTGATTTAGCCACAATCTTTTGTGTCATTTGACGTGAATAACCCTGTATATATACGACGTTCGCATCATTAAATGCTATCATAAAACTAAAATAAGTTTATTTGTTTTAGGCTAATAAAGTGAACAATGTGAAAAAGGAAAAACCTGAAATTTGTATAATAACATTTATTACTATTGGGACACCAAAAATATTCTTAATATACATAAAATATGTTGGTAAATATGCCGCTGAAACCCCATATTTTTGGCTTCTTGGAAATTTTAGTATGTTCAGCATACTGTACAAGAATATATACAGGTTGTTTAAAAAAAGGTGACCCAGTCTCTAGGATTGGTAGAAAACTAAAAAATAATTTGGGTTTGCTTACTAAAAAATTTTCGTAACTCCATCCGTATTCAAGATAAAGGGCGCACATTAGGTGGATTTGAACGATTTATGATATATATTGACTATAAAATTGATAAAAAGACGAATTAATTTGTTTTTTGTGATTTTCTCACTGTCAAAAGTCTTACACCCCTCTGGAAAACAAGACTAAGAATATAAAATAAAATTTAATTAGAGTAAGTTTTCAAAATGTTTTTCGTTTTCACGAATACACAAGTCTGTTTTTTTTCCTAAAGATTTCATTAATATTTTAAACGGTTGGGGATTAGCTATGAGGTCATTAAAGTGACGTTGAATTCTGTCTTCCAATTTTTGACGTGAATTTACCTCTGTAGCATAGACTTTTTTCTTAACATACGACCAAACTGTGTAGTCCAAAGGATTAAAATCGCATGACCGAGAAGGCCAATGAATCAGAGCTTCTGCACCTCTACCAATCCATCGATTCGGAAAATGGTTACTCAACCAAATACGACATCTTCTATCAAAGTGCGGTGAAGCTCCATCGTGCATAAAAAATAGAGATCTTCGCTCGTTTAGCGTTAAATCTTCTAATATCTCAAATAAGTAATTGTTTAAAAAATCCAGATACATATCACAATTTAAATTTCCAGGTAGAAAGTGATGACCTATTAATTTGTTACCTAAAGTTGCTGCCCAAACATTAAGTTTAAAGGAGTGTTGATAATGTGATACCCTTTTGACTTATGGATTCACATCATACCAGTTGTGTGCATTATGGGAGTTAAACATACCTTGACGCGTAAAGATGGCCTCGCCCGTAAAAAGAATACATTTAAAAAAATTTGGATTGAGCACTGTCCTTTCTTGATATTTTTTAGTTTTCTACCTATCCTAGAGACAGTGTCACCTTTTTTAAAACACCCTGTATACTATTATGTTAGGCACGGAAAGCATATCTTCACATAGTTTTGGAGCTTTGAAAAATTAAAAAGAAAAGATGTATCGTCAATATTTTGCGAACATCCACAGTTGGATCCACAGTTTTTAACTCTGGTGAAAGGTAGTATTAAAATATTCCTATTAATTTTATAAAATTTGAATTAGATTCGATAGGATTTAGGTTATGTTTTCTTTGCATGAAAAACTCGAAAGATATTAATCTTCTTAAAGGGGTTAGATTAGGTTTCGTAGAGAGGTCACTGGGGTTCCGCAAAAATTTTTATTTTTGGCATTTACCTACCATCAAAAATCAACTTGGAGATGCTAATAGTTCAGGATTAAGAAGCATTTATAGACCTTCAGATTTCATCCACATTAACACACATTTGAGTCTGTATACCCTGAAGTAGTCAAAAAGGCTATCCTAACAGCGTATCATTGTGAAACAAGTTTTTTAGCTTATATTTATACAAAAAATAAATTCAAGTTAAGATTGGATGCTACCGACAGTTGTATGAGCATACAACTGTCGAACATAATACCGAACTATAAAGCAATTATTAATGAAATAGTGAAACAATTTCATTCTTCTCACTAAAAATTGAAGTGAAAAACGTTTCACTTTAAAAATATTTACAATAAAAGAGTTTATTTTTATTTAAATTGCAGTGTCTTTCATTTGTACTCATTTGATGTAGGATTCCATAAAGTAAAAGGGATTTGGTGAGTGTTCCATTACCTTAAAGGTTTAGGAATCTAATGCACGTGTTTCTATAACATACAAGTAAAATTTTTGCCACTATTTTATTACAAACAGCATTGTCAAGGATTTTTTTTGAACAGAAATGTTTGGATTCATTGATAACCTTAGAATTAAATTCTTTGCTGAACTGAACTTAACTAAGACCTAATTCCTTGTCTACGCTTTCACCTACTAATTCTGGAATGTTTTTTGATTATTTAAGATTCTAAGAAATATTAATATGTAAGTGGGCTTTATACCTTAATATTTTTTAACACAGACGCCCCACCTACACGTTTTTTTGTTGCAATACTTTTACTTCGGTAAATATAAAAGTTAAACAAATAACACATTGCCCAGACACAAAGGAATCTTTACAAGAGATTTAATTAGCATGCTAATAAAAATAGCAAAAATAATCAAACAATATTTTCTTTAATTTATTGAAATTGTCTTTGTTCATTGACATAAACGAGATCTGCTTGCAGTTATATTAAATGAAATTATAGATTTTTATTGCATCGTAAAAGTGATGGTTATCTTTTATTAGAAAATATGTAAACAGCGACGAATTGCATTTCGTTATCGGCGAAAATCAGAGCGAAGTGAAAACGTTATTTTGACCTAATAAATGAAAATTTGCATTGAAATTATTCGAAGCTATCCTTTAACCAAAACCAACGGCCAAACGATTGATTAATAATGCTGATTGTAATCGTTTTTCAATTAGTTTCCTACGTATATATGCATATAGAAAGGGATGTAATTTTCAATTGATGAAATTTCAGCCAATTATGCATTTCCGGTTAATTAATTCGACCATTTAGCAAATACTTATTATAACCCTTTGTACGACGTCATAAATATTTTGAGCGATTCAAAAACTTCGGCAACTTACATCCTTCAACTATATTAACTAATGGATAAACTGCGAATACTTGGTAAAACTCTCAAGCATCGAAACGATTTTTTTTTTACTGAAAATAGTCGCAAAAAGGGTAGACCTATCGTGTGGGCCCGCACTGCGACTATTAGAAGAGGGAGAGATTATAGAAAGAAGATGATTGTGGACCCGCTGTTTGAAAAGTTGCAGATCATAGTTCTCTGGAAAAACTGATTTTGGAAGCTTGTTCCATTCCATAGCAGCCCTGTATTCCCTATGGAGATTGGTCCTTATAGTGTCAATCTTGAGAGTAAATGAGTGAGACTGATCAGCGTGCCGAGTTCTTCGTCCGAACGTGGACAGTGGTGGTACAAGAATTTTTATTTCTCTGGAGCATCTGCCATGAAAATATCTGTAGAGTAATGTCTGGTCTGCAACTCTTCTATGTTCTAGTGGGTAAAGGGTATCTGTGAGAGTTGAGCTGTTTATCAACCGAATGGCCCTTTTCTGAATGAAATCTAGAAGACGAAGAGAATGACTTGGTGCTGAACCTTAAATGTGCAAGCAATACTTCAGTATAGATCGGATTTGAGCCTTGTACGTCGTCAACAGTTGAACAGGAGTTTAAAACTTTCTAGCATTCCATAAAAAACCTAACCTTTGACTTGCTGACTTTGCGATGTTAGCAACATGGTCATGCCAAGACTTTTTTGGAAAACGTGGCGCTTTGTGTTTTCTGGGCGTTGAACTGAACAAGTTTGTTGGTTTCCCACTAGACGATTGCTTCAAGATCTCTATTGATGGAATTAACCTTTTCCTGCCTGGGTCTATTTGTATCATTCACCGAAAGTGATCGATAGGATGTGAAAGTTAAAACAAGTGTGCTGTCGTCTGCGAAACTGTAAATGTGGTTCGTGGTGGTTTTCAAGAGGTCGTTGATGTGGAAAAGAAATAGGGTGGGGGACAGGATGGAACCCAGGGAGACCCCGGCATTGGTTTTTAAAGCATTACAAAAAATACTGTCAACTGCCACATGTAAGGAGCGATCTTGCATAAAGCTCAAGAGCCATTGGCGCAGTTTGGTTGGGAGACCGTAGGCAGATATTTTTTCTTAACAATGCCTGGTGCCAAACGCTGTCAAAGGCTTTAGATATATCCAAGGCTTTTGCACGGGATTCACCAAACTTCTCAATAGTTTTTGTCCAGAGCTGAGTGACTTAAACCAGCAAATCTTCAGTAGACCGAAGTTGTCGAAATCCATATTGTCTGTCATAAACTATCTCAAATTTCTCCAGATATTTGATGAGTTCTATGTTAATCGTTTTTTCTATAACTTTGGATATGACTAAGAGCAATGCAACAGGGCGATAATTTGCAGGAATAGATTTGTTGATTACTACTGAAATATTACAAAAATTTTTTTTAAAATTACCAAAATAACCATGTATTTAAGCTGAAAATTATCATGTATCAGTTCTTTTAATGCATCATCAAAATCCTGCAACTCAGATATCAAGAAAAGTGAAGATTGTCAAATTTTTATTCAATAAAGATATAACTGTTTATAGTAAATTAGTTTGGTAAAATTCATATTTTTTAAAAATGTATAAAATTGTTTTTGTAAATACCAGTTAATATCGCTGCATGTTAACCTATACTATAGGTATATGTGGGTCGATTAAACATCAGAAAACAACTACACTCCTGGCTATATGCCCACGAGCATTAAATTACATCTGATAAATAATCGTGCATAATCCCATTTCGGGTAGTATGCAGATGCTTGTCCAGTAAAAGAAAGAATTATTAAATTTATCCATTCGAAGTGACCACCTATGAACCGGTTTCGGGGTGTTGCTCCTCATCAGCATAGAGTAGGTCTCAACAAACTTATGTTTGCCTTTCGAACAGACAAATCAACAATTCCAACTCTTACCAAGTATACATGAAGGACTACACGAAAAGCGCTAGTCACAACATTTAAACTTTTAAACAAGCAGCACCCAGTAAATAGCTTCTGAATGAAAGCATTAAAATATAAAAATTATAGAAAACTAAAATACTATTACAGAAAACTCAAAAAATTCTTGACAGTGAAATTAACTGGTATTTTAAAAATCAGTTTTATACATTTATATATTTATTTTCGTTGTCAAGAATTTTTAGAGTTTTCTATAATAGTATTATAGTTTTCTATAATTTTTATATTTATATTTGTTGACAGGCCTTGTATATCACTGAAACATTTTGATATAGGTTTTATTTCGTAATATTTATAATAAAACAGTTTCCAATAAGCTGCCAACTTAAATAGACACACTTTATTATCTAGATATATACATACAGGGTGTTAGTAAATAAGTGCGACAAACTTCAGGGGGTGATTCTGCATAAAAAAATAATGACAGTTTTCTATGTAAACGTATGTCCGCAAATGCTTCGTTTTCAGAGATTATCGATAACACCAAACTTGACTATTGACTCTGGTTGGCCTATCAAGTTCGGTGTTTTCAGATTTGTGTATGTGACAGTTAAACGTCAAATATAAATAATCTATTAAATTAATCAACAACAAAATTAATGAAAATGTACCAAAAAATACGAAGAAATCGAAAAAGTACGTTTGGAAGCAATTTACTAGATTTTGCGATGAATGAAAATACCTATTAGTTCAATCAACGCCTATCGAGAGACTAGCTGTTATATTAAAGGACTGGGGCTTTAACAAGAGAAAAATTGATGGTTCTGATTATAAGGAATGTGTTGTAAAGACGATCTGGAAAACGAGTGCTAAATTATTGCAAGAAAAATATAATAAATATAGACGAAGTTGCTTAAAGCATTGTTTATAATAACTGTAACATTTATAATTGAGAAATATTTAAGTACGTTAATATGTTGATACTGGTTTAATTAAATATGTATTTCGTTAGATGTCAATGTTTCCTGTTTATTAAACTTTATTTCTCTAATCAACATCTTAACTTTATTGCTAATTTCCTCAAGTTCTGCCAAATTAAGAATTTTTAACCTTTCACTTTGTTTGTGAAATAGTCTAATAAAATTCCACTCGTGATTGAATTTAACTCAAAAGTCTGTCTTTTATTTTAAACTCGTTATAAATAAATCGACAGACTTATCGCGAAAATTCAATCACTTGTGGTATTACTACTGATAATCCGTTCATTCTGAAAAGACACCTTTACGTTTTCACCGTGAAAATTTGACATTAAATTTCGGCAATGACATTGAAAACGAATATTCATTAGCCACTAACGTCTCGTTTCTATAAAATTTTACGATCTGATTCAGACTAACGAAAAAAAAAATTATATAATCAGTCGAGCGACGACGTAAATCGTTTTAATAAAAAATAATATGCCACTTTATCAACAGTTGGTGCGTTATTTGTAAACAAGGTCATTGAAATTGTTTTAGTCACAGAGAAAGAGGGGGAAAAATAAAATAGGGTAATTGACTAATGTAAGAAAATTAGTCGGGCAGAAGTTTAAAAAATTCCACCCAAGTGACTATTGTAAAATTTTGTCTACACATTCGCTGGTCGGTTATTTCCACTTCCTGGAATCATCTAATTAAACGATATTAAACTTTAAAATTTTCCAAGTAACTGACATTGACGAGCTTTTGGTGGTCAATCATTTTTGAACAACAGGCCAGAGAAATATGAATATTACTAGCTTGTTGGTAAAAAATCCTAATTGTTAAGAAAGAAAAACCCATAAGGAATTACGGTTTAAACAAAAATCTATTTTTTGAAAGACCGATTTTCATTATCCAGATGTCTAAAAAACCGGTTGTAGCCGGTTTTCGAATTTTTGTCAAAAAAAAATAGAAAAAGGGAAAAATATTCTAATTAATGTATATAAAATATGAACAAAGTAGAGCAGTCGTCAAAATTGACAATCGTATTTCCAGAACAGCAAATTTTAAAAAGAGAGTTGACAAGGGTGTATTTTATCACCTCTCTTTTTTAATATATATACGGAATGTTTTATGAGAGAGATACTTGATAAGTGGGAAGGAGGCTTTGCCATAAATGAGAAAAAAATTTCAAATCTTATATATGCTGAAGACACTCTTCTGATCGCTAACTCAGCAGAAGAACTTACAGAATTGATACAACGACTCGAGATAACATCAAAATAGTATGGTCTAAAAATCAACTATGCCAAATCTAAAGTATTAATAGTTGATAGATCTGATAAGACAGCAAACAGACCACATCACATTGCCAACTGTGAAGTGGTAGATCAGTTTGTTTATTTAGATGCCCTTATCCACTCCTCCGGCAGCTGCGAGATGGAGATCCGCCGTCGTATTTAACTTGGCTGAACAGCAATGAGCCAATTACATAAAATTTGGAAAGATCGATATATATCCAGCAATACCAAAAAATCACTGGTCCATGCCCTAGTGTTCTCCATTTTCTGGTACGCTTCCTTGACATGGATATTAAGGCAGCCGACAGGTGTCGGGTCGACGCCTTTGAATTGTGGGTATGGCGAAGAATGCTAAGAATACCGTGGACGGCACATCGCACCAATGTGTCAGTGATGAACGAGATTGGACCATCAAACCGTCTCAGTAGCTTGACATTAGCGCAAATACTGAACTTCTTCAGACATATAACTTGTCGCGACAACATTGAGAGACTGATAGTCTAGGGCAAACCTCTTGGCAAAAGGAAACGCGGACGCTCCCCATCTAGATGGACAGACATTGTATCAAAAGCAACCGAGCGTCCACTAGTGGAAGCCATTAGAACTGCTGCTGACCGTGAAAGAATGCGAGAGACTGTAAGAAGAGTTCTGAGTAATAACACCTGACATTAACTTGTGATCACTACACGTCGTTCTCGACGTTAGACTAGAAGAAGATATATAATAAACAAAGTTTTAGTCACAAGAATAATAAACAAACTATAGATCCAGAAGAAATAAAAAGAATATGAACACACTATATACAGGAACTCTTTGATCATAATAAAACAGAACCAAAACCAAGAGAAAAATCCAAAAAGACCAACCAATGGTAATTCTTAGGTTAGAGGTAAAGCATGCAATAAAATTGTCAAAATCACCTAAAGCTCCGGGTGAGGACAACATCTATGCTGAAATGCTAAAACTGCTAGATAATGAAAGCCTCAAAAGATTAACAAACTACTTAAATAAGATATATTGCTCAGGAATTTTACCATGCGTTATTGACTTTAACGCCAACTGGTACAAAAGTATGAACAAAGTTATTTCATTGCAATGGTAATGACAACTTCGCAGCCCAGTCCAAAAAATATTAACTTCCCAGACTAGCCCAGAAAAATGCTATTTTCTCAAATCCAAAGCGTCAGGACGGGTTGCAGAAAGAAGTCAAGTAATTGTTAAAATTTGTAAATAGACTGTTGACAAAACTTTAAAATGGTTCCTTTCTTTGTCAGATAATTCTGAATGTCTATAATTGTCAAGTAATTGTTAACATTTGCAAATAAATAATAGTTTATTTGCAAATGTTAACAATTATAGACATTCAAAATTATCTGTTCAAGAAAGGAAAATTTTTAAAGTTTTGTCATAACAGTCTATTTATAAATGTTAACAATTACTTGACAGTTATAAACATTCAGATTCCCAGACTCGCCCAGAAAAATGCTACTTTCTCAAATCCAAAGCGTCAGGACGGGTTGCAGAAAGAAAACGAGTAATTGTTAAAATTTGTAAATAGACTGTTGACAAAACTTTAAAATTGTTCCTTTCTTTGTCAGATAATTCTAAATGTCTATAATTGTCAAGTAATTGTTAATATTTGCAAATAAACTGTTTTGACAAAACTTAAAAATTGTTTTTTTCTTTGTCGGATAATGCTTTAGTGCTAATACAAAAGTTTGGCTTTTTTTGTAAAATAAAATAAGAAAATAAACTCAATGAAAATGAAACATTTAAAAATGACAGCAGAAAAAAGTAAACAGGGAATATTGAAAAAGTGACAAGGGCAATACCAATTATAAAAAAAAATCTATAACAACTTTACTAAAGTAGAAATGTAATAGCATTGAATAAAATCTAATATTAAACAAAAACAAAAAATATGAGTATTTTTTATGGCCTTAAAAACAAATGAAAATGGGGTGCATTAGTAAATTTATTTTCGATCTCGTTTTCATTGCGTCCTGTCGTAATTTTATTTGCTTTCCACTTTGTCAAAATTGTTTCGCAACTCGCTTTACTGTAATAATGCAATTTGCTGTCTTAATCGACCATAAAATAGAAAAATTTCGGATCGATTATCTCGATGTGAACGCTCCTTAGTTAATCGCTATTTATTTCAAACAATATACTATACTGCACAAAAATTACTGAGACTGAGACACATTTATTCCATCGTTTTTCCAGTCTTTTAAATTGTTATTATACTCAGTTTTCGGTTTAGCTTACAAAGCGATCAGCGTATTTTCTTGCATGTCTTGTATTGACGATGTCTACGAACTGGTTATTTCAATCGAGGAAATAGGAAAAAGTCACACGGAGCCATACGAAGCTTGCGGAACAACATTCACTTTTTTTTTATGAAATACTGACGAGTAATGATGACAATATGCGATGTTGCATTATCGTGAAAAATTAGTTTGCCTCCTCTTGGTGTACCCACAACCCCCAACGATGACTAGAATAAACTTATCAATGCCTAAGGTCGCTATCCGCCATCGCACTATCAGGATAATCCTACGAAATCTTGACTCTAATAAGGCAGTAGGACCAGATGGAATTCCGACAATTGTGCTGAAGACCTGTGCTCAAGAGCTCACCCCAGTTCTCTGTAGACTATTCACGCCATCATACAGCAAAGGAGTATTTCTGTCCATGTGGAAAAACGCTAAAGTCCAACCCATTCCGAAAAAAGGAAAAGACTATTCCTGCGAATTATCGCCCTATTGCATTGCTCTCAATCATATCCAAAGTTATGGAAAAAGCGATTAACATAGAACTCATCAAATATCTGGAGAAATTTGATATAATTCATGACAGACAATATGGATTTCGACAATTTCAGTCTACTGGAGATTTGCTGGACAAACACTATTGAGAAGTTTGATTAGACCGCGTTTGGCACCAGGCATTGTTAAGCAAATTATCTGCCTACGGTCTCCCAACCAAACTGCGCTAATGGATCTTGATCTTCATGCAAGATCGCTCCTTACATGTGGCAGTTGACGGTATTTCTTCTGATGCGTTAAAAACCAATGCCAGGGTCCCCCAAGGTTCCATCCTGTCCCCCACCCTATTTCTTTTAGACATCAACGACCTCTTAAAAACCACCACGAACCCCATTTATAGTTTCGCAGACGACAGCACACTTGTTTTAACTTTCACATCTATCAGCATGGTCTGCTACGCCGACGACGCTGCAATATTCGCAGACAGTGAGAATGACCTACAGAGACAGTTATTTAAGTTTTACCAGATCAGTCAGCAACTTAATATGGATATATCCATAGGTAAAACGAAAACCATGACCATCGCTATGGAGCCAATGAGATGCAAGCTGGTAATAGATAATAAACCCAGCAGGTCATGCAATTTAGATACCTAGGCATAGATATGTCCAGCGCTCAGGACCCGGTAAAGGACCTGAAAAACCAAATTAACAAATCAGCCATAATATCAGGATGTCTAAGGGAAATTGTATGGGCTAATTCTTACATGCAAAAGGAGAGTAAAATCAAAATATATAAGACATGCATCAGGCCAATAATGACATATAGTATAGAAGCGAGAGAGGATACCAACAAGACCAAAAGGATGCTACGAGTCGCCTAAATGTCGGTACTGAGAACAATAGCCGGTAAAACAAGAAGAAATCACGTAAAAAACACTGACATTAGAGCACAATGCGAAGTACAGGATGTGGTAAGATAGGGAAGGCATAGGAGAAGAGAATGGTATAACCACGTGAAGAGAATGACCGACGATAGACTACCACGCATTGTACTAGAGGGAAAACCAGCAGGAACCCGTCCACCCGGAAGACCACCAAAGAAATGGAGATACAGCTGGCAGTCCACATCTCAGGAAATATTACAGAGGCAAGTCCGGAATCAACAGATCATCTAGACCTCTAACAAGTAGAAGAAGAAGACAATTAGTTTTGTGGGAGTCCAAACAGTTGTGTTATAAATGAAAAACTGTAAAAAAGTTGGGTCGAGGATTAAACAATTAATATTTTTAACACTTTTTGAAAAATTTCGAGAATCGACTGGCCTAAAAGTATTTCCACTGATCCCAGCTCACTTTAATGAACTTAAGCGCACTTTTTGGCTGCGATCATTTAGAGCGTAAAAAAATGTTTTCAGGTGGAAAGTCGTTGATTATAAGCGGCTAAAAACGAAGAGAGCAAAGAGAGAGGGATAGATAAAAAAGAGAGATACCATGATATCAATCACGAAAATACGCTAAAAATGAGATTAAGAACCTTTGACGATGTTAGTTGGCTATAATATAACTGGGTTTTTGTATTAAACGAAAAATGAACATTTTTTGTAAAGTAAACTATGTACTTTAGAATTCTACTCATAGCTTGAAAAATAACGAAGCTTTTACTGAAAATTTAAAACATTTTTTAGTACAAGCCAATAAAAAGTAATTTTATAGATTTTATAGAAAATAAATACGCACAATTTCAAATATTTTATTGATAGGTACATTTAAGTTTTGTTCCTACAGACAAAACAATACAATGAAGACCATAAAAATGTTGCCAACTATAGTCCTTTAAGTCCTATAACTGAATGTAAAAATTAATTAAATAAAAAGGATTATTTACCAATTTTTTAATTAGAATAATAAAAAAAATTGATAAAAAGTGTTTATGTAGAAGAAAAATCTTGTGCAAAGCATGAGAACTAACAGGAACCTTAAGAATATCAGCGTTGATGCATTGTCTTCAAATCGTTAACAGAAACTTGTGATTCAATTAGTAGGGAAGTTACATACACGTACATATAAAACTTGGAAAGTGTTGGAAGCATTATACAGCTTCATCATTTATGTTCTAAAAAAAACATAGTCGGTTTTAAGATTAAGATATTAAATAAAACGAACATTGCTAAAAAACTAAATAGTTACATGAGCAGGATTATTTCTCAATAAATACCAAAAATCCCATTCATTCCAACCGGATTCTTCATGAACCCAGAAGCCAGTTAATTTATTTTATCTCTGTACACAGCTACAATCCTTGCTTTGCTAATCCCGACACACCAAAACTACGTAGAAACAAAATCATATTCGTAATCAAATTAATGAAAACATAAACCGAGCTTTCTCGAGAGCTTTTGCTAGTTTCCAAGCATCATTCTGATTTTAGGCGCTTTTCCAGTCGCGGATGTATCTAACGGCACTATAAACAAAAATATACTTTTACAACATGCCTTACTTCGGATACCAGAGACGTCCACGAATGTGGATGACAGATTATTACAAAATACCTTATTTTTTTTGTTTATTAATATCCTTTAACAAGACCACGTCATTTTCTTGTAATGATTCCAAATGCATATTTAATTCTAACAAAGACGCTAAATACCTTACTAATTTTTAAATTGACAGTATCTTCGAAGAGTTTAATTATTTTAATTCTGTATTTATTTTACTCAACTTTGCTGCTTTTTGCTATTCAATTTTTATATATTACTTAAAATATTTCCTATTATTTTTGGTTGCATAAATGTATGTACAAGGTTTGGTGTTTAAATAGAAAGCTATTTGCATGCTTTAAAAAACTGAATTTTTCGGTAGTTTTCGAATTTAAATACATAATCTTGTGAATAAAAATAAAACAGTAACCAAGGCTAATGGTATTTATGAAAACAACTGCATCACAACTAAAAAATGATTGGTTCTGGTAAACATACTAAGCTCATGCAGAAAATATAATAGTACTATAAAAATAATAGTAAACAAATCATTTCCAGTAATCTTGACCCAAAAATCATTTACTTGCAACTACCTAGTTGTAATACACCTAATGCAGTACAGTGTTTATTGTATAGGTTGGACCAATAATTTTTAAATTGAGTGCTAAACTAACGATTTTAAACAAATTACAGGATACAATGCAAAGAAGTCTCTGTCATCTTTGAAAAAGACATCAAGATACCAAGAAGATAATTTTCGTCAAGAATGAGTTCATTATTACCATTAAACTATGTTTTCTTGTTAAACCAGATATGTCCCCAAGTTTTTTGTGAACGTTAATAGAATCATGAAAACAGTTAAGGTCCTTTAGCTCTCGAAAGACATCAAGATACCAAGAAGATAATTTTCGTCAAGAATGAGTTCATTATTACCATTGAAACTATGTTTTCTTGTTAAACCTGATATGTCCCTGAGTTTTTTGTGTACGTTAATAGAATCATAAAAACAGTTAAGGTCCTTTAGCTCTCTGCACTGTTTTCATCCATTCTTTCTTTGCAATTTTTATTTTGCTCCTAATTGTATGAACTGTATGAATGGTTTTGAACAAGATCATTTTTCACCTGTCTGCGCTGGTTCATTAAAGGAAAAATGAGAAAAAACTAGATTTAGGCAAAATAAATAACATACCTACAGGATGTTCTGCAATAAGTTGTGCAAAAAGCAAAAGTAAAATCTTGGGATAACATAACAATATACATACATACAAACATAAACATAAAGTCACGCCTTTTTCCCATAGGGGTAGGCAGAGGCCACTTCCTTCCACTTGTTACGGCTCTTACACACATCTTTTGCTTCCTCTACTTTCATCAGTGCTCTCATACATGCTCGTCGGTTGTTGGTACTCTTGACCTGGCCTTTCAACAATGTTGATCTGATCGAGATATGTTCTCGTAAGCATTCCTTTATCTATCTTTGTAACCACATCTTCTTTTACACCACAGCGTTCACTTATCTCACTATTCTTTACTTTATCCAACCGAGTCACTCCAGCTATACTTCTCAAACTACTCATCTCCGCAGCATTAATCCTATTTTCATGCTTATCTGCCAAACCCAACATTAACTACCATACATACCATAAAGCTATACAGTGCCCCATTCATTTGTTTTTCTGCCAACACCCTTCGCTAAATGTCACTGTCATATTTTCCATCTGTAGTAAGCGTTGAACCTAAGTACACAAATTCATTTACTTGTTCCACTCTTTCTCCCTCAATCGTAACTCCACAGTTTGTCATGCTTTCTTCTCCTTCAAACTATATAACAATACAGTGACTTTTTTTCTGAATCACACTAAATAAAGCATGATTTTTAGTAATAAGATAACTATTCGCTATTTTGCTGATATATTCAGTATTTATAAACGTTTAACCCCGACACTGATCCAGACACAGTCTGGAGATACTTTTATTGTGTCTGGATGTATCTAAGTTGGAATCCAGGTTAAGGAAACAGCGATATTTCTCGGGATAACATCAATAATTCGAACTTTCTGTAGATACATACAGCCTTTGTCGTAAGCAGATTTTGTGACTTATAAAATACAATTACTTTTCATTTAATATGTCTGTAATAAGTCTTTATTGGCTGTCATTTGCTTTTATGTCAAAACTTTTGTGCACAGAAAATTACCTCTGAAACGAATCTATTTTTCAAAAAAAAGTAAATAAAATAATAAGCTGATGGTGGTTCGTATGTTGCTCTTAATTTAGTAGCATAGATAGATAGAAAGTTTATTGATCTTTTTGGTGTACAACGAATGATACAAATAAGACACGTCAATAATAACAAAACAAGACTTTTTCTCTTTTTCGTACCTTATAAATTCAAAAGTATGCTTGATCATCATGGAAGAGTACCAATCGGCGGAGGATTTTTCAAGAAATAATCTCAAAATTTCAATTTTTTCTTCATCTTTTACTATGTCAAACCTTTCACACTCTTTTTCAAATGTTTCCATTCAGTTATATGCACTTACATTTTCCCCATCAAATTTCTCAATCACAAATCTGTCTGCCAACTTCTTCATACTTGTTTTTCCTTGTTTTGTTGACTTTCAACTAATTTTTTCAAAATTTTCACTATGGGATCTTCCAAATTCTTTTTGTTGACAATACCTGACTGTTCTTGAGTAACTTCCTCAAGGAATTGGTCCAGGAAAACCATGTTTTCATCCTCATCACAGTATGTTTCTAATAGAGCTTCTGACATTTTTATCCATACACTTCTGCTTTGATGTCTTTTTTTTAATGTATTTATCACTGTAGCAAAAGCTTTAGAGGTGTAGACATGTTTGTGATACTGTGATACTGCTTGATATTCCTCCGGAATCAGGAAAACTTTCTCATCTTGTGTGGCAAGTGAGGTTATGGCAATATAGTTTGACTTTCCGTCTGTTGCTGATTTTACTTGAAACATAAATTTTAGCTTTTCCATTTTCTGACAATAAATGGCCTTTTATAAGATGGCTTTTTACTCGTAGTGATTTTGACGACACAGTTAATCAAAACACAACTGAGTTTCTCTGTAAGAAAAGATTTATTGTATTATTTTACATGTAGGTAAGTTTCACAATAAACAGTTTGAATTAAGCAGTAACAAACTGAAACTTTACCTGTAAGAAAAAAAACGACATTTAATGTTCTTAATCACAATGTCGATTCCTAAATCACAATAAGTTTTTTATTCTAAGCTTTCTATAATTTTAATAAATTGCTTTCTCATGCATTGACTGACATTGACAGCACAACTTATAAGTTATATTTCACCACCGAACATATTATCAAATAAATATCGCGTTCTGTCACTATGATACTTGATGCGCGGGAATATTTGAAATAAAGAAAACTATATTTTTCTTTACATACTTAATAAAATACAATATAAAATACAATACAAGCCAGGTATGAAATAGTATGGTTATTAAGTACCAGACCTCCGCGCAGTCATTTTTGGAGTAGAGAGCATTTGAAGTAAAAAGTCTTTCAACTGTTTTTTAAAATTAAATAGATTTAGATTTTTTACTTAGGAAGGAATTGCATTGTAGAGATTCACATCCAAAGAGTTTATGCTAGATTTATGCAGTCTGCATTTGCCTGACCTGATTCATTAACAGCTTCTGGTGGGATAATCGTGAAAGTCAGAATTCTTACCGTCTACTTTATTTTTATGAATTTCTAGACTTGGCAGATCTTAACAGGAAAAGGCTTCGATCACGACACCCCCCAATGGAACTAGCTAAATCCCTAAGTGATTCAGACTTTGACCTGACAGACAAGTGGAAAGAGAAGTGGGAGACCGAAGCCCCTGCCGACTGCAGAACACTCCAATGCATAGATGAACGATCTGCCTTGCAGCCACTGGATCACAATAATAGAGTCAGCACGAGCCATGGCAGATGTGCGGACATGCTCTTTAAATGGGGAAAGGTGCCCTCTCCGATCTTAAGGGACTTAAGGATTAATGAATAGAGTGGTGAAAGTAAGTGAAAGATATGGACTGCGGATGAATGCGAAAAAGACCAAATTCATGATTATCTCTAAAAATAGATGCATGGAAGGCCAGCTACTGATACATAACAGACCCATCCAAAGAATTAAAAAGTATGTCTATTTGAGAACAAATATTAACGAAGAATGGGACCACTCGGTTGAGATAAGATGCCGAATTAAAAAGGCTCGAGCCATATTCCTTAAAATGGCAAAAATGTTCAAAAGTAGGGACCTGTCTTTAAACACCAAAATGCGGATACTGAGGTGCTATGTGTTCTCAACTCTTCTATATGGCGTTGAGTCTTGGACGTTATCTGAAATATCTTGCAAGAAATAAGAAGCCTTTAATCTCTGGCTCTACCGTCGTGTTCTGAGAATTTCATGGGTTGATCATACAACCAACGAAGAGGTGCTACTTAGAATTAAGAAAGAAAAAGAAATCTTATATCAGGTAAAAAAACTTGAATACCTTAGCCACATCATGAGAAATCCTAAAAGATGCCGGCTTTTACAGCTTATACTCCAAGGCAAAATACAAGGTAAAAGGAGTATAGGAAGAAAAAGAATCTCATGGCTGAAGAATCTCCGAGTGAGATTTAATACATCAACTGTGGGCTTATTCCGTGCATCAGTGAATAAAGTTAGTATAGCCATTATGCTCGCCAACATTCGGAACGGATAGGCATTAACAGAAGAAGAAGAAGCCCTCTCCGATGTGCGACTGTGGAGCTGAGAGACAGACCGTCCGACACATCACCCAGGAATGCCCCCTGAGGTCCTACCAGGGACACTTTGATGATCTGAACGCGACCGACGATGCAATTAAATATATATCTAGATTATATGTTTGTTTGTGACTCTGGATGTAATAGTGCACTTGTATCACATCTTATTCTATCATGTCTTATTTGTATTTTTTATCAAAATTGTGATGAGCCATACGCTAAATAAATAAATCTACTAAAAGTTGGTAGAAATAAATGTATGGTATGTAGCGTCATGGTTTTTAGAGATATAAAAAATGGTCTACATGAATCAACATAACCCACACCATTGATTATTCTTATTGCTTTTTTTTAAATAAATATGTCAAAAGCTTTTGCACTTCTTCTTGAAATTCCGCTCCTATCGGAGATTGGAAATAATCACCACTACTCGGAACGTATCAATCGCCCGCCTGAAGAGTTCTGTGAACGTGCAACCAAACCACTCCCTCAAGTTGCGCAGCCAAGTGATTCTTCTTCTGCCAATCGTTCTCTTGCCTTTTATTTTGCCTTATTTTGCTTTTGCAATATTGTCCCACAAAACTGTTCCATATAAAATTTGAAAGTGGAAAAAAGCATAGCAAGGAGATAACAGTACATGTACGCCAATAATAGTCTTTAATTGTCGGAGTAGGAATATGTATTTGGAGATTTTACTACTAAACTGCTCTATGTGAACTGACCAGTTTAATCTAAAAAAATGCCCAAAAATTTAACTGAATCCCTGTTTAACGCGATTGGTCAGAAATAGAATAGTTGAGTTTTATTTGAATTCAGCATCAAACTGCTTCTTTTGATCCGTGTTGCCGCTTTATTTCGGGCCAGATTAATTTGATTCGAGAGCATTTACCCGACGTAGTAAGGGTGGTGTCATCAGCAAAAGCAATACAGCCATAAGGAGACATGTTAGTAAAGGGGTCATTAACAAGTTATAAAAAAGAGAGAGCCCAAAACAGAGCCCTGTGGCACTCCACATTTGACAAGTTGTAACTCAAAAACATTATTCGAACACATTGTTGTATATTTGATAGATACGATAAAAAAAGGCCCGGGATACTCCTCTTATACCATATACTTGGAGTTTATTGACAAGAATTAAATGAGATACACAATCAAATGACGTTGTCAGTTCACACAGTGCAGCTATAGTGTGTTCTCCTTTTTTAAAGCTATCAATTATAGTTCCTCTCCAGCCGCAAAGGACGAAGGTAATAAGAAGTATTGTTCAGACAGTCGTAGTGAGCGGCTGTCATATAGTTTCTTTTTTCACGGCGGTTAAACCTCACTTGTTGAATCACCGTCGATAGTCGAGAGTCTTTTCATTCGTTAATTTCCACGGCTTTGAATTAACTTCATCGCTAGCAGCAGTCGGGTAAAGTGCATTGTGTTTTTAAAGATAGAAATACCTATATTTTGTGTTAAATAAAACTTTAAAAACCACACAAATTGTGATTACTTTCAGTCCACTATATCGAAGTTGAGTATTGATTCCTCCCGTGTAGAAAAAAGGGAAATTTGTAGCCCCCGATTTCTACTATATGACATCCGCTAGCTACGAACTATACTTCTCACAACCTTCGCCTTTTGAGGCCGGAGAGAAGACTATGTATAGTAGATGACAAATTTATGAATCCAAATTGACTTGGGTTAGATAAATTATGTTTAATGAAGTAGCTGTCGAGGCGACTGTTCAAGATAATTTCAAATATTTTGCCAAAAATAGGAACACCTGATATTGGGCGATAGTTACCGATATTGTTTTTAATGCGCGGTGATCCTCAGCAATGATTCCCGTCCTTCTTGTGTTACGAACTGAAATTTGACAAGAACAGCTTTTTTCTCGTACCATAAAATTCAAAAGATTATTTTGAATGATCAAAATAATATTATTTGGATAAGTGGAAATAAAGGACACTGTTTCTGTTGCTCATTTTTAAAAAAAAAATGTTTTTTGGTCGGAAAAACCAGCTTTTGTTTCCGTTTTATGTTTTGTCCGTTACATGAATGCATGTGTGCAAAACTTTTTCACTTCCTAAACAGGCTACAAGGTAAGTATCGATACCAAAATTATAATTTAAATATCGAAGGTGGTCGATATATCTCAATACGGTCCTGTCTATCTCTGTTTAATCTCTCCATTAAGGCTCTGAATAATTCGAGTGCAATTGCGGGGCTTGGGAAACCCTTTCTCATATTAAATTACCTTTCAATTTGCGCATCGGTTAGAGACAAATTAAAAAATCTGGGAGGAAAATACAATTTTCAAATCTTCGCAAACGATGAATCATGGCTTCAATTAGGCGAACAGTAGACGGTTAGTGTAATCACGGCAAAAGAACTTTTCATTTTTCTACTAACTTTAGTAGAATTAAAGTTTTTTACTTTAGAAGGATAAGAAAGAGAATTACGAATTCAGTATTAAATTGAGTTGCAGCGGTAGATTAAGAAAACATGGTTCTTTTTTGTAGTTTTCGAGCTTTATTGCTCCAGATAAAGTAAGAAAAATCTAACCAAAACTTATTATCCATTAATTATGGATTAGCTAAGGTAGCTGACTTAATCGCGATAAACTCCTTGCATGGCAGAAATTTCTCCGAAAACTACCACTCAGGTCAAATTCACCGGTATATTTTAATTTATAAATATGGCTACCACTAACATCGTGCCAGATCAAGAAAAGAATGATCGGAGGGTCAGCGTTCGCGTTCAATATTAAAACTGAACTATCTAGCGACAATTTGCTTATTTAGGTAACTACGATTGTTTAAAAGATTTGAAAGAGAGTGCGTATGGATTGAAAATGAATGATCAAGTCATATTAGCGTCATCTGAAGAGGAGTTGCAGGCGATGGTTAATGTTATGCATGATGCCCTGAAAATCAAAGGGATGAAAATAAATGTAAGCAAAACGAAAAATTAATGTAAGCAAAACGAAAGTAATGGTTTTTGAAAGAGAAGAAAACATGACAAACTGTGATGTTCTGATTAAGGGAGAAAAGGGGATCAAGTAAATGAATTTGTGAACTTGGGTTCAATGTTTACGAGAGATGGAAAGTATGACAATGACATTGAGCGAATGGTATTGACAGAAAAACAAATGAATAGGGCACTGCATAGCTTAATGCAACATTAAAAAACCAAAGCACAAATCACAATACACCATCTATAAATAATAATGACGTCAATTTGAAATGGGTATCCTCCTACAAATATATTGGCACATGGGTAACTGAAACACCAGAACACACAAAACAAATCAAGTGTCGAATTAAAGTAGCTCGCAGTGCTTTCATAAAAATGAATAAAATACTCTGCAGGCGAGATATAACATTAGTACTGAGAACCAGAATGCTATATACTCTCCATTCTATTGTATGGAATGGAGGCTTGGACACTCAAATCAGAAAACATTAAAAACATAGAAGCATTTGAAATGTGGTGTTATAGAAGGATGCTGAGAATACCATGGGTTGACAAGGTTTCAAATGAGGAAGTACTACGCCGAATGAATAAAGCCAAAGAAATTAGTAACACCATAAAAAGAAAAAAATTTAAATATCTAGGACATGTTCTGAAAGGAGATAAATATAATATCCTTAAGCTAATTATTCAAGGCAAAATAAAAGGCAAGAAAACAATTGGCAGAAGAAGAATCTCTTGGCTGCGCAACTTGAGGAAGTGGTTTGGTTGCATGTCCACAAAACTCTTCAGGCGGGTGATTGATAAGGTCCGAGTAGTGGTGATGATTTCCAATCTCCGATAGGAGCATAATTTTAAAGAGAAGAAGATAGCTTAATGTGCAGCCAGAAAGTGTCAAAAAAAGCACATCTACTGTACATAGAGGTGTGTTGGTTCCCACACTTATGTATGATAGTGAATGTTGGGTTTGGCATAAGCAGCATGAAAATAGGATTAATGCTGCGGAGATGAGTAGTTTGAGAAGTATAGCCGGAGTGATTTAGTTGGATAAAGTAAAAAATAGTGAGATAAGAGAACACTGAGGTGTAAAAGAAGATGTGGTTACAAATATAGATAAAGGAATGCTAAAATGGAATGGGTACGTAGAAAGGATGGATGAAGGAAGTTTGACAAAACAAATTTATAAGGCGAGTGTGAATGGACAAGTCAACCTCGGCGAACATATCGCGATCAGATCAACATTGTTTTGAAGAAAGTAGAGGAAGCAAAAGATGTGTGTAAGAACCGTAGCAAGTGGAAAAAGGCGTGACTATATGTATGTATGTACGTATAGGTAACTATAATCAGAGTCACGTAACGTGATTTTCGTAAAATTTGTAGAATAACATTTATATCCAAACTTCAAGTCTTCACCAATAAGTGAACAAGAAGAATATTAAACATTTTATGGCCTAACACCATTAGAAATGTGGATTTACTCAAGCAGACAGACCAAGAATATATTGTGAATACAATTAGGAAAAGAAAATGGGTGCAGTGTGGGTACTTTGGCATTTTCAATTAAGAGATGCGAAAGCCAAATCCATCATAGTTCAGGGTACTTCAGATAAACATTTAAATATTATAAAAAATGCATCAACAGCAAAGCAGACGATGAGAGCACTGAAAGGTGTATTCAAAAGAAAGAGTGTTTTAACAAAGTTACATCTGAAGAAGAAATTATTATTACAGATATATAATGTGAATGACTTGAAAATCACTTTCAAAAATTTGAAATTTTAATTCGCGACCACGATAATGCAGGCTCAAAACTGGAAGACTCTGAAAAAATATGTCATTTACTCTTGACAATGAATGAACATTACCAAAATTACCATGTCGACTACAAGATGAGAACTAAAAATGGAAGGCAAACAAGTAAAAAAAATATATATATCCAGTGATATTTCGAATAATGAAGTTACATTCATCTGTCGAATCTTTTAAGCATTTTCTTACTTCCATTGAGCTTTGATCAAATTCAGCTGAATCCAATGAGAATAATCACAACCTGCATTTAAATGCAAAATAAAATTTAGTATATTCATCGAAATATCTGGGCAAAACAGAGTGATAGTTGCCGCTACTGCGAGAACTTCGCTGAAACTGCAGAACATTTGTTTTGCGAATGCACAGCGCTTTTCTGCAAAAGGCTTAAGTTTCTGGAAGGGGCCTTCCTAAAGCCCTTTGATGTCAGAAACTGATAAACTTTGCTCGAAGTCTCGGAATCCCGGGCCTCGAATAAATTAAGGGTTATGCACAAAAGATCTGATAGGTCGAGGTGCTTGAGAGGTTGCATAGCCTTTACGACCCCCCCCCCCCTACAATGTTACGATTGACAAATATATATTATGTAAATTTAAATCTTCGTGCTTCATCTTTAGAACCCTTTTTAAATAGTGGTTCAAAATTGTAATTCCAAATACTTTTCCTTTTGTTTTTTATGCTTATAGCTGATATAGTTATAGCTTGACTTTGTTAAATATTTTGTAATAAAATTGCAAAGCCGTTAATAATAATCATTAAACAGTAAAATTTAAAAAATTACATGTAATTGCCATATTATCACAATTTTTTAAACGCCCACTGCAAAAAAATGCTGAGCTATCACTTTGTCGACAATAACAAGTGTTAGAACGAAAGAAAATAGTGATGTCAAATGGAATTAGTGCCTTCCAGTGGTCGTTTGTAACAATTTAAAAGTCGGCCCTCGTAGGAATTTTTGGTGAGTGTTGATGCGATGGTGGCCGAAAATTCTAGTACACTTCAGGGGTCATAAGCCACGTGGACACAAGGCCACGAAGGCCAAGATCGCTACGATTGTGGGTGTAGTAACTGGATATATAAAGAGTCATTATGTTGAATTTCGAGAAAATATAAACAGTAGATCGAACGATAATCTCTTCTCTCTTCTACGTATATTAGCATAACTGAATGCTCTTTCATTCAAGTAAAAATTTTTTATCAGATTCCCGGTGATTTGTGAATAGTTTTTTCATGACATAAGGGAGTGTTTTTCTTAATTGGAGAGAGCCGCTCTATACGGAAATTTATGGCGCTATGTCGGCGTATTGTAGAGTTCTAATCATACATTATTGCTCATATTTTTACATCACAGCTTACTCACACCAGTCGACATAACATTGAATTTTATACAGGATTCTTCAACTAAAACTTTCACTTGGTTCACGTCCCTTGTAAACCCGCCTCGATTAGACAAAAAAAATTAATACACCTTGAAAGACACTTTCATCACATTATCTTGATGATTTTCAAATAAAAAACAATGCAGGGTTTAAACTGTAAAAGTGTGAAATAATTAATAATCCAGCATCATTAGGCTAGCAGTGAATAGACAGTAATTATTAAAAAAAGAAATAATTGCTAATATGTTACCAACAAATCAATT
The DNA here is from genome assembly GCA_950111635.1 of Agelastica alni. Classification (NCBI taxonomy): domain Eukaryota; kingdom Metazoa; phylum Arthropoda; class Insecta; order Coleoptera; family Chrysomelidae; genus Agelastica; species Agelastica alni. The sequence continues at coordinate 81,135,952 of OX467710.1, read as the reverse complement.
TTGTTGCTCAGCATGAACATCGGCCGATTTTTTGCGAATTTCTCATAAATATTTTAGCCAGCAACAAAATCTATCTCAGTTTATTATTAATGATTAGCAGGGCGCCCTGAAAGCACTGAATTTTACTACAGTAACATCCAAGCTGATTTGGGACTGCCTGCAACACCTAATCCGATTAAAAAACAAGGTCACCCTATTCTGAGTCCCCGGACACAAAGGTATTGCTGCCAACGAAAGAGCGGACGAGCTAGTCGTAAGGGAAGCTCTACAAACCTATACGGGACCCCAAACAGTCACTGGCATTTGCAAGGCCACTGCCCGCAGGAAACTAAAGCAATGGGCCTAGAAGAAAGAAAGAATAAAATGAAGAGAGATGACAGTGGCCAGGCACAGTAAGCTAATGATAGATCCGCTAAACTCTTGCCTGATAAATGACTTGATAACAATCAGCAGAGACAAGGTCCGACTGGTAACAGGACTAACTGGACAATGTTTAACCAAAAAAAACCTGCACAGTATGGAAACTCCGCGTAATTCTTGGTTGCATCCACTATTGCCGTCCAGCTTTGTCTATCTTGTGCCTTCATTTCCCATCTCCGTAACTGCGTCCTTCCATCTCCTCCTAGGCCGGTCAACAGATCTTCTTCACTCTGGCCTTTTATGGTATATGATACTCAAAAGCCTTTGGTCATCACTTCTCAGAACATGTCCAGCCCATCTAAATCAACTGGACTTGATCCACCTTACTATATTTTCCATGCCGTATAATTTTTCCAGCTTATTATTTTTTCGGTGTCTCAACTCTCCTGTTATACTGTCTGCATGTCTGCATGTCTCGCTACCATATGCTGTAACAGGTCGTATTAAGATCTTATACATACTTACCTTAGTTCCCCTTGTAAGTAGTTTGTAATAGTTATATTTTTTCTTATTCTTTGCCTCTGATTCTTAGGGGTTACCATCTATTTAGTTATGGCCTCGTTGATCTTTAATCCCATTTTTTGAGCTTGAGTTTTAAAAGAAGAGAACACACATTCTTTACATCTCTGGTATTATGCGCAATAGCATCTACGTCATCGGCAAAAGCTATCACGAGTTTTGCACCATCCATCGCGAAATCCGGTGTTAGTTGCGGGGAGACTTTTTTTATGGCCCAGTCCAAGGTTAAAGGTTAAAAAGTAAGGGAGATATAGGGTCTCCCTGCCGCAGGCCTGTGCGGATATTAAATGTTTTTGACGAGGCTTTCCCAACTCGCACCTTTGCTTTAGAGTTTTCAACGCACATTCTGCTTATGTTTATTAACTTTACTTTGCAAAGCACTCGCTATGCCAAGGTACCACCTCTTTGGGACGGAAGATCTTGAAGGAGTTATCTTGTCTAGTAAAGATCTAATCCGCAGGCTAATGGCTTTGCCAAGCATTTTACCCTGTAAAAGTTCATTACCCAATGCAGGAGCACAAAAGACCTTTATGCCGCAGTGTTACGAAGACTACCCAAACCGGTTCGGATAAAAAAATGAATGAATTATCAATTATCTTAATATAAGAGTATTCAATACATAAAAAAAATGCTACGATATTTTTCTTCATTATTTTCTACATAAAAATGATAAACTTACCACATTCTAAATGAAAGAATTGTATTTATGATTGCGGCATGATTAATAAAATTGGTGAACTTTGTTATCGCTCCATATTTCAAGTGTGGAAATTTCATTTAACTTTCTCTCCGTTTTCAATTTTGAACTGACTATTTACAATCCAAAATTAAATTAATGGATTTTTGAAACTTTGTATGAGGTTGTTTGTCGATGTGTATAATTTATTAGCATAAGGAGGAAACAGCGGTTTCGAATTTATAATTATTTACTGACTTTCAAAAAATTTAGTTGATTAAATTTTATAAAATTTTTACAGAAAATGTTTGTTTTATTAAACTAAAAAAATGATGACATTTACAAACTAAAAAATAACAAAGTTATAGTACAGTCAATATAGATTCTCGTTATAGGTGTGAACTTTGCTTAATTCACTCACGGCAATTTTATTGTTGAGATTGTTAAGTAGGCTTACAAGAAGCTTTAATTCCAAAATAAAAATTATAAAACCTGCTTCTTCAAACGCCATTTTGGAAAACGCGTTTTATATCATATTTTGGAAACGGCTGACTTGAGGATGAAAAACACGTAGATCTTTTTCATAAACCTGTAACTTGATTTAAATGTTTAAATGTTCTGTACCTTTCTTATTTATTATTGAATTACCTACAAATTTTGTATAAAACTTTTTTTTGCAGGACCGACAGTTTAATTTAATGAACGGCAAACATACCGAGTGTACCACCAGGTTAAGAGTTGGCTTGGGCATGAACTTGAGCCTACAGATTGGGGTTGGAAACGCACTGTGCGTGGACTCATCTCAGTCTGTATGGCTCAAGATGTTACGCCGAAACAACTCCTCAAGGCAGTTCGTTGCAGATGCACAAAATCCACAAATTGCGGCAAAACTTGTGGATGTCGACGGGCCGGGCTAAAATGTTCCGTTTTGTGCTCCTGTAATGATGAGACTAAGATGATAAAAGTTTTTAAATCAACTGAACTGGAGAAACAAGTTTTAAGAATTATAGCAAATCTTTAATTGGAATCAGACCTCTTTGGTCAGAATAGAAAGTGAGGAATCCGATGAAGTTCTGATAAAAAGAGGCTATTCAAGATATATTCAGAATACATATTTCGAGAAGCCCTGGAAAATACCTCCAACGGGGTGATCGTTAATGGCAAGTGCATTAATAACATACGATATGCGGATGACACAGGAATTATCTCAAACAATCTAGAGGGACTTCAAAGATTAATGAACAGAATGGAGAAAGTAAGTGAAAGATATGGACTGCGGATGAATGCGAAAAAGACCAAATTCATGATTATCTCTAAAAATAGACGCATGGAAGGCCAGCTACTGATACATAACAGACCCATCCAAAGAGTTAACAAGTATGTCTATTTGGGAACAAATATTAACGAAGAATGGGACCACTCGGTTGAGATAAGAGGCCAAATTGAAAAGGCTCGAGCCATATTACTTCAAATGGCAAAAATGTTCAAAAGTAGGGACCTGTCCTTAAACACCAAAATGCAGATACTTAGGTGCTATGTGTTCTCAACTCTATACGGCGTTGAGTCATGGACGTTATCTGAAACATCTTGCAAAAAATTAGAAGCCTTTGAACTCTGGCTTTACCGTCCTGTTCTGAGAATTTTATGGGTGGATCATATAACCAACGAGAGTGCTACGTAGAATAAGGAAAGAAAAAGAAAACTTGTATCAGGTAAAGAAACGTAAACTTGAATACCTCGGCTACATCATGAGAAATCCTGAAAGATACCAGCTTTTACAGCTTATACTCCAAGGCAAAATACAAGGTTAGAAGGAGTCTAGGAAGAGGAAGAATATCATGGCTGAAGAATCTCCAAATGTGGTATGCTCGCCAACATCCGAAACGGATAGGCATCAACAGAAGAAGAATGATGAGACATGCCACAATCAAAGCATTGAATTCAGCGACCCGGGTGATTTAGAACCACATTTTAAATATCTTGCAGCAGATGGCGATAATACAGGCGAATGCGTGGCAATTGATAAATTCGCCTGTCGAGGAAGTAAATTCACAGCTTGAAGATTTAGAAGATCTTTCAGATTTAGTCGAAGGTCCGCCTACATCTGAAAACGTAGAAGGCTAATACAAGCTTGTTTTTTTTATGAATTTACAATAATTTTAAGAAAAATTATGTTTCATTTTCTTCTTAAGTATCATGTCCTTCTAGAACGTTGGTCACCAACAAGGCTATCCTTACTCTGTAGACAGCAAGTCTGAACAGAGAGCTTGAGTTGAGTTTATACCAGTCAGTAGATTCTTAAGCCATGATGCTTTTCTGCGGCCCGGCTTTCTTTTACCATAAATTTTTCCCTGCATGATGTTCTGCAGTAATCGGTATTTTTCGCCTCCCATAACATGCCTGAAATATTGCAGTTTCCTTCTTTTAATGTTTTCCTTGTTTTGATGTTTCATACAATTTTATATTGCAACAATAAGTCATTTTATAAAGTTAGTTTATTTTTATATTGTAACACCGGTTTCTTACTTGTTGTTTAGATTGAAATAATTTTTTCATATAATTTTAGCACACCAATAAATCACTTGTAACCCTATTTCCTGATTTCAAATTTTTTATAGACTCTAGGAAAAATCATTTCAATGATTATTGAAACAAAAAATTGCTGGAAATGTATCAAAAGTCAATGATAGAAAATATAATATGATAATGGGACCTATTAAAACGTTTGATCGGTAAATCGACTTTTCAGGAAGTTACAGCAGATAAAAGAAGATTTGCGACATTGAACAAGCTGTAATTGAAAAGCAGTAAGTTGAATCAAAAAAAAATTAGGCTGAATTAGGCCTCACTAGTACGTTGCGTTGCGTTGGATCAACGCGTTGTATGCCACCCCTGCGTTGCGATGACGCACGCCATCGCAGCAAAGCGTCTCGGTGTGGATTTCAGTCTGGATCGACAATGGATTGGAACAAACATATTCTATTGTTGCTTTCCCATCACTACTGACGACGACGACGCAACGCAACACAACGCACTAGTGAGGTCTCAGCTTTAATCCTCATAGGTATGGCAGTGCAAAAGACTGCAATACGTTTCGTATGTAATCATAATCATTTAAATTTCTGTCTATAAAAAATAGAAGTGACCTGCTACTGGATATTATATACAGGGTGTTACAAAAAAGGTAACCCTGTCTCTAGGATAGGTAGAAAATTAAAAAGTAATTGGGGTTTGCTCAGTAAAAAATTTTCGTAACGCCATCCGCATTCAAGATAAAGGACGGAGTATCTTTTTGGTTCAAAATTAAATGATGTTTAAGTTCACTTGAAATTTTGATTAATAAATCTAACCTTAAAAAAAGTTATGTTCAATACTATTTGGTACGAACCATGTAACTAGCGCCCTCCCTGAGAGTCAGATATAAAATTCATGGGATGAATCAGCTTCTAAAACATATTCGTATAAAATTTCATTACAGTGTTTCCAGTAGTTTCGGTAAAATCGTAATAAATGTGTATAAAATTTTTTTCTTCGACGCCCTTTATCTTGAATACGGATAGCGTTACGAAAATTTTTTACTAGGCAAACCCCAATTATTTTTTAGTTTTCTACCTATCCTAGACACGGGGTCACTTTTTTTTAAAACATCATTACTTTATACCAGCATCGGTTATTACTTTATAATTTTCAAATCAAAATATTCCGAAAACGGTACACAATATCAAGTTTTACCGAGAGTACCTTTTTGGTGTCAAATTGTGTGATGTTTAAGTTCACTTGAAATTTTGATAAATAAATCTTACCTTAAAAAAGTTATGTTCAATACTGCTTGGTACGAACCATGTAACTAGCGCCCTCTATGAGAGAGTCAGATATAAAAACAAATTCATGGGATGTATCAGCTTCTAAAACATTATTTCATTACAATGTTTTTAGTACTTTCCGCAAAATCGTAATAAATGCGTATAATTTATTTTTCTTCAACGCCCTTTATCTTGTATACGGATGGCGTTACGAAAATTTTTTACCTAGCAAACCCCAATTAATTTTCAGTTTTCTACCTATCCTAGAAACGGGGTTACCTTTTTTTGAAACACCCTGTAGATTATAAACATATAGACATTAATAATTATTGATAGAGCAAAACTACTTGTGCATTCAATCGTCAAATCATAAACTACATCTTTTTAATACTTCAAAAATTTGTTAACGTCTACAATAATAATGTTCTTAAACATACACCTCATTTATAATAAAAAAATATTTGAAAATTTGCTTAGATTTTATGTAATAAAATATATAAATCGTACAATTAATGGGGTATATTTTAAAAACTAATAAAACTTTTTGAAAGAAACCTCTTTTATTGCTTTCTTTAATTTAAAAGGCAGTTCTACCTCTTTAGTGTAAAATTGAATGATCTTTAAGTTTACTTAAAATTTTGATCCTAGAGACGGGGTCATCTTTTTTTGGAACACGCTGTATAGCACCCAAAACTTGCGGTATTCGAGAACCGATGCTCGGATAGTTTATCCACAACGTATGTAATGTTCAAACACCTAATCGAAAAAGGAACTCAATAAATTTAGCAACGCTGACTTTCATACCAAGAAAGAGGAATTGTTTTTTGCTGATATTGCTGCTGAAAAATTCGATTTTTGTCATTATCGGAAGCCACATGCAGGAAATGGCGAAAATGATATTTTTCTCGACTATGCCCCATGAATACGTTACACTTGAAATATCAATTTGCTTATTTTGAATATCATAGAAATGAGGGCTTTGCTGAAAATCTATTTACGACCAAAATAAAATACTATTTATTATACAAGTAAGAGTATGTGGTGTTTTAAAATAAATTTAAAATTTTTTACTTTTTTTTACAAAATAAAAACAAAAACAGAATTTTTAAAAAAAATGTGATATAACTTTTTTATGTAGGCAGAAAGAGTTTTGCTTCTTTAATAAAAATAATTTACAAATTAAATATATATGTTGCTGCAAACCGAAATATGGTTAATGCTATTAATAAAAAGAAAATATTTGTTAACTCTGCATTAATAACTATACAAAGGTGAAAAAAAAAGTTGCGAAATATAGGTTTTTTAATGAATTTGAACGATTTCCACTCTAGCCAGTTGACCAGCACAAAATACCTATATCTAATAGATAAACGCGATGAATAATCAATTAAAACGTGAGACCAGTTTGTAGGAAAGGGAACTTGGCTAAACATATCGTTTAAATGCATTGTTAAACCTATATTCTGCAAAAAAAACTTACACCTGTATACATATATTGATCGGTTTTACAACGTTTTACTTCTTCCGATACCCAATCTTCATTCGTCTCTGTTGGCCCACAAGTTCTCGTCCAGGCCCCTATCTCTGATTTCACTATCAATTCCTTCTCTCCAGCTCTTTATTGGCCTTCCTCGTCGTCTTCTTCCAGCTGGGTTCCACGTTAACACCTGTTTAGGTAATCTGCTCTCCTTCATCCTCTGCACATGACCGTACCATACTAGTTGTTTTGTTCGAATGTCATCGACTATGATATGTTCCACTTCCATTATTTCTCTAATTCTTTGGTTGGTGACTCTTTCTCTCCTTGATCTTACTGCAGCCCTTCTCCACTTTTTGTACTCTTCAATTAGCTTTCTTGTCATGTATTCCAGGTCCTCGTAATCATGTGCTACTACTATTTGGTCGTCGGCGAAACATAACGTATATAGAGTACTATTGTGCAAAGGAATACCCATCTACTGGCATTTTCTTTTTCATTGCTTCAGTACTTGTTCTAAGTAGATCTTAAATAGTGTAGTCGAAATACAACACCCTTGTTTAAGACCTTTTGTGACCCTAAACCCTTTAGTCAATTTATCTCTTATTTAAAGAGCTTTTATGGATTTGATTAGTCCTACATTAATATTTGTTTTCTCTAGCGCTTCCCAGAAAAGGCTCAACGGGACACTGTCGTAAGCTTTTTGTAGATCCACATATATCAAATACAGTTCTTGACTAAATACTGCTTTTTTCTCAATTACTCAAAAAAAATGATCTACCTGCTCTAAAACCCGCTTGTTCTTCTGCTTCCATATCTTGATATTTGTTTTCTTTTTTCTTTTTGATAATTTTGCCACATAATCGACTTAAAGAGCTAGTTACTAAGATACCCTGATAGTTATCGTAGTTGTCCTTTCTTCCTTTTTTATGTATGGTGGATATATATGAAATTCTCCACTAGTCTGGATGTTTGATAGTCTTTATTTATAAAATTTATATTTTAATAATTTGCAGTGTTTGAGATAACTAAAAATAGGTTATTTTTTTCATTTATGATTATTTTTTGTGATTCTTTTTTACGACCTTTCAAATGATTACTGCTATGTTGTTTTTTGGAATTAAGATCTTAGATTAAAGAAAACTATATTTCTTAAAAGCCAATGTTTCGTCAATTTATTTTGAGCCCTTTAGGGCAATAGGAAGAATTTTACGAGTTAAATGAACGGTTTTAAAACATAATAGTTTATATTCCACTTTGAATATAAACCATAATAACTTTATTTAAAATTTTAACGTGTTCCAGTTATCTGTTTGTTGTTTCAATCTGAGTTATATATGTATATTAAACCGTTTCAAAAAAATCGATAACTTTTTTTTCTTTATTATATCTAAAATATTGTTGAAAATGGCGAAAAAACAATACTGTGAAAGTGAGAGCTTTTAGTATTAATATTAAGAGGTGCCGCTTCGTAAATTTCAATTCCCCATTTTAACAACATGGGATTAACGTTCTCTTGGATTTTGCAATTTTGTAACTCACGTTAAAGATAATATTTTAAAGTAATCAAAACAGATTCTTATAGAGAATCAGTTATTGATTATATTGTTATAAACAATCAATTTTTAGGTTGAAAATCTATTTATTTGAGTATAATGATTAATTTTAAGCAGTAAAATGACACTTTTTAAAAAAAATTTAGTTTTTTGCTGGTAACTTACGATATGTAAAAAACATCAAAAACTTTTTGGAAATTAAATTCTCTACAAAAAATAGAAAAAATGTTAGGTTAGGTTAGGTTAGGTTAGGTTAGGTTACGTAGAAAAAATGTTATCAAAAAACTGTGGTAGATCTTTTTTGTAGAACGTTAAATTCTCTTTAAGAATCTGTTTTGATTATTTTAAAATATTATCTCTAACGTGAGTTACAAAATTCCAAAATCCAAGAGAACGTTGTTCCCATGTTATTTAAATGGGAAATTGAAATTTACGATGCGGCACCTCTTAATATTAATATTAAGAGCTCTAACTTTCACAGTATTTTTTTTTTCATATCCAACAATATTTTCGATATAATTAAACAAAAATGTATCGATTTTTTTGAAATACATAGGTCAAAACAAATAGCTTTTATGTTTTAACATCATTCATTTAACACGGAAAACTCTTCGTATTGCTCTGAAGATGTCAAAAGAAATTGACGAAATGTTGGTTTTTAAGAAATATAGTTTTATTTAATCTGAGACTTAAATTCCAAAAAACAACATGGCAGTCATTATTTTTTGTATCTAATAAATGCATATTTTAGTTATTAACCATGCCTTTCATTTAACTAAACCATATTTGTACCTTAATATACATAAAGTTCTCTTGCAGATACTTACCAATTAAAGGCGTTTATTTGGATCCCTAACCCTTTAGAGCGATCCTCGTATTTTTAATAAATATCTAACGAAAGCATTTCAGTTACCTGTACCCCTGTAAGTGACACTGACCAAGGAGTTTATGATTTATTATTTAATATTTTCAGGAACTTCTTTCTGTCGCGCCGATGCACTTTATAGCCATAAACATAAAAGCTCCGACAAAAAGTAACTTAACCAAGTATTCTTTAAACTGTGCCCCAACTTTAAGAAAATTTTAACTTGGACACTATGATACGCATAAAATGTGATATTTAAAATAGCGAAACAAAAAAAAAAACAACACCCTATATCTGTAACAACTAAATGAGAAATGACTCTCAAAATTAACGAACTTAAAAAACTTTTCGTTTTGTAAATCAAATCTTTTAAAAACGTAAAGTACTGTTAACTGATCAATCTGATATTTTTTTAATGGAAATGCTATTAATTGAAACTACTTAGTTTACTCGGAACGTTTTATTCTGCGAATAAAGAACTCTTTCAATACTTCCAAAGGAGCCATGTTCTTGACGATAAATTAGTAATTATTTCCTCGAGGTGAAACTTTAAAACTAGAAACTGTAGAGCAAAAGGATGCTCGTTAATATTTAACAGTACTTCATGCCGCTAAGTCGAGTTTGATTTCTCTGAAGTCCGTTATTCATTAAATTTTGGAAACCTCACGCGACTTAATTAACGTAATTCCAAAACTTACTTTGCAAAGTTGTCGCCGTCGAGCTCAGCAGTCCCTGCAGCGAGCGGGAGTTGTGTCTTAACAGCGCCGCGAAATCTCTTTGACCTTGCTTCCTCAACATCACCTCCGTTTTATCGTCGCAACATTGGCCGCCGCAAATTGCACCTGCAAAACAAAATTAATATGAAAACAAACGGATAATTTATAAGCGTTTTTTTTTATTTTGGCAACCAACCAAAAATTATTATTTACTACCCGATAATGCAACACACTAATACTACTTTCAAAAATTTAATTAATTTTTAAAAAAGTAAAACAGTTATCAAATTCACACTGACTAATTTTTATTAGTAAGACGCCTTATGGTAACTTTAGGACCAGATTGTTTAATAAGAAAAAGATGGGATATTATATAGCATATATGGAAAAGCAGCACAGAAATGGGTCTTAAACTGAACATAGAAAACCAAATGGCTTACAAGGAGTATCCGCTGATGGCCAAGTCGTATACGACGGACACATTATAGAGCGCGTCTCGACATACAAATACTTAGGATGAATGGTGAATGAGAAATGGGACAACACACAAAAGATACGGTGCTAAATAGAACAGGCCCGCGTGGCATTTATGCGTATGAAAACCGTTTTACGAGTATGCTGCCCTTACACATCAGAATTCTTCGGTGTTATATTTTTAGCATACTATTATATGGAGCCGAATCGTGGACTCTTACGGATGCCATAAGTAAGAAGGTTGCGTATATCTTGGCTTAATAGGGTGCAAAATACGGAAGTACTTAGACGCCTTAATAAACAAACCGAGGTCATGTTTACCATTAAGAAGCGCAAGCTTTGGACATATTCTCCGCAATGAAAAATATCATCTATTAATAATAGAGGGCAAAATTGATGACAAGGGAGGTCCGGGCCGCCGTAAAGCGTCCTCTGGCTTAAAAACCTCCGACAATGGTACGGAACCAGCACAACGTCACTGTTCCGGAAAGCAGTAGATAAAGTGAAGATAGCAAACGTTCGTGGAGGACAAGAAATTTGAAGAAGCAGTCCTTAAATTATGTATATTTACCTAAATGAATCAAATATCACGTTATTATCCATTATTCTTTGCAGAAGAGCAGGCCGAATGTTTTAAACCCAATCAAAAAATGCATAACGTAGAATGGCGACTTTGGCGAACATATCTCGATCAGATCGACATTGTTTTGAAAAAAGGCGAGGTCAAGAGCATTTATTAGAGCACTGATGAAAGTAGAAGGAGCGAATAATGTGTGTAAGAACCGTAGCAAGTGGAAGGAAGTGGTTTCTGCCTACCCCTACGGAAAAAGCTATATGTATATATGTAGAATGGTAGCAATGAAGATCAAAGAGTTAATACGTTATAATAAGTCTTGTTTTTTAATTGTATACAAATAGTGACACCTGAAGACGTTGTAAAATACATACCAATCTCTCATACGAGAACTTTTTTGTATATAATTCTGCTAGTTGGTTGGGAGAAAATGCAAAAATATAATGAAACGTAGAAAAACAATCAATCAATCAAAGTTTGTGAAAAACGAAATAATTTGTTGAGGCTTTGATTTCAATTCTGACACTCAACAACCCACATCAATTGCTCAATCTTGCCAAAATTTTCAGAGCACCTTATTAAATTTTTCACTTTACAACACACATACATAAACGAAAACGCGCGACTGACAGAAAAAATGTATATGAAGAATTTTAAAGGACTTTTTTCCACCACGATTTAAGTTTATTTTAACACAACTTTTGTAAAAGGTTTTCGCTAAACTCTACAAAAAAGATAAACAATTCCATCTGGGATCACTACAATATATTGTTGTTTAAAAATAGAAAATCGCAGCTTTAAAGACACACGAGGATATTGGATAAACTTTACTTTGACTGCTTATGAAATTCAATTTGAAATTTTCAGAGAAGTTAAGGCACTAACAGAATATAACACAATTATAACTATCGAAAATTAAATACATAACTAATAGTTACAATAATAATAATAATAATAATAATAATAATAATAATAATAATAATAATAATAATAATAATAATAATAATAATAATAATAATAATAATAATAATAATAATAATAATAATAATAATAATAATAATAATAATAATAATAATAATAATAATAATATATCCCCTCCGAGGAGCTGTGGGACCTTGTCGTGGTGGAGGGGCTCAGTAGCTACGATGATTCTGCGAGCGATGCCGGCGGGAGTTATATACTCCTGGTAGGGCCACCCATGCCGGTAAGGTCGATGATGAGTAGCGAAGCTAAGGACAGCTCAACAGGAGTAAACCTGAAAAAAAATCCGGAACCTAAGGTGGAAGACATCGTGCCGAGAGGTGAATGGCTACTCGTAGATAGTCGCTTACGATTCCTTGTGAGACCAGACGAATCTCACACGTATTTCAGTCCCTCTGTGGTAAGGGAGCACTGCCACAGTTGACTTACATTTCTGCCCTACTCGTGGGAATTTTATGGAAAAACCATTTAATCAAAAGGAGGTGCCTCCCTCCGAAAACAGAGGTAACCCTATCTACACGAGCCAGGAGACGACGATACAACCTCGGTTCCTGGTCGTTAAGAGAATAGAAGGTGACTTTAGTTCAACTAATCCCTTCTTGATACAGAAGTATCTGTATGGACAAGTAGGACATGTTAAAAATCTAAAGAAAATTAGAGAAGGTTTACTGATAGAAACCTCATCTGCTGCGCAATCAAGACAGATAATGAAATTAAAGAAATTTTTAGAATACGACGTCGAAGTTACAGCCCATGCTAGACTGAATTACTCGAAAGGTGTAATCAATTGCAGAGACCTCTTGAACTGTACTGAAGAAGAAATATTGGAAGAACTCAAAGATCAACATATAATAGAAGTCAGAAGAATCAAAAGTAAAAAAGATGGTACCCTTTTTGATACCCCTAACCACATTTTGACTTTCAATTCGCCCAAAATTCCGAAAGAAGTGAAAGTAGCTTTTTACGTTTTGAAGATCCGTCCTTTTATCCCATCCCCGATGCGATGCTTCCGCTGCCAACGTTTTGGCCATACCGCCATCAGATGCTCTGAAGACCAGAAGTGCGTATGTGGCAAAACTTTACATGAAGGAACCCCATGTCAACCCCCATTCAAATGCGTGAACTGTGGAGGACCTCACTCTGTCAGGTCGAAAGACTGTCCAGTTTACAAGCAAGAAATAGCCATCCAGGAAAGAAAAGTAAATGAAAACATCTCCTACAACGAAGCAAAAAGAAAAGTTATTGTTACCACCCCGAAACCTAATATTTCATACGCCCAAGCTAGTTCATCACCAGCAGCTCCTAACACCCAAGATATCATCAAAGAATTACTCCCCCTCCTGATCGATGCAATAAAATTCCACCTCCCTCCCCTGGCCTTCACACCCCCTTACCCAATCCGTCCCTCCCGTCCCACTGACGGCCAATCGGAGGGATCTCTTTCACGCCCTACATCCCAAATGTCTAAACGTGGCAGATCTGACAGCTCTGATTTAGAATCAATGACGAGCGAAACCTACCCCAACTCTCAAAGTAGTACCAAAAAAAAAAAAAAGAAAGGATGGCCTAAGGGCAAGTCACGAAAAGGCCTTCCTACGCCACAAACTGACACGGAAATTCTAGACCCAACCCCAACTGACGGACCCCAGCAGTCAAGTCAACAACCAAGAGATATATCTTAGCTCAAAAATTCTTTGTTTTTTCAGTTTTTTTTTTTTTTTTTTTTGTTTTCTCTCTTTTTATAAACTCACATACTCACATACATATTATATAAATACAAAATTTCAATGGCTAACACAATGATACAATGGAACTGCAACGGAATCATTAACAAACTCAGTGAAATTCAAATTATGAAAAATAAGAACTCTCCCTTTGTCTTAGCTATCCAAGAAACACACCTCAAACCTAATGAATCCTTCCGGCTGAGAGGTTATCAATGTTTTCGGAAAGACGTCAATCCTACTTATAGAGCAAGGGGAGGTGTCGCTATTTTTGTTCGAAATAATATTCCAACAAAAGATGTAAGATTAGTTACCAACCTTCAAGCAACTGCTGTCCAGATTGAGGTCCCTTTGAGAACTACCATCTGCAACATTTACTTGCCTGACGGTAACTGGCACCCTGACCATATCCAGAATATTATCGACCAACTACCCCGCCCATTCTTGATTCTTGGCGACTTCAATTCTCACTCCCTCCGATGGGGAAACTCCAAACACGACAACAGAGGAAAAAAGGTGGAATCGTTGATAGAAACAAATAATTTATGCATTTTAAATAATGGTAATCCTACGCATTTTGAAGCACGATCCGGCAAGACATCGGCAATTGATCTCAGTTTATGTTCCCCCCATCTGGCGACTAGGCTTGCATGGGATACCGATGAAGACCTTCACTCCAGTGATCACTTTCCGATTACCATTCATGTCGATGTCCCCACAAAGAGTTTTGCGTCAAGGGAACGATGGCTCACAAAGAATGCGGACTGGGAGAAATTTTCTGATCACGTAAATATCTCGAACCTTTCGAACGATATCGAAAAAGCAGTGGACTCCATCTCTTCCGCTATTCTCAACGCAGCTAAAATTAGCATCCCAATATCGAAACCATCAAAAACCCATCGTCCAGTTCCCTGGTGGAATGACGAGATCAAAATGGCGATCACCAAAAGAAAACAAGCATATAATAAATTTAAAAGGTATCCCACTCTTGAAAACTTGATAGCCTTCAAAATGACTAGAGCGACAGCGAGGAGACTCATCTTGAATGCAAAGAAAACTTCCTGGGAAGAATACATCTCGTCGATTAATCCCGAGGTGGGGCTCGGCGAAATATGGAGAAAAATCAGTCATTGCTGGTAAAAACACTATGGATAGTCCTGTCTCTCTCAACTATGATAATCGGGTGATCTCGGACCCCGTGGAGATCTGCGAGGCGTTTGCGAACCATTTTGCACAGAACAGTTGCTCAGACATCTATGATGAAGATTTCATGAACGTGAAAACATATGAAGAAAGAAATATCCTCAATTTCAATACCCCACATATCCTGTACTATAACCTCCCTTTCTCCGTCAATGAATTAGATTTCGCCCTCGAGAACTGCTCGGAATCTGCAGCTGGCCATGATAATATCTCATATAGTTGCCCATCAATGAGAAACTGAAACTCCTTGAGCTGTATAATAAAATATGGGATTCTGGTACTTACCCAAAAGTATGGAGAATCGCCATAATCATTCCTATTCGGAAACCAACTAAATGTCCTACGGATCCTAACAACTACCGCCCAATTTCCCTAACAAGTTGCCTAGGTAAAGTTTTTGAAAAAATGATTAATTTGAGATTCTCATGGTGGATTGAATCGAACAACTTAATTTCCAAGCTCCAAGTCGGCTGCCGCAGCAGACGCTCAACAACGGATGCCCTGGTTTTCCTCGAGAACGAGATACAGGATACTTTTTGCAACAGAGAACACTTAGTTGCAGTGAGTTTCGACTTACAAAAAGCCTACTATAGAACATGGCGTTTCTCCATTATGCAGCAATTGCACACTTGGGGACTGAGAGGCAACATGGCCATTTGTATACAAAGTTTCCTACAAGATCGAACCTTCCAGGTTCGGATAGGAGCAATTGATTCCTCATATAGAACACTCGATAACGGAATTCCTCAAGGCTCAGTGCTAAGTGTTTCCCTTTTCGCAGTGGCCATTAATATCCTTCTCGAAAAAAGTCAAAATCATGTCAAAAAAGTATTATACGTTGACGATTTAATCCTACTCTACAGACACAAGTCCATGGAAAATATTAACGAACATTTAAATAATGAAATACTTACCCTTGATAAATTAGCCAGATCAAGAGGTTTCCTGTTTTCGAAAGAAAAAACAAACTGCATACACTTCTGCAAATTAAGATTAGCCCACCCAGATCCAGAACTGTTTATCCAAGGTCATCCAATTAGCATTCAAAACTCGATTAAATTCCTAGGCATAATTTTTGATAAAAAACTGAACTGGGAAGAACAACTCCATCAACTAATTTCAAAGTGTCAAAAAGCTATGAACATCATGAGATGTATGTCAAACATTAAATGGGGTGCAGATAGAGAAATCCTTCTAAATTTATACAAGTCGGTAATCCAAGGCCGAATGGATTATAATGCCATTGCTTACAATTCTTGCAGACCCTCAAGGCTGAAACAATTGGATAACCTCCAACTGACAGCCCTAAGATTGGCCACTGGTGCTTTCAGAACCAGCCCTGCAGTTGCAGTGCAATGCGACTCAACGATACTTCCTCTTGACCTGAGAAGAGACCTCCAAACGATAACCTACGCAACCAAAGTTCTATCTCAGCCACTCCATATTAACCACTCCAGCTTTTCATCCCCCGATGAGTATGCTTTCAGACCAACGGCAACTAGACCAACTCGAATTCGTTTTCATGAAGCCTGCAGAAAATACTCTACAGAGAGTTTCTCCATTTTAACCAACAACGTTCCTTCTATCCCGCCATGGCAATTTACCCTACCAACCTTAAATTACGGATTATCATCATGGAAGAAAAGCGAGACATCTAGCTCAACTTACAGAGCTCTTTTCATGAATGAAATATTTTTGTACACAAATAGTCTCATCATTTACACCGATGGATCGAAAACAAGTGATGGTGTTGGCGCTGCAATTGTAATAGGAGAAAACGAGCACTTCTGGTCTTTGAATCCTAGTTGCTCAATTTTCACTGCGGAACTATACGCCGTATGGCAAGCCCTCCTTTTCTTTTCGTTTTCAACCCACCAAAGCTGCGTAGTTTGTTCTGACTCATTGAGTGCAATTCAGTCACTAAATAACAGGTTCACAAGAAATAATTATTGCCAAAATATCTTAGAACTAGTTACTTATCTAGCGCCGGAAAAAAAATGCACCATTCTTTGGACTCCTAGCCACTGTGGCATCACTGGTAACGAGAGGGCAGATCTTGCGGCGAAACAAGCAACACTCACTCCAGAAGATGAAGGAATCCCTATTCCTTGTACTGATATGAACATCCAAATCAACTCAAAAATTTTTAGTACATGGCAAGAAAGATGGACCTCCCAAAATACTCAATTGAACAATATTAAGCCAAATACTAATAAATGGAGATACCCAATTACCCTGAACAGACGTGAACAAGTAATTATTTGCCGCCTCAGAATCGGACATACCCATCTCACGCACTCGTATCTCTTAGTGGAAGGGCCCAGACCCCGATGCGACCATTGCAATACAAGAATGTCAGTTGCGCATATCTTCTCATGTCCGATGTACACGCATCTCAGGCACAATATGGGAATAAACCCTGAATTTGAAAATAATTTGAATAATTCCGAAAATATTAGAAAAGCTCTTACCTATATTGATCATCTTCGTTTAACAAATAGAATTTAAATACTATACTGGCAGCTAAATGATCATGGCAATCGAACGCTGCCTAATCCAAAAAAAAAAAAAAAAAATAATACCAATTCATAAAAAAGATGTGTCAAAACTACAGAGGCATCTCACTACTGTCTGTGGCATACAAAGTACTCTCTATCATCCTACTAAATAGACTGACTCCTTTTGCGGAAAGGTGTATTGAAAAATATCAGTGTGGTTTTCAAAGGGGGAGGGGGACAATAGATCAGATATTCAACGCGAGACAGATTCTAGAAAAACAATGGGAATACGCCCAAACTACCTTTGATATATTTGTAGACTATAAACAGGCTTATGACAGCATCCACCGCAAAAGCCTATGGACCATCATGAAATATTCGTTTTCCCAAATAAACTCATTAATCTGACGAAGATGTACGTCCTTGAATCCAAGGCCCAAATTAAAGTTGAGGGAACAACGTCAGAACTCTTCAATATTCAAAGTGGGCTACGACAGGGTGACGCGCTCTCACCATTACTTTTTAACGTAGCTGTAGAATATGTGATAAGAGGGCTTGATGATATAGATGAAGGTGTAGATCTATACGCCAATAGAAGAGAGAGGAAAGAGAATAGGGCTCAGGGTACGTAAAGAGAAAACTAAATACATAAAATTACATCGAAGAGAAACACACAGAGACATAAACCTAACAACAGATAATGGGTCTTTTGAAGGAGTGAAAGATTTCAAATACCTATGCTAACAGATAAACAAAACAAATGATGTTAAAAAAGAAATACAGTGTCATATAAATAGTATACTGATAGAGAAAGAAATGCCAGACACCATCGTAAAAGCAGTTTGCAGTCTCAATATGAACAACACGACTAAAGTAAAGGCAGGAGACACTTATACGGAAGAGATACCGACACCAAGAGGCATCAGACAAGGCGACAGCCTTAGCCCATTTCTGTTAAACCTCTTAATGGACAGAATAATAGAGGAAGTATCATTACTAAATATGGGATACAGAATGGGACAGAACAAAAGAATCAGCATGGTATGCTACGCAGATGATGCCGCTATTTTCGCGGAAACGGAGGACGATCTACAAAGACAACTACACAAATTCTACTAGGTCAGCGATGAACATGACCATATCTATAGAAAAAACGAAAAGCATAACCATTGCTAAAGATCCCGTAAGATGTAAGCTGGTAATTCAGGACAAAATCATCGAGCAAGTCTCACATTTCAAATATCTGGGTATGGATCTGTCGAGCTATCACGACCCAGTGAAGGACCTAAGAAGATCAACAAAGCGACCGCCATATCAGGCTGCTTAAGGCAGATAATATGGGCGAACGAATACATGCGAAAAGATAGCAAGGTCAGGATCTATAAGACTTGTATCAGGCCAATCATGACATACGTAATAGAAACCAGAGAAGAAACCAACAAAACGAAAAGCATGCTTCGAGTAGCCGAAATGAAAACGTTTAGGACTGTAATGGGAAAAACAAGGGAAGACCGAATTAGGAACACTGACATCAGTGCGGAGTGCAAGACATCGTAAGATGGGGAAGACAAAGAAAAAGATGCTGGTACGCTCACGTGAGAAGAATGGAACAGAGCAGACTACCACGCATCGCACTTGAAGGAAAACCGATAGGGAAAAGAGCACCCGGAAGACCACCTAAGAGGTGGAAGGACAGCTGGCAGACCACCTCCCAGGAACTAATACAGAGGAACCTGCAAAACTAACAGATCGAAAGATCTTAAATATGGATGAGAAGAAGATATAAATAGTGGAAACAGAGTCGTAGCTGCCCTAAGCAATTTGCTTCGACCACACAATTTACCAAGAAAAGCGAAACTGAAGATATACAATACAATAGTGTAGTCCTGTATGGGTGCGAGGCGTGGACCATGACTCTTAGAGAACAAGTAAGGTTACTCTCCTTCAAGAATAAATTTTTAAGAAAAATATGAGGACCCGTACAAGATCCAGTAACAACCCAGTAACAACCCAGTAAAGAAAATGCACATGTGGTAAAATAAGCGAAATGACTAAACAGCCATGGATCACTAGCACAATAAAATCCAGAAGGCTCGCACGGGCAGGTCACGAAGTCAGAGCGGAGAATAAGGATATTGGGACCGTTTATAGAGGCACACCAAATGCAAGAAGGCCACCAGGACGACCTAGACAAAGGTGAAAAGATAATATAGAGAGAGACACCAATATGATGGAAATACGAAATTGGGAAGAAGTAGCAAAAGATAGGACTAGATGGAGGGCGGTGGTCGAGGAGGCTAAAACGCTTAAAGTGTTGTTTGGCCACGTTAAGTAAGTAAGTAAGTACTAATAGTTACAAACACGCTTTTGACATACACGAAAAACATCAAAAACAGCTATTGTACGTCAATAAGAGTTGCCACAAAGTTGAAGTTTCAATGTAAAGGACTTATTAGAAATGGCTGAAATGGCTGTATAATATGATTTCATGTTTATTTAAAAAAAAAAACAAAATGATAAATGTTTGTCAAGTATGACTGTTGCCACAACCTGAAAGTTTTGCAGAAGCCCTCGTATTAGAGTGCTAGTAAACTAACAGATGGTCAAAACTTTATTGGATTTTTTTTTAAATTGTTTATTGTCGAAGTTAACAATTTAAACAAGCATATTTTTTTATAAAATACGTGATTATGTGTATAAAAAAATACTATTCAAACATTCGATAAACTTTCTTATCATTTTAAAAACAATAATGAGAATAAATAATGTATGTAGACATTAACTTCATATCAGTGGTTTTACAACAGTTATTATAAAACTAAAATTATGGTATTGGATTTTGTTTATTTACTTAAATAATTGTTACCTTATGAATAAATTCGTGCTTATTAAAATTAATGAGCACTTTGGTTGTTGAATGTATATGAACATTTTTATGCTACGAAAATCGTTCCAAATATCGTAAAACTTTTCAAACTGAATCTGAAACGTTTGTTAAATCAGAATTTTACTGCGTTTTTACACCGAAAATAAAATTTTACCAAGAATTTTGGCGGGTTTACTATTTTTGTGTGACGTCAAATTTTGTTACGCTTAAAACTAATTTTAACACTTAAATACACAACATATACACAGTGTGTCTACTTAAAATTGCAGCATATGGAAAACTTTTTTATTATTAGTTTTACAAAAAAAGGTTATCTTTATAATATAAAAATCAAATTGTTTGTTTGTCCTTTATGCGTTTCTAAACCGCTGAACCGATTATAATGAAATTTTGTAAATGTGTATTGATTGCTCCAACTTAAGAGATAGAATACTTTTTATTTCGATAAGTCCCTACAAAAGGGGTGAGAGGGGGCTGAAATATAAAAGCTATCAAAAATGGCCGATATTAGTGACGAATTCATAGTTCTTGGGGTCGATGAGTTTAACAAAGATATTTCCAATTTTGTTAGCACCCCTACAAAAGTGCTGAGAAGCGGATGAAATATAAAAACAGCTGAATTGTGTCTGCGGGGACACTGAGTTTGATAGCGATATTCACAATTATGTTAGCGCTCATACAAAAAAGTGAGAAGGGGATGAAACATAAAAACTAATACAAACGCCGATAGTAGTGTCGAATTTTTAGTTTTAAGAGTCGCTGAATTTGATAGTGATATTCCCAAAGCAGGCAAACCAAGGTTCGGGCAGGACAACGTCTACCGAATACGCTAGTTCCTTGTAAAAAGTTTTGCATGGTGTAAAATCTAAAATATGACAGCTGATATCAAGGCTGTCTGGTAGAAAATGAGAATTTTACCTAAGAGTAAAATACTTTTATTTTTGACATCATCGAAAAATTTTATTTTCACTGGCAACTTCTAGCTTAACTTCTGTGTTGCAGTATTTTATTGATACATAAAAGTGAAACCAATACTGACAATATTGAAACTGTTATCAGTAGTAATATCCCTCGGACATCGACAAATACCTTATAATTTTATGACAAATTTCTCAAGCTCGTTGCTTGTCAAAAATAAAAGTATATTACTCTTCGGTACAATTCTTATTTTCTACTAGACAGCCCTGATATCAGCTGGTTATATTTTAGGTTTTACACCATGCAAAACTTTTTGCAAGGAACTAGCAGATTCGGCAAACGTTGTCCTGCCCGAAAGTTGGCTTTCCTGCTTTGGGAATATTACTATCAAACTCAGCGACTCTTAAAACTAAAAATTTGACACTAATATCGGCGTATTAATAGTTTTTGTTTCATTCCTTTCCCACCTCTTTTGTATTGGTGCTAACATAATTTTGAATGTCGTTATCAAACTTAGTGTCCCCGCAGACTATAAATTCGACACTAATATCAGCCGTTTTTTATATTCCATCCGCTTCTCACCATTTTTTTTCTTCAACACCCTTTATCTTGAATACGGATGGCGTTGAAAATTTTTTAGTAAGCAAACCCCAACTATTTTTTAGTTTTCTACCTATCCTAGAGACAGGGTTATCTTTTTTTAAACCACCCTGTATAATAAAATAAGTAAAAATAATTTTTATAAATAAATAGAAGATGAATATTTTTATCTTTTTTTTTCTTGGTTTTGATACATATAATAAAGTAAATCAAGATGCAAATAAATAATTTTTAGCAAAGAAATATTTTCCTACAACACCCCGTACAAAAAAATTAATTAATTTAAAGGCTGCCAAAGTGACAAGATGGTCGATCTAGGAGACCATTAACCGCTAATAATAGCGACAGCAGGTTGAAAGCAATCTGCATATCTCGTAGCCGCTTCGTAATTTATAATGAGACGACACAGACCCGCCAACCCATAATGGATTCTTCCGCCTTTGATGGATTGTGCAGGTATGCGTCTAACTCGAATGTAAGTATCGACATTAAACTTAAGAATTCATAAGATGCTTCATTCTGATTGGCTCATCAACGAGTTAATATTAATAGCTCATGAAGAATATCCGCCAAATTACGAAATAAACATTTTTTAATCATCAACTGCAAAGGATCAATGCTGGTAGCAGAGAAAATAAACTGTTGGGTTAACTCGTATCTAATGTATGTTTTTATATTTAGGACGCTATGCCTTTCTCATCCCCTAAGCTAGAGCTAGAGATCAATGTCAAAAAACTAAATTTAAATGGTAAATTTATGGTTGTGTTAAGATTTTTAGTTCTTCCGTGGGTTCGGCGATTAAAACTTTTTTTATACCTATACGAATAACCACAAGAAGGGTCCAGTTATTTCTCGAATTATCCATTATCTTCTATGCTCATTAAATATTCACCCCAGATCAATCGGGAGATGAATTCAGACGAGGAAATCAAGGCTAGAATAGAAACAGCTAGAAGAGCATTTCTGAAACTCAAGCCGCTACTCTGTGCCAAGCAACTTAACATTCATCTGCAGGAAAGGTTTACCAAGCGCTATGTACGATCTATTCTATTGTACTTTTGCGAAACATGGACGCTTCACCAATATAGAGAGCTCTTAACTACCATCAAGCGCCGCAAACTGGAATACTTGGGACATGTGATGCGTGGACCACGTTATAGTCTGCTTCGGCTTATTCTGAATGGCATGATCGAGGGAAAAAGATAGGCCGCAAAAAGCTATCTTGGCTTCGAAATCTCCAAAAATGGACAGGTTTAACTGCTGAGGAAATTCTCCACGCAGCTCAAGATAGAGATAGATACAAAGTAGTCAATATGGAAGTCGTCAACGCTTGAGAAAGCAAAAGACTGTAAAAAGAAGAAGCTAGAGAGCTTCATACAGAAGAAACATTTTCCATTTTTTAAAGATTTACCCTGATCTGAAAAGATGTTTTCCGAAGTTCCTACCCTAATGCCGTCAATATGGACTACCGGAGGATTGTTTAAATCTTAATCGTTAAAAAAAAAGGTAATCAATTTTTGGCACTGGGATTTACTTTTCACTTTAAGTTTTTCTTCTGTACTTTAAAATACGTATTAGTAAACTAAAACCACGATATTTTTGTTTGCAAATTATTTAAAGTTAGCAAAGGGACTGGACTATAGTTAGGATAATTAATAGGTGCCAAAACCCCAATAAAAAATACAACAAAGGAAGCTGGTATTTTCCACAGTAAGTAGATGTGAAAATAACATCCTAAACGTTCTTATTGGGCACCAGAATTAAATTTAGTTTTCCCCTCTCGAAAAAGATGGTTAAAAACTGCAACTTTTTTTGTTGCAATTAGGTTGAGAATACATTGAGAACATTGCACCAGCTATTTGTAGTGTTACAACCCGGCCCTGTTTATTTATCGGCATCCGAGCATCGACCACAACGAGGGTGAATATTAATGAGCCCTTTGTCCGCTTCCGTCAAATAAACTCTCGCCGCGCCTAGAGACTTCTAGATGTTTCTATCGCTTTCACGAAATAGTCTGTAATTATGATTGAGAAATATAAAAGGACATCGGTCGTGAAAAAAGGACAGTTTTAAAAAGTGTTTATAAGTTATGAAATTTAAATAGTTGTAATTAGTTGAATATCTAAGTAAATATTTAAGTGATTATAAAATTTATTGTGTAAAAGTAATGTAATTAAAATTGTTTTGTTACTGTATCGAGAGTTTAAAATCACCGAACCCAGGAGAGAAGTAAATTTCCTAAGATTTTAAGCAAGCATATGATCACAAGAGTGGAATTATGGAATGCCATGGCAGAACTGGGCATACCAAAAAAGTTAATTAATCTCTAAAAATCTTGAGTAGAGGGGTCTAGAAGTGCAGTAAGACTTGAAGGAAAACTGTCGATCTTCTTTACAATCAACAGTGGTCTCAAACAGGAGATGCGTTATCCCCATTTTTCTTTAACATCGATTTGGAGAGCATTGTGCGAAAGGCAAAGACAGAAACGCTTCTCTTTAGAAATCAGGCTACTCGTATCATACTGGCATTCGCTGATGATTTATAGTGAAAAATACAACTGTCAGTGTCAAGGAATAGTTCATAAAACGGGAAAAAGCTTCAAAGGCCGTTGGACTCCTAATCAACGAAGATAAAAAAAAAATATGGCTACAACAAGGACAGAACGACGACATAGAATGGGATAGAACGTGACAATGGACCACTACAATTTTAAAAGAGTTTATCAGTTTAAATATTTGGGAGCTACGATCACCTCTGACAACAATATAATCCAAGAAATTTACCAATCAGAATACAAGGTGCAAGTCGATGCTGTTTTTCGCTGAAAAAAATAATGAAATCTAAAAATGTATCCCGCCGTACGAAAATAAGAATTTACCATTCAGTTATAAGACCTACAATCAAATAAGCATGTGAAACATGGACGATGACAAAACAAAACGTCTAAAAATCACAGAAAGAAGAAATCTTAGTCAGAAAGATTGAGATGGGCTGGCCAAGTTAAGAGACAAAATCAACTTGTCGTCAAGTTGATATGGGAAGAGACCCCGGAAGGAAAACGACCGCTGGGAAGACCAAGGATGCGGTGGAAAGATAATATTGCAGCGGATTTACGTACTCTAAATATTGAACGAGCAGAGGACCTAATGATGGACCGCAGAAAGTGGAGGCAGGTTGTAAAGTCAGCAAAGACTAACCCTGGGTTGTAATGCTACATAGAGAGAGAGGGAGAGAGAGAGAATTTTTTAAATAATTTGACTACTGTCAATTATTGCTATGGGTAATTAACGTAAAAGTAAACTATTGTTACGATATTTACCCCTTGGGATCGGGATCGGTGTTTCTAAACACTCACTACAATAACTAAACAATTTTTATTCTGATATTTCTACACAATAAATTTTCCTTTACAAATCACTTACGATATTCACAACTGTATAACACTTTTAATTACTTTAAATACTTGATTTCAAACTAACTTAACTAACGTTTTTCGTGACCGTTGCCTTTTTTTATATTTATCCAAATTGTTTCTAAAAGGAACGCGAGTTTCTGACAAATCGATGCCTCTCTGGGCGCTTTTGGACTTTTTAAGAATCATCCAATGTCTTCTATTATGCTTATTATGTATTCCGCTAATTGTGGTCGATGCGCTGACGCCTTAAGGCAAGGTCGACAGACGTAACACTACTATAACATCCAAAGAGGTTTAATTCTCTGACCCACCATGTGTAAATACTCTGCAGCGAAATTCAAAAGTATGATCAGGAAGAATTTATAATAGCCACAACTTTAGCTATATTTTGTAAAAGATTTACAAAGAAATAAAACCCCAAAATGGGAATTTAGCAAATATAATATTTTGGCTGAAGAGAGTGACTTAAAAACCAGATTGTTGCAATTAAAAGTACAAGAGTGCAATTAAAGCGGTTTTATTGGACACACAAAACACTAAATAACCAAATATAGAGAAAATTATTTGCCTAATGATTGGAGATCTCTTAGTACAGTCATTTAGTAGTTTTACCTGGAAAATTGTCCGGGAGATTTAAAAATGGGTTATTTTATAGATTTTGATGTGCTGTTTCCAAATTTCAACTTTGCCACCCCATATCTTTGCCGCTCGCGCCGCTATATTGGCAAAATGGCACCTAAAAGCAGTTTTATGACAATATCTCCTTTCCGACTTATTACACGATAATAACATTTATATACAAAATGAAACTAAAAAAAATTTTCTACAATTTATGCAATTACCTTTTTTTTCGTAAAATCAATAGTTTTGGCGTACGAGCACTGCAAACCGTTATACATCTAAGCCAAACCGTGAAATTTAATTTTAACTGATAATATTTATAAATTAACTTAAATTAAAAAATTATACGCAATAAATATCTTAATATGCGTTAAAAAACCGGCATGGCATACTGTGACCGCAATTATATATATATATATATATATATATATATATATATATATATATATATATATATATATATATATATATATATATATATATATATATATAACAAAAAGTATCATATGTAAATAAAACAGCCGCAGATCATATTTTATTTTTGCATGCCTTCAGTGGCTGTCATACAACATCAGCATTATTTAATCAAGGTGGGGTAATTTTTTACCCCCGCTTGAGGTTGAAAGTAGTGGAGTCAAAAATATCGGAAAAGAGTGTCCCCCTTTAATAAAAAATGGACGGGTCTGAGCGTTTTTCTAAAATATTGACGAGGTTCCTGCAAATGGCTCTGTTTTGTTTTCGGTTGGCCACCCTGTATAGTTTTCTAATAGGGTTTAGGATTCCTAAGTACCTACCACAATCGACTAGAAATTCAAAATTTAAGAAAATGCAGGAATTCCATTTATCAAAAAATCACAGAGCAGTAACGTACAAATTTAATATTGTGGCACAAGCGCGTTTTCACCTCCAGAGCTACCAACGTAGTACTAACAGACAGTACCACAAATCAGCTGAACTTTGTTTGATCGACCACAATACAACAGAAAATGTGCTGACCAGAGATCAAGTTTTGAACTCTGGTCTTGTGATCTTTTCTTTAAATACAACCCACCCTTAGTTTCCCGATAACAAATGAGGCAATAAAATTAAAATGCATTTTTCTAATTCAGTTAAAAGCGATTGTTACGAGAACGTTTTAAAATGAAATGCAGGTAAAGGTTTTCATATTATCACAATTAGAACAAAAGTGTGGTTGTGACTGAATTTTGTTAAATACATTATTTTTATGGAAGTAATGGTAACGGTACAATCGTTTTTTTTTATTTATGGTTTTATGTCGCATCCACCAAGTGATTAGCGACATTGGATTATATAGATAACTAACTTAATCCAACCTAAATTACATATACATATGGATATTTAAGCTTTAGACAATTTAACACTAGATACTGTTGATTAATTGACAATCTCTTAGAAAAGCAATATCTGCGGTATATAGCTACTTTGTCTTAACAGAGAAGACATGTTCTGAGAAAAAACAATTCTTTGCTGATGAAATTTTCTACATTCTAACAAAATACGTTTGCTCCTCTTGTATCACTAGGTTTTTTAAATAGGATTTTAAATCGGAAGACACTACCTGCGAGCATAACTCGGCACTTCTGTATGCGATGGGATCCACATAAATTGTAGCACTTTTTGTGTACTCTGGGCTAAAGACAGCTCATATTTTATCAATTGTTTATACATGATTACAATCGAATAAATGTTTTATGTTAGTTATGTTAGTTTAAACAGTGGTGTGGGTTGGGTACTAAACTAAAAGTGGCAGTGAACGTGTTGAAAATGTAAACTCCATAAGCAATCATTTTCATAACCGAAGGAAATTCGACTTCCGGGTTTCGGCTATTTGTGCGAATATCACGTATTGACTATCTTTTTTTTTGTGTTAAATGATGCAATAGTAAAAATATCTTTGGAATTTCGTAAATAGAAATAAGATTTCATTTAATAATAAATGCAATACATTTTACAAAACTGACACGTTTGAAAAAAATTAACAATGAAAACTAGACCAAGGTATAAAATAAAATAATGGTAGTTACCAAAAGGCTATTGACCAAGATTCTTCAGTCAGTGAATAATATTTTTACACAGAAATGTGTACAATGATACATGAAAGAATGTGCATTTTTAATGGGTGCATAAAAATAAAAGAAAAGCAGCTTAAAACCAAAAGTTACTTTATCTCTGATATTATTTCCCAAATTGTTTTGTTTTTAAATTTTAAGCCTATTGGTCATTTCTTGCACAACTCGTTGAGAATATTACAGTAACTTTCTTATTCAGATAATCTTTGTGCGAGATCAGCAAATCTGTTATTGATTGGTTTTACTCCCCCAGAACTACTGTAGTGTTCCATAAGAAGTTTCACTATAAAAACTTGAAATTGTATGAATTTTAACAAAGAAAAATTGTGTTTAAACTGTTAACAAAAAACTACTATTTTAAGTTTAAAAATTTTATGGCGTATCCATAAAAATTACGTATCCTGGATTTGAAAGCAACTTCATTTACCGATAGGATAAAGTTATTACTATCAGTTCTTGTTAGGGTCTATCCCCGGTAGAGCAAATAGCGCAAACAAATCAGCATAACGTATTGAAACAGAACAACCAACATGAGCCATGTAATTCGAGTAAATTTTAATTAATAGAGCGAGAGATTTGAATAGAAGCTTGGAAACGGAACAATTCCACCGATGCAAGATGCAGCATCGCAATGGGTCGCATTTACTTTGCCAGACATCTGTTTACTGTGAGGAAATGCTGGATACATTATATCCGCAGATATCATTGTACGTCTTGTTTGAAATATTTACATTTACAACAAATAAAGTTAGCGTTTTTGCTGACAAACCAGTACATTGTCATGCACCAGTTATTGAAACAGATCGAAGGCTGAAGCTACGCACTTATCCAAAAAGGAGCATTTATTTCATTAAAAATGTAAATAATAAATAAGGCTAGCAAGAATAAGAAAAGTAACCCAAAAATTTTATTATAAACAATTTAGAAATGCAATAATTAATCTCGAGTGTTAATATTACAAAAATAACTGATGATACTAAGTTGTAAACTTTATTTGGATTATTATTGTCTTTTATGTATATTTTTTTGTAAATAACATTGCCTTGATAACAACAAACAAAAAAAACTGTTCTTAATTTTAACTTTGTTCAATATTTATGTATTTCCCCTCCATTGCAACCTTTTCTTACAAAACTCAATTATTTTTCAATGACATTTAATTTCTATGTTTCACATCTGCCAGGCGTCCTGTGACAGCTTACTTTTTTTTATTAACGTGAATAATGTCAGTGGTCTGGGTGAGACCCGAGAAGTCCACACGACTAACTTCCCAGTGGAAAGAATGAAAAAATACCATATGCTTTGTTGTTTTAATTATTATTATTATTAAAATTATTATATAAAACGATTTAAATTGTTTATAACAAATTATAATTGTCATTAACATATTCTGATTATGTCAACCGTATTCTTTCAAACTTTTTATTATTCCATAAGCGGAAGTTTTAAAAAAAAATTTTAATTATTATAATCAATGATCATTTGTTAGTAACAATATTTAATTGTTATAAACAATGCTTAATTATTACTAACAATAATTTTTCACTGTTATAGCGTCTTCAAAGCTATTCTCTCAATACCGACAAAAGTTTAAAATTCTCCAATTCCTATTTTTGTTTTCTAAAACTATCTCTTTTTATGAAATATTGTCATCATATTTTTCATACAAATATTCCTAATATGCAACAATCATATTCAAAAGATCTTAAAATTCTGTATTACAAATAGTATAACTTATAAATTGCAAAATTCTTTTAGTTTACCAATTTTTTCAGTTTTTTTATTCTCCATAAAAAACAGCTCATAGATTTTGCTGTAAATTCCACACCTGCCAGTTTGAACCAATCAAAATACGTTATTTTGACAGATCACCACTGCAACGGAGGTATTTTAGTGGTATATTTTTCTCGTTGAATACTCAACAGCGAATTATACTGGAAATGTTTTGACGTTTACAATAACAGACCATTTTTGACAAACTGGTTTTTATTTGTTCACATAATATTTAGTTTTGATAAATTTTAATTTCAAAGCTAAGATGTTTTCTATATTCTTCGGACACCTCTTCTTTTCTTAATGGCGAAAATGCAGGACTTTGAATGTTTACAATTAAGTTTCTATGTCTTCTTGTAGTCTTTGGAGTTCTTTTTTCGCATGTTGAACCCATAGTCTTCGAGAATAAGCGCCAATTTTTCCACAGATATATCCGCTCTATTGAAATTATACGATTTTTCCGCGCAAAAGTTTGTAAACTGCCTCCATACGCTTGACTTTGATTTCCTGGTATTCGCGGGTGTCAACTGCTCAATCTCCTGGCGAATATTTTCTCTACTTTCTTGACCGAAGCGAAACATTTTTTTACGTCGTGTACTTGACAGCTTCAAAAGTAAAATAATAATTTCGAGGTTAGGGTCTCACTTGTTACCATGGCAACTCAACAATCAAGTCGACCACACATTTTATGTTTCGCTGGTGACTTGATGAAGAAAATAATTTGCATTGTTGAGAATCGAAAAAAAAATTTTAAAAATATTTGATTTTCCCCCACAATTCGGTGTGGAATTTTTTTACCGAATACCACGAGAGGTCAAATTAATATCCGGAAATTTTTTGACCTCTAGTGATATTACTAGTGAAAATCTAATCAGTTTTAAGTTGCTTAATTAGCGTCGAATGCAATTGGTCCCACGTCGATATCATTTTTTGTTCTCAAGATAATCGAGACGAAAAATAATTCCGAACGCACATACGAACATACGCACATACGTACATACACACACAGACGTCCACTTAAAAACTATTGTATTCGACTCTGTGGACCTTGAAATGTGGAGATATGTCAAAATTCGGGATTCGCAAAATCGGACCCACTGGAAACCCAATGGGAAGTTAAAAATATTTTGTTAATATTTATTTTACTTGTATATTAATTAATTCAATAACTTATTAATGATGCATTATGTAAAAAAAATGTTCATCCATGTTTTCTTGTATAACATAATATTCTATTCATTGCCTGCATACCATCACAATTTTATGCTCGATATGTATGTGAAAAAAATACTGAACCAAATTTATACTTAAAATAAAAAAATTACTGTATAAGAAGCTCAAACGCCCATTATTTTTCCACGAGCACAAGTGAAAAAGCCAAATTCAATAAAAAAAATCTTATTCTTATATCTCTGAACTACATTGATACATTGAACATTCCGAAATGATATCTTATTATCCAAGATTGATCGTCTTACTAAACTCAAGCAAGAAAAAGAAACACAAAGAAAAATCAGCAGTAGGCCAAATTTTTTTGAGACAATCGACAAAGAAAAGGTGTGGAAAAGAATAAATTAAAAAGGCTTCTCACGTTAACTCTTCATACTCTACAAATACGTAATTATAAGAACTGTAATAAAAAATGTGTTCGATTCCATCATAAATATAAATATCTTTCATCCTTTTTGTTTGGCAGATTTTGCAAATATATTACATCTGCGACTGGCCTTAAATCGGAAAACCAAAAAATATTCATTGGAGGAAATTCCATGACAGGTTCGTAATTATAAAAGTAGGGAGTTTCAGAGAAATTGAAAAGATTTATCCAAAGGAAAATAAGAGGAATGAGCAGTAAAAATATGTTGAAGTTTTTTTTTCGGGTGGAAGTTTAGTGATTAATGATTATTCTTTTTTGCCTTTGAAGAAGTGTGCCGTTACGAAAGTTCTATTTCCACGAGAAGGGGTTAATTAGGGCTTAACTTTTGGAAAGGATCGCTGGGTCAGAGATTTTTATTCTACGATGTTTAATACGAGAAAAATGCGAACTCCGTTATTTTTTACGATGTAATATTTTGCGATAGTGTCACTGCAAAATAGATCGAACAAATTATGACCAGCTAATATTACATATCTATTATTCAGCTATGATGCTTTGATAGTAAAATTTATTATTTCCAACAAGCAAGCGTACAAATAATTAATCGAATGAAAAATACTTGACTGCGCCTTATTAATAAAAAAGTAGATAAAACAGTTGTAGCAACTTAGCTAGTAGTTTTATAGTAATGGTAGTAATTAACAGTTTTTAATTATTAAATAAATATTATAACTTACAATATACTTAAAATACTTATTATTTACTGTACAACTAGTTTCTCCATGTGGTTATTTCTGTAAATGTGTCCAAAAAATGTCAAGGCACGTTTTAATACTATGGAGGTCAGGCGCCTTGAATTACCAATCTCATTTTCTTTCATTTCGCTGCTGCCTGTGTTTTCGATTAAAGAACCGAGGTATATAAAGTTCTGCACCACTTGACAGCTTCCAACTTGGGATTTTTGAGGATGGTTATGTTCTCTGTCTATAATCATCATTTTGATCTTGTTGTAATTGACTTTAAGGCCGTAAGCCTCGCGTGTTTGTTCTAGGGTATTAAGGAGAGCTAATAGTTCCGTCTCTGTGGTTGCTAGGAGAGCTGTGTCGTCGGCGAATCTCAGCTTTGCCTTATCACACTATTCCCAACTTTATTCATCAGACTCACTCCAGCTATATTTTTCAGACTATGCATCTCTGCAGCATAGATCTTATTTTCATGCTTCCTTTGCCTAACCCAACATTCACTACTATACATAAGTCGATGTTTCCCAAAATCGCCACCAAAATTACTACGCCTTAAATTCACATCCTAATATCGCCATGGCTTAAATGAATGAATGAATAGGAGTTGTGAAAGAGGTCTCATTTTTCGCTAGGAACTGCAGCATTCTCTGCCTTTTGTACCTTTCCAGCTCCTTAGTTTAGTCCCATTTCTTCAATTCTCCTGTTAAGGAGTAAAGGCTCATGTACTGCTAGTTCCCCGGATGGGTCACTCCCTTGGTCTTGTATACACCCCAGGTAGTGCCTTCACCGGGCGGTGGCTTCGCATTCGAAGATAATATGAGTGACTGTTTGCTACTTCTCATTACATAATCTGCATATAGGTTCTGTATCAGATAAGCCTATATTGTGCAGATATTTCGATAAACCAGTGTCCGGTACAAAGCCCTACAACTGTTTTAAGTTTTTCCCTACTTAGCGATAGCAGCTTCCCTGCCTGCTTAGGTGAGGGTTCTTTCAGCATTAACTTGCTGTGCCTAGCTCTCTCTGGCTGTGCCCACTTCAGCTGATGCTGAGAGTGGACCCAGTTGATCGCTGCTTTAACGCTGGCCTTAGGTATCCCTATTATTGGTTCTTACACAATAAATGGTGTTCCAGAGCCCCACCTAACTAGTTTATTCGCTTCGCCACGACTTACACGAGTACCTGGACACCCATAGCCGAGAACCGCCATGATTATGAATCTTTTAAAGGCTCTTTTATTTAAAGGAAACTATGTACAGGGATAATCATTGTATTTTGACACCTACCTAGAGCTAATTTTAATAATCGGATCAATGTTGTGGAAATTATAATAAAAAAGGTAAAAATAAAACCCAACACATTTTACAGATCTACCACCAGATCCAACACCAACAGTAGGTACCTGGTGTTAATAAACACTGGAGGTTAATTATTGTAAATTTTTGGCCCTATTATAGAAATAAGCCTTTGGTTTCCATCATGTTAACAAAAATGTGTGTATTTTTGTTTTGTTGTCCTGTTGATTACAAGTGGTTAATATAGATTTGATTTTTCAATTTAAAATAGAACACACACTTGCATGAAAGTATAGAGATCTGACATTTTATAATGTCTTTTATATGAGATTGTTTTGGAGTAAAGTTAATTCTTGTGATTTACTATTTTTAAAATATCATTTTGAATTATATTTAGTTGTTGAAGCGCTGTATCATAAGGCCCTCCCCATTAAGTTATGCCATAACGTATTCAATCAGGGACTGGTAGATTATTGTATTATAGGATGTTTCTTATTAAGTGGAATTTGTATATTAATATTTTTATATTATTTACAGCGATAAAAAAATGTTAAAACAGAAATTGTATCAAGTTTAACATATTTATGCTCAAAAGATGATAAATTTCCTGAACAATCCTTAAACGAACGTTTAACTAAAATATTTTTTGATGACTTAACATCTGTCGAATATAACGGCCTCCATTATAATTTTTCTTTGGTAACATTCTCCACTTAAACGAAAATAATGTTTTTTCCGGAAAATCATTTTTCATTTAGAATAAAGGCGATCAAAAAATTTTAATAAAACTTTATGCAAACATAAAAGCTTGTTTAAAGTTATTTTTCGATAGTAACGGTGTTTTTTTAGATGTTCGCTTTTTAAACTGGAAACACTTTTTCAAATGACAGTATATTTGAAAAATGACAGCTGATTTCTGCTTGGTATATTTTGCCATTCAACCATAAATAGACTTAAGCTGAAACAACGCTTGCAAATTGTGCAAATTTACTTCGGAAATCACGATTTAATAGGGAAGATGCATGTGGTTCAAATACATACATTCATAGGTACATATAGTCCCGCTTTTTTCCCAGGCAGAGACCACTTCCTTCCACTTGCTATAGTTCTTACACACATATTTTGCTTCCTCCATTTTCATCAGTGCTTCCATACATGCTCGTCGGTTGTTGGTACTATTGACCTGGCCTTTCTTTAAAACAATGTTGATATAATCGAGATATGTTAGACGAGGTCGACCTCTTCCGACTTGTCCATCCATACTTGCCTTATAAATTTGTTTCGTCAATTTTCCTTCATCTTTCTACGTGTCCAAACCATCTAAGCATTCCTTTATCTATCTTTGTAACCACATCTTCTTTTACACCACAGCGTTCCCTTATCTCACTATTCTTCACTTTATCCAACCGAGTCACTCCGGCTATACTTCTCAGACTGCTCATCTCCGCAGCATTAATACTTTGTTCATGCTTCTTTAACCAAACCCAACATTTACTACCATACATAAGTGTAGTAACCAGCACTTCTCTATGCAGAGCCAAACGTGCCTTTTTCGACAATTTCTGGCAGTAAAGCACATACGTACATACACACACAGACTTCCATTTAAAAACTATTGTATTCGACTCTGGGGACTTTGAAATGTGGAGATATGTCAAAATTAGGGATTCGCAAAATCGGATCCATTACTATAACTTTCATTGGGAATTAATAAATACATTTTCTTGATAACGGGCTATACACGCCAAGCGAACGGACTATACGGGATGTCCAAAAGTCTGGAAACACCTAAATAATTTCCCAGGTAAATTATTTTTGAAAAATGTTAAGGTCATTCTTGAAGTAACTTTTTACGAGGAATTTAGTGGTGACCTTGGATTTGACCTTGACGATGATCTTGAAGGTTATTTCAAGATCATCTCAATTTATTAACGCAAGCAATCGAAAAAGGGGAAAATTTAACGTTTAGGTCCAAGGTTAACATGATTCCTACTAAGATCTGGATTGAAATAATGTCAGGCTCCAGGGCTTTGTTATTGTGCGTTATGGATAGTGCGTGAACTACTTTTTTTGAGGATAGTGGGATCTTTAGTTAAGTCGTCTGCAGAGGCATTCTCTCATCACTGAAGAGTTCGTTAATATAGTGTTCCCATGTTCTTTGATTTTCTTCCTCGGATTGGTTGGCTGAGTCGAGCAGAGTGAAGATGACTGTTGCTTATAAGAACCTATTATTTCTCTGGTCTTTTAAATAATATTTCAACTTTATATCTTCCAACTTCGGCAGCTCCCCTCTTTTTTCCGTTTCATTTCTTCTAATGATTAACGACGGCACGTATCAACACGGTACCATGGAGATTGAGTGTTACTGTATTATTTTTCTCGAATGAAACATAAAAGAACACTATAGGAAAAACTAGTTGATCAAATAAAATGGTAGTCTACAAACAAGGTAAAGAATTATCAAAAATTAAACTGCACTTGACTTTCAAATATAAAATTATCGTATCACCAATTCGGTTTTTACTTTTTTTATATTTTATCAACTCGGCCCATAAACTATTGTGTAACCAATTCGGTTTTTACTTTTTTTTATATTTTATCAACTCGGCACAAAAACGAAGTAGGAGTATTTTATGTACGGTTACCTTTTTAGTTTCTTATGGAAAGTAGAAACATTTTTTTTCGAAAATTAAGTATAACAATTTTGCCCGGTACATGGCATAAAGTGTAATAAATACTCTTGGGAAATCTAAACCCATTTTCCACGTCAACATTTGATTACGTAAAACAAAAGAACGAAAGCAATTTTAACTTTCGTAGTGATAAATTTTCATGCAAGTAAGTACATTAAGAAAGTTTGGATAACCGAAAATAAGTCAGACCAGCAGCTCAGATTTTCTGAGTAAGGCTTACCTGCAAATCCAGATACACGTGTGCCGGTTTTATTAAGTAACACACTCTCACACATATTTCTTGAGTTTCTACTACTTTCCAAAGAAAAGCAATAAGTATGTTTTAAAAAAAACTAGAGTGTAAATATGTGACAATCAGTATAGCGTCTGAAGTCATTAAAGAGAATTATCTAAAAAGCATTTGATTTGTGTATTTAAGCCAGCAGTCAAGGCAAATGTGAAGTTTCAATTCGACAACAAAATTTTCAATTTCCGTACCAGAGTTGTTAGTCTGCAAATATATAGCAAAAACTAATGTGGAAATTACCATGGTATGGGCAAAGGGTCACTGCGGGATATCGGGAAACGAAATAGCGGACAAAGTAGCTAAAGAAACAACGTCTTCTGCAAACCTCGTCAAAATTTATCCATTCTATGATATAGTCAAAATGGAAAAAAATAAAATGCTCATAAGTTGGGAGAGGCATTGGAAAAACTTCACTGCCAAATCCACTAATAATTACACACTTATACACCCCAAATTACCACTGAGAATTCCACATTTGTCATATTACACTCTAAGCAAAAAGAAAGCTTACTGTTACCATAACACGACTTAAATTTAATCACGACAGATTCCCAGCCCATTTATGCAAAACTAGCAGAACCCGGCTGCCGTTGTCCTGCCCGAACTTTAGCTTGCTTGCTTTGGGAATATCACTATCACACTCAGCGACCCCGAAAACTATGAATACGACACTAAATCGGCTTTTTTAATAGTTTTTATATTTCATACCCTTTCCACCCCTTTTGTATGGGAGCTAATATAATTGGGAATGTTACTATCAAAATCAGCAACCTCAAACTTCAATTTAAACTTTTAAAACTAACATCTTCGCGACCGCTGTCCTTTTTATATTTCCAAATCATCGTTCTAGAAGAATCGCCACCATTCGAAACTATTGGACATTTTTCTAGAAAGTGCCCGAATAACCCTTTTACCATTTTGGAACCCTTAGACGCAGTATTCTAGAATTTGCCGGTCTTTTCTTTTGTTCCAATCGCCGCGCCAGCGGTCCCCCAATTTTGATCAACGCGCTGTCGCTACCGACAACAGGGCCGTATCGTAACAGTATGTTTATTAAAAATCGCTGGAACATTTTAACCATACATAAATCTAAACCACTTTTATTTAA
Organism: Agelastica alni; assembly: GCA_950111635.1. Taxonomy (NCBI): domain Eukaryota; kingdom Metazoa; phylum Arthropoda; class Insecta; order Coleoptera; family Chrysomelidae; genus Agelastica; species Agelastica alni. The sequence continues at coordinate 81,098,440 of OX467710.1, read as the reverse complement.
CTCTTTTTGGATCTTTAAAAATAAAATAGTTTATTCTTACATATTTTTAAAAAAAATCACAATAAAACACCTTGTATACGAGCAATTTTATTTATATTTGGGGTGAATTAGTTTTATTCAAAGCATTCCCAAAAGATGAATGTTCTATTACAAAACTTTTTTGACAATTACACCTATTATTGCGTACATTCTGGGACTCCCTTTATATTCCCTTTTAAAATAAATTTGTGTGAGCTGAATTTTTCACATTTTTGTGTAAAATAACACCATTACGAAAAACAAAATTTAACTTTTTATTATGTTTATTTCTTATCGTTCAATGAATAACTTTTTTGATACAGGAAAAGTTTATACCAATCCAATAAATCTTTTATTGGTTAATATTTTTTAGGGAAAGGGACTACTTAAATAGGCTGTTGGGTTCTTCTTCTTCTTCCTTCTTTAATGTCGTATCCTCTGCCGTTCAATTGTTAGAGAGGTTGTCGCTCCATCTCTTGCGGAATCTTCCAACGCTTTGTCGCCCTAAGGGCGACTTGTCTCTAGTTATTTAGACCATTCTGCCGTCATACATCCGATCTGTGTTCGTTCCACTCTCTCTTTCTTCCCAGTATCCATTCATTATGTTATGTTAATATAAGTCGGATGACCGCCTTGCAGATTTGGGATTTGGTCTCGATTCGGATATATTTGTTTCGGAGGATTGTATCGTTAAGGTAAGCTGAGGTTCGTGCTACTTTTGCCGATTGGTTTCTTATCTCTGCACCGATGTCACAGTATCCTGATATTTTTTGCCTAGGTATTTAAATTTCAACTCCTGTTGTATAATTTTATCATCCACAACCAGTTTGCATCTGATAGGTGTTTTTGAGATGATCATGCATTTTGTTTTTGCTGCAGATATCTTTATTTTTAGAGTTTTTGCCGTTTTCTGCAGTCAGAACAGCATCGTCGGCATAGCATAGGATTTTGACGTATTTGTTTTCCATTTTATACCCTTTCAGGTTACGAGTGCTTTTTATAATTTCGTCCATATGTAGGAACTACTCAAATAGGGTGTTGGGTTTAAGGATATAATTAAATCTTGGCATACAAATTTTCCCTTTTTTATTGTTCTAAGATCACGATCCACCCCCTGTCTCGGCCGAGATTAGCGGTTAGCCTATCGGGTTATTATTTAACACGATAACTCCAACAAACTTAAATAGCCACTTACAAATATTCCGTTTTACCCAGCGTTGCTCCGGTTTCTGCAAGGTTCTTAAACCCTCGTGGAACATTCTGGAATTCCGACATCGTCGTCGGACATAATTGGGAATGTCACTATTAAACTTAGCGACCCCGAAAACTATGAACTCGACACTAATATCGGCCGTTTTTGTTGGTTTTTATATTTCATTCCCTTCCCACCTCTTTTGTAGAGGTGCCAGGTGGTAAACAGTTGTATGCACAAAGTTTTGTTGAAAGGCGTTCTAGAGTTATGTTGAAATATATACACACATACAACAATTCTCCTTTGTAGCTAAATAAAATAATGCAATGTAAAAATTTGGTTGAGATGTAGCTATTCTCTTTTATATATGTAGATAGATTATAGGTTTTTTATACAATTATTTAGTGATTTTAATTTTTCCTCGAACGGCAGAGGAAAGCATGAATGAAAAATTCAGTACTAACCGTCGCTATTTCCATCAGCGACACCGGTGTCTTGGGCATGAAAGTAGAGGTAACTAAATATCGGTAGTTGTAATAATTAATCGCTCTATAAATCCCAAACGGCCATTCTGGCGATGAGTTACAGCTACAATTCGCTGTCTTCATACTATAAACTAGTACGGCGAAGGTGAATAGCATATTCAGGAAATGTCACTTGGCACACATTTGCCTTTAACATGAAAGTAAAATGAGTTATGGCAGTGATCTTCAAAGAAAATTTTAATCACGCCATCGTAATTAGTTCAAGAAATTCTTATTTATGCTCGTTTTACGATTTCTTTTAGATGAAATGATGAATGGACGAAATATCTGTCACCGGGTGAGAAACGACAAAAAATGGGTTTTTTATTGGTTATTTGCACAATAAATAACGTCTCTTTTAACAACAATAATACATTAACACTAGACATCCTTAACACCAGATATGGAAACAAATAGGCTATTATTACGGTAGTTTTAAAAAAAAATTAATTTTTTGTTTACATCCTTTATTCAGCAATCTATCCGGAGACAATAAGCTTTTGGTTTGACAGAATCGGCATCTTAACCTAGGGTTAGTTGTATATACAATAATAGTAAAATATTTAACTGGTTATTTTAAAATATTTGCATTATTCTATGAATGTTTAAACTATGTTTGAACAGAACGCAAATGTAAAACGTCTTAAAAGATACACAATATCGGAATTAAAAGACAGATTCATAGAACAATAAAATTTAAAATAAATCCTTCTTTTTTCGAAAACATGTTTTAAGGCACTCTACGTAAGATAGAAAAAGACAAATATTCATACACATTTCTATTAAGGGAGAAAGAATGGAACAAGTAAATAAATTTGTGTACTTGGGTTCAAAGTTTACGAGAGATGGAAAGTATGACAGTGAAATTGAGCGAAGGGTGTTGGCAGGAAAACAGATGAATGGGGCACGGCATAGCTTTATGAACAGCCAGAAAGTGTCAAAAAAGGCACGCCTGGCTGTGCATAGAGGTGTGTTGGTTCCTACACTTATGTATGGTAGTGAATGTTGGGTTTAGCAGAAGAAGCATAAAAATAGGATTAATGCCGGGAGATGAGTAGTTTAAGAAGTATAGCCGGAGTGACTCGGTTGGATAAAGTAAAAAATAGTGAGATAAGAGAACGATGTATTGTAAAAGAAGATGTGGTTACAAAGATAGATAAAGCAATGCTTAAATGGTTTGGACACGTAGAAAGGATGGATAAAGGAAGGAAGGAGTACCAACTACCGACGAGCATGCATTAGAGCCCTGATGAAAGTAGAGGAAGCAAAAGACGTGTGTAAGAACCCTACGTGAAAAAGGCGTGACTATATGTATGTACAATGTATTATCTCGAGAACAAAAAATGATATCGACGTAGGATCAATCGCATTTGACGCATAATTACGCAACTTAGAACTGATTAGATGTTCAGCAAAATCGGTCAAGCTGTTTTTTATGAAGAATCAAAAAACTGAAAAAAATGGTAAACTACCTGAATTTTGCAATTTATAAATTATACAATTTATAATACAAAATTTTAAGATCTTTTAAATAATATAATTATTGCATGTTAAGAGTATTTGTATGAAAAATATGATGACAATATTTTATAGAAAGAGATAGTTTTAGAAAACAAAAATAGAAATTGGAGAATTTAAAACTTGTGTCAGTATTGTGAGAATAGCATTGAAGACGCTAAACAGTGAAAATTTATTGTTAATAATCAAGCATTGTTTATAACAATTGAATATTGTTACTAACAAATGATTATTGCTCATAATAATTAAAAAAAATTTCAATGGTTATTAAATATTGCTTCCGTTTGAAAATATACTGTGTGTTCATCGGTAATTGATTTACATTATGTAGCTCTTTTAATGTTTTTTTACACAATAAATAAAAACATGTTATAAAGATAAATAAAGTTGCCAAAACCACACCAAAAATGGGCGCACACAAAAATCAAAACATCTGAATATAGATAAAGAGACATTCTTTATAGTATGTGACAGATGAAGGTAGCATAGGTTGGAAGATGAAGAGAAAAAGTTGAAGCTACAGTTAAAAGTTAAAAGAGAAAAATAAGAACATAAAGCCACTTCAACAACATCAAATTAACCTCAAGTAATGTCGAGAGGTCTCACAGAAGAAGGTAAGCCAAACAGACAGACGAGCGATTTCAGTGGATGACTATAATCGGCAGCTCACTGCCACTTTTTACAATATAATGCAACATCTCGATGATTATTTTAAGTTTCCATTTCTGTAGGCAGTCCCAATGACTGCCATTTTTTTTTTATTAAATTAGCAGTAATTTTGTGAGAAGTAAGTACATCAAAATAAGTTAAAACATTAAGTAAACGATGGGGGGAAATATTAATTTTCATAAAGTTCCTAATTTTTAAGATTTTGAAGATTGCTCTAATCAAAAGGTAGCTTTATTCACAGAAGAAACAATTTTTTATAGGTAAGATTATGAATATATTTTCTTCTTCATATGGTGCCGTCTCTACACGGAGGTTGGCTATCATTATGGCTATTTTTACTTTCGACGCTGCGACTCTGGAAAGCTGGAGGGACATCCAAACCATTCTCTTAGATTTCTAAGCCAGGATATACGTCTTTTTTCCACCGAACTTTTTTCTGCAATCTTTCTCCCCATTATTATTCGTAGTATATTTTATTAATCTGGCTTTAATCAAGTTGTCCTCTTTCTCTTTCTACTCGGCCTAGAACCTCCCCATTGGTAATCTTTTTTATCCACGATATTCTCAGTACACGTGGAAATATCCAAATTTCAAATGCCTGGAGCTTTTTCATTGTGGCTTTATTGATTCTAATCCATATAAAAGCACTGGGATTACATAAAATTTAACCATTCTTAGACGTAGTTGAAGGTTTAAATGAGGGTTAGTGAATAGTTGTTTTATTTTAAAGAAAACATTTCTAGCCTTTTCGATCCTGACTTTGATTTCTTACCCATCGTTAATCCACGTGCCAAGATACTGATATTACTTGCTGAATATATCTATGAAAAATATTTTGCTATCATTCTACTTTGATTAAGTTTTTTGCCATTTCTTCAGTAGGAAATTAATTTTAACGCATTTTTTTTAATCATTTGATTGATTACATTGTTGCAATAACTTTTAATTAAAAACAAAGATTAAGCTTAAATATCTCTTTTGCGCAAAAAGGTAATTATTTACATCTGGGAGGATCCTTTTATATTTCGCTCATTTTTGGGCCAAGAAATAATCCAAAACATTATACGTCTCATCTTCTTAAAATATCGTTTCAATTTCCTTTGGCCACATTTTTTTCCCGCTATGATAAATGTTGTGGCGAACATGATTTTCACACATATACGCGCTCTGATAATTCTGTATCTGGATTTTCTTCTGCGAAAATACATCGTAAAAAATGTTAAAAATATTTCCACGCCAGATATTTCACGCAAAATATAATCCTAATCAAAAATATGACGAGTCCCATATTTAAACATGCACCAAAAACAACTTCGTCTCATCCTTAAAGACAAATCAACTTGGGAAAAATCGTAGAACTAGTACCTTCATGCAACATTCTGGTAGGAACAACAGTACTACTTGCTCTGGCTTCATCCGAAATAACTGCTGTCCAGAATTAATTGGTATTTACTAAAAATTACAAACATTTCAACAACTTGCCACGTCTTTTTAGTTCTCTAAAGAGTACTCTGCCAGTGGTCTCTCTACTGGCAAATTATGCCCGAGCTCAGCCGTAGAGGGTTGAAGAAAAAAATATAAAAGTGAGCCGCGCCACCGACTTAGACGGTACAAGTCGGAAACCCCTAGGTCTTGTAGGCACCAGCAGAGCCACACGATAAACAACAAACAATTATGGTGAACTAGATAAAAAAAATTATAGCAAAAATATATTGAAAACTTTACTCACACAATAAATTAAAATACACAGCTCAATAACAAAATTATAACACATATAATCAAAATTAACAGCCAACAATAAATCGAAACTTCAAAATTTACAACTTTATGAAACAACAATAAATCAAAAATCCAAAGTTTACGATTCCATTAAAATAATTAAAACAAAGGTAAGAATGACAAACCTTATCAGGTTACAAAAAAAAATTATATACAAGTCAACTTTCTACCAATACTTCATCATCGTTCACGAACGGCTGATAATTTAATCACATTTTTTTCTTTTTCATTTACATAAAGATTTACACTGTTAAAACAATCGATTTTATTTTAAAAATAATTCTTTTTACGATGGCTGTCCTTCAAAATAGCAATATTGTAGGATATTTACAAATAAGTATGAATAAACGTTTTTACTTGGACAAAAAGAACTATTGAGAATATTATTTTAATCAAAGTTCAGCCTTGGCATATTATCCAATGCAATAAATAGTTTTCAACAGTGTACCATATTAATACATTAAAACAAAACTTAATCGTGGTGTGAATTCACGAATCCTGTGGCCTAATCCTGGCCGGTTTGAATTATGGAACGGCACCTGCTACTTAACAATGGCTTCACTCCATCAAATCCCGCACGCGGTTATTTTAACTCGACCCCAATAACCAAAATATCCACCACAAAGGCACGACAGAATGGTCAAGTTAAAAATTAAATGGTTTTTCTTCAAAATCCAATTAAGATGGCCCAAATACAGCTAGATATGAAAGAAAAACCGTAGAAGTTCTGCTCACGTGTTAATATCAAATCGTTCCAAAAACTCTCACCCGACCTCCACAACTGACACCAAACGAATCATGTCCACTACTCACTCCCAGACCGGATATCAGAAAAATGACACGGAACCCACGTCAGCCAAACTTTGCAAATCTTTGTCCCTCACTCATAATCTCGCTCGTCCGTGTTGATAGCCAGCCCATCCACACAGAGAAGCAAACCAAACAATAATATAGCTGATACACACGACGATCGAGGCCAAAAATCAAGGCGAAATCTAATACAAAGACTCCCACTCCAATTAACAAACACGTCACAGCCATTAATAATTAAATCCTATCCCTACTAAGTATGCAACACTATATACAACAAACAAAATACGGTATGCAAATCTATTTACGAACACCAGACTATCAGAGACACAATTAATAATGAAACGGTAGATGGGAAAAAAAATAGGCACATGACAAACTCAATACAATGTAAAGTGCAACAGAAGTAGCTTGGCGGGCGAAAGATCACAAAATCTGCGCACAACGAAAACATTCGAATAACGATCCGATCGGCGATGACGAAATTTTCAGTAATCGTGAGTCTCAAGTACAATCGGAGGAAGAAGTTTACGTATGTAAAGTATATTCAGCCGAATATTTGTTATTTAAGAGGCAAGTCGCCCGCCAAGCTACTTCTGTTGCACTGTACATTCAAAAACTTAATCAAAAGAACATTGTTACAAATTTTAGCTTAAAAACTATAACATTCGCCTGCTTAACGAACCAGCCCTGATAATGAATCATCGTTTACTGTACTCTAATGAGCTGCCCTCCTATAATTACAATCCTGGCAGTCAATTAGGACCATGGGGAGTTCTAAACGTGTACACCCTACGACAGAACAACTCCAAACACGTATGATTACCTAATCGGAACGGTTATTTGTCCACTGGGTCTTTAGATTGTGAAACTCCCGTCCATGTTAATTTTTAATATTTAACTCTTTATAAACAACATTAACCAACATTAAGCCACCCGACGAATTCTCGGGACGTCGTCTTCGTGAAATATTGTTATTTTCCAGTATTGCTTAATATATTTTTTAGGGTTAAAACGCATTAAAACATGTTCTTGGTAGCTGAAAATCTAGAAACCCGAACCTAGACGACACAAAAATAGATTCAAGGCTTCAAAATATCCTGTAGTAGTAATAAACAGTGATGATGTCAACAGATTTGAAATACATTAAAAATTTAATAAAATTTATTTATTTAACAAAACATTTTTTGCTAATCATGTCACGTATCGCCTCAAAATTGTTTAGGTTTTTTTCCTGAATTATATGAAAATGAAAAAAAACCAAGTTTCATTTTCATATAATTCAGAAACACAAACCTTAACATTTTGAGCGATACATGATTAGCAAAAAATGTTGCAAATGGCGTTACCTATTATCCATTAAAAAATTTCCATTGACCTACCAAAAACCCTGTATTCAATTTTTATATTTACAAATTACTTGTAGCAATAAATCAAGTACTTAGAAATTTATTAGTTTGATAACGAAAAAATACTGGTGTATTCCAACAGTTCCCGCAGCTTGTGATACTTTGGATTGTGCGCAGTGTATTATAGTTAGGGATCACTTCCGGTGAAATCAGTCAAAGTAGGATGAAACGTCATAAACAAACGACGGTTTCCGAATAACCCTGTTAGACAATAAACAAAGAACCTTGCGCTTATATTTTTAAGCGGGAAAATGCAATCATGTTAAAGAAGTAAAGGTGTTGTTTTGGTGGTAATCAATTCGGTTTAAATTGGCACTTGACATCCGCTTCCTTGGAAATAAAGTGGGGACATTTGATAGATATCTTTCTTTAATAAATCATCTCTACTGACAGTTTAAAAATAAGTAGCTCTTCACACACATTTTGCTGATAGCAAAAGATTGTGGATTTTTTAGCAGTCGATTGTCAGTCGCTTGCGAGGTTTGTTTTCTGTATTGGTGACGTGATTCCAGTCAAAATTAGTATATAACATGTTTATTTTAAGTGTTTTGTGATTTGTTTTTAGTTATATGGTTCAGTTTTGGTTATTTTAATTTCTAACTATTATGGATTTATTGTGCAGTAGTCTCTGATTTTGAAACCTAAAACACATTCATCTAGTCCTTATAAAATAAGTTTAAAATAAATTACACAGTTTTATATTTATTATGTTATGATAATAATTTATCCAGGGTGGCCAACCGAAAACGAAACAAAGCCATTAGCAGGAACCTCGTCAACATTTTAGAAAAACGCTCAGACCAGTCGATTTTTGATTAAAGGGGGACACTATTTTCCGGTATTTTTGACTCCACTACTTTCAACCTCAAACGAGGGTAAGAATTACCCCAACATTTTTAAATGGCATTGGGGATCGTATAAGATGTCTTTCAAAAGCTGATACACAGGGTGAACTATGAGTTTATACATATATTTGAGCACTGGTCAGTGAAGACAGAATTAAATAATTGTTTTTTGAAACTGATTTATGACAAGCCTTTGATATTTACTGATAGTTCATTATATTCCTTGACAATGCGGCACGAAAATGAATTATCATATTGTCGGGTTAATTTGTTTTAAACTGTTAACGAATATTTGTGAATTATTCACTGTGTAGGATAAACAAAAAAATCTAGAAAAGTAGCGGTATAACTAGAGAAAGGGAAAAAACGATAATGTATGGAGGTAGATCCAGTGCGCTCGCACATGCTATGTTCCGAGCGGCACCGACTAAAATATGTAGGAAAATAAAAGTTACAAATTTGCATTGGAGATAAACAAGAGTGGAAAGTTTCCGAAAAGGTTTGAGTACAGCTATAAATTTATCTCTTTCTCTTATTCGCCGCAAGCAAGGGTAAAACTTGTTGAACTTTCGAAATAAGTCACTGCAAAAAAAATTTACTAAAAAGTAATTTTTAACCAATCGCGATATCACTCTTGAATAATCTTCTTTAATTTATATTAAACAAAAAAGAAAGTTTCCTCCAGATGAATAATTCTCAACAAATTGTTTATTAACCATTTAGTATTATGTTTCTGCTTTGAAATCATTCAAACTGATTCTATTTTTGAACTAAATTAATTTACAAATTATGTTTTATTATAGCGGTGTAAACACGTCCGATAAACGTGTAACGATGATGGCACTTAAAAGTAACAAAACTGACAAAGCAGATCCTGAAATGGAGTAGGAACGACCCGCAAATTTTGACAAACAAACGGACGGACGGTTTTGCTGAGCTCCATAAAACTAGCGGTACAAAATAGGCGAAAATTGAAAAAAATTTCAATTTGTTGCTGATTAGTTGGCAAAGAAACGATTTTGCTACTCGAACCGATACCGAAATATCAGTGGTCTGGGTGCGAGCCGAGAGGTCCACACGACTAAATTTCCAGTGGAAAGAATGAAAAAATACCATATGTTTTATTATTATAATTATTATTATTAAAATATTGTCATAAAAGTTTTCATACAAATATTCTTAACATGCAATAATCATATTATCAGTTCCCGCAGTTCCAAAAATAAAAAATATTCAAATTTTTCAAAAGATCTCAAAATCCTGTATTTAAAATAGTATAATTTATAAATTGCAAAATTCAGGTAGTTTACCATTTTTTCAGTATTTTGATTCTCCATAAAAAACAGCTCGACTGATTTTGCTAAAAATCTAATCAGTTTTAAGTTGCGTAATTATGTGTCGAATCCAATTGGTCCCACGACGATATCATTTTTTGTTCCCGAGATAATCGAGAAGAAATATAATTCCGAACGTACATACGAACATACGCACATACGTAAATACACACACATATAGACGTCGACTTAAAAACTATTGTATTCGACTCTGGAGTCCTTGAAATGTGAAGATATTTCAAAATTCGGGATTCGCAAAATCGGACCCATTACTATAACTTCCACAACAATGCTTCACGTTAAGCAAGCGAAGACAAGAAATATCAAACGATCTGAAAAATTGAAAGGGACCAAAATTTGTTGCTGAAAAACCATACTAAAAAGAATAATAGCAGAATAATAAAAGGAATATCAATAAGCGAATAAAGAATTAGCGAATAGATGATTAGCGAATAGATGATTAGCGAATAAAGGATTGGCGAATAACGGAATACCCGAATGTCCTGAAATGCCGAATTAGTTACCCAGCAATAAGAACTAACAAGCTGATAATACAAGCTCGATTGATAAGCGATGTTTTATATGGATGGTTGCAATCACATAGATACACAGTGACAACATTATTGAAGCTCATTTAGCTCCTTACTTTTGATATTAAAATGTATAGATACGGATTATATCCGCGAACTGATCTACCTGTTCCTTTGAATTGAATTAAATTGAGAAGTCAAGATCACATCCGCGAAATAGTGTCAATAAAGATAATCATTTTTAATATAGCCTTCTTCTTGTTGGAAATCATCATAGCAATTCTTATTTTTGAGACCGAAGCTCTAAATATAACTGCATCCAAGACAATCCCTAAGGATCTTCAGCCATAAATTTCGTCTTCTTCCTATATATCTCTTGCCTTGGATTTTTTCCTGCATAATTATTTATAGCATTTGATATTTTTCCACTCCCATGACATGTCCCATGTACAGCAGTTTTCTTCTCTTTATTGTCGGAATCACTTCTCTCTCCTTATGCATACGTCTCATCACTTCCACGTTGGTTATTCTCTCTACCCATGAGATACTCAATATTATCCGGTAAATCCACATCTTAAATGCATCCAGTCTCCTCATGTCGGTTAGCTTCAGTGTCCAGGCCTCCATCCCATAGTATAGTATAGACAGCACATAGCATCTCATCAGTCGTATTTTTAAATCAAGGTTTAAATCTCGGCAGCAGAAAAGCCTCTTTATTCTTGTAAAGGTCCTTCTCGTCTGTTCTATTCTGACTCGTATTTATTGGGAGCTGTCATTGTTGCCTATGTGCCTATGTATTTGTATTGTCTTACTCTTTCAATAGGCTGGTTCCTCACATATATCTTACGATTGTCTTGAGTTGTTTGTGTTAGCAAAATAAAGACTACTAATAAAGAAAGAGTAGCGTTACATACGGTAACGCCATCTCAATTCAATACACTTTAAGCGACACTATTTAACACATGGATTATTCATTTTTATTATCTCTACGGTCCTTATACCCAGAATATAGAAACAAATTATTGTTAAAGGATTGTAGTAAATTAGCAGCCGAAAATATTTACTGTCTGCAAACAAGAATCTAATTTCAATTATTCGTAGCCAGTAAAAATATAAAGGGACAACCACGATTTTGATTAATAAAAAGAGAATCTCCTCCTCTTCTGTCCTTTATCCTTCGTAAGAATGTGGTGACGTTATGTTATTCGATTTATGGTTATTGTCCATTCTTCTCTTTCCTGTGCGTGATGTGCTGCTTCAGGGAGAGTGTACCCGGTGATACTTTTTATTTGATCTGCCCATCGCAGTGGCGATCTTCCTCGAGTTCTTTTACCCTCTACTTTGCCTTCAACTACTAATCTCTCCATACCTTACCTTCCTCTAGTTATATGTCCAAAATATCTCAACATGCGTTGGTTAATAGTTGTGGTAAGTCTAATGGTGATGTTGAGTTTTGTTAATATTGAGATATTTGTGCGGTATGCTGTCCAGGGTATGCGGATCATTCTGCGATACACCCACATTTCAAAAGCCATTATACGTTGTAAATCAGACTTTTTGATGGTCCAATGTCTGTCGCGTAAGTAGCGATAGGAAAGACAAGTGATCATACCAGGTGTAGTTTGGTGTTCTTAGTTATGTCATTATTTTTCCAGATTTTAATGAGCTTGGCCGTTGCTAATCTGGCCATTATAAGGCGTCTGCGTATTTCTTCTTTGCACCCTTCGCTGTTGGTGACAACAGAGCCCAAGTAGTTGAAACGACTCATCACTTTATATCCTGTTACTTTTATTTTCTTCGGTTGATTATTTCTGCATCTGTCAATGATCATTACTTTAATTTCCTGTACATTAATTTGGAGCCCATATTCTTGTATATTCATAATGTGTTCGAGTTCTGTTAAGGACGCTAGAATTAAGGTATTGTCCGGGAGGTTGCTGATTTTTTGCCCACCGACTGTTATTTCTCCTTGCCATTCATCGAAGACAGTGCGCATAATTTGTTCCTTGTATATATTATAACAGTATGGGAGAAACAATGCATCCCTGACGGACGCCAGCCTTTAGTTTGAAGGTATCGGAGTATGTGTTGTTGACATATAGTTATCTTAATAGCTATAGTAGATGCTCTGGGAGAACCCATTTCTTTTAGTATACACCACATTTTATTCCACTTTACATTGTCGAAAGCCTTTGAGAAGTCCACGAAGCATAAATATGTTTGTATATTAAATTTTCTCTCTCTAGATTTCTCTATCATTTGCCTAAGGTTGAGAACATGTTCTCGTGTGCCTTTTCCAGGGACAAATCCGCATTTTTCTTGGGGGATCTGTGGTAAGAGTATCGATTTTATTCTCTCGTTTATGATAGTAAGGAGAACTTAAATTGCATGGGAACAAAGAGAACAATTAGTTCAAATACCCGAACTTTAAACATCTCGACAAAGGAACAACGATAATGCAACTAAATCAAAATAATATTACAACAAATTCTAAATGTTTTCAATACATTCAGCATTTTTTCAGTCTTAAAATAGAAAGTAGTAGGTATTTAAACAAAAATCCAATGATGCATTAACTGGTAAATGGACCCTTAAAATAACAATTTAAAATTTATAACACGTAACTACAACCAATTAATTATCGTCTACTACATTCAACAGCAACCAAAGAGTGTTCGATACAGGAATAGCAACCGACGCAGGAAAATTAGAGAAAAAAACCAGCAGTTCAAATGCGATCCCTGCAGTTGTATGACTAACTTACATGCTATCGACAAATTAATGATCGCGTCAGTCAAATTTGTTTCTGATGAAACAAGTAAACACGCAAACATTGTACTCAGAACCTTAACGTACAAATCAATAATTTATCTTTTTATTTGGCAAGAATATCTAAAACTGCGAGATGAACCATGAAGAAAGAATTAAGGATGCTCTGAAAGTTTAACTATAAAAACATCTTAAAATTTTTAAATAATTGAATTTCAGTTTCGATGTACCAAATTTATAAAAAATTGTGGATAAGATAAACCAGTCAAAAAAAATCGTACAAATAATATAAGAAACCCCTACCAATTACATGCGAAAAAATGTTGCAAAAATTATCTTCTTTTAGGTACCTATTTTATATTATACTCTACTACTACTATTATAAAACTAAAACGTGTTTATATATATATACATAAAAAAAGGTTACATTAATCACCGATTTTTTGTCTGTATGTTTGTTTGTTTGTTCGAGCATCATGCACAAAATTTTAGACCGATTTTGATAAAACCTTATCAAGTCTTAAAAACTGATATAGATAAATAATAAAAGGATTTCGGGCTGTTCGGCCGTCGTAGTTCTCGTTGTCGACAAGCATACAACATCTTCCGATGATGCCATCCACTCGCGACGGCGAAACGTCGAGAACTATTTCTAAACGGCGGAAAAACCATTCGCCACTGATATAGATAAATTAATAAAGAAAGGGAACAAAGGTCCTCAGTATAATTCCAAGGAAGCAGATTTAAACCGAATTGATTACGGGTGATGTCGAGGTCTGTTAGGGTCGTAAAAACGACGGTTGAATTGGGCCCATACCTCTACAATCATGACCTACAAAATGAAATGCTCGCATCCATCTTAGTTTTAAATCCATTCAAACATTTAAAATAGATGTTTTGTTACGGTCAGATGGTGGTCAAACATTTAAACAGTCAAAGGTACTGTTGGTGTTAGGTTAGATTAGGCTAATTTTTTTACTATTACAAAACTAATGTTGCCCGATCACCTAACTAATGAATGTTGTCCGACTGACCAGGGGCCCAATTCAACCCCAACCCTTCGAAGGTTGACGGTAATCTGCCTAGGAATGTTTTGACCTAGGAATGTTTTCGACCGTGTCCTTGTTTACGACCCAACCACACCTTGGACCATTTTATCTAACTAATTCGTATGAACGAAAATAGTGCTGAAAAAATGCTTTTTTTTTACAAACTTGCAAACATATCCGTACATCTAACCAAAACAAAACGTTAATGTTTATGTCAAAAAATTACAGTGTCAATTGTTAGAGGTTTAAGCACAAGCAGGCCTATAGTTAAAGTACTGTAAATTGTAGATTATAGATTGTAGGGCGGGTCGTGAAGGCTATGCTTCCTCTCAAGCACTTCGACCTATCAGATCTTTTGTGCATAACCCTTAATCTATTTGAGACACAGGATTCCGAGACTTTGTATAAAGTTTATTAGTTTCCTGGGGCCTAGTTCCTGACATCGGAGGGCTTTAGGAAGGCCCCTTCCAGAAACTTGAGCCTGTTGCAGAAAAGCGCTGGGCATTCGCAAAGCAAATGTTCTGCAGTTCCAGCAAAGTTTTCGCAGTAGTGGCAACTATCACTCTCTGTTTTGCCCATCCTTGTCAGGTGAAACCTCAGAGGGCAGTGTCCAGTGAGGAGTCCCGTCACCAGTTTTAAGTCTTTCCTTGGCGAAATGCTTACTAGCCTTTTCGCTTGTCTTTGTCCTGGCACTTAATGCCAGTGAGAATTCATTTCATCTGTTTTCCAGCGTCGAATCTCTTTTTTCAAGTGGACTTTGGAGAGTTCACAGAAGGGTTCTGGGCCGGAAAAATGTGAATTTGCCCCTTTCTTATCAAAGCAGTCTGCTTTTTCGTTGCCTTTTAACTCCCTTATGACCTGGAACCCACATCAGAGTAACCTGATTGTTTTCTGCCAGTTGTCTAAGGGATTGTTTACAGTCCCAATTAAGCTTAGACTCACAATTGTATGGCTGTATGACTTCAGAGCTTTTAGTGCTGTTTGGCTATCTGATAAAATATAGATATCTGCCCTTGGGGTGTTCCTTTCGATGCACTCCTGAGCACCTATCTCTATGGCATGTAATTTTTTTTGAAAGAAGCTTGGCGTGTTACCAAGTGGTTTTGAGGGACTAAAATTCATCCCTGTAACGCTCACTCCAACCCTTTTATCCATGTTGGATAGTTTACCACACTAAAGCATCCCTTTCTAGTTAGGGTCAGTTCTCTGAGGGAAAACTTGGTGGTTGTTTATGGCAACCAACTGTAAATTAATAGCCACATTGTAGTTACAGTCACATTTGAAAAAAAAAATGTTTAATTAAAACAATGCAATAACTTTTTATTAAATCTTTTTGCGTTTTAACTAGTAGAAAAAAACTACAAATCGGTTAAAAAATGGAGTAAAGTTTATTTTTAACAAATCGAGTTAATTCAATAAATACACCGGCTTCTTCTCTTATTGCTTTACTTGCATAATCACCTTTGTACCTGTCTGACCTAGTTCGCGTTTCTTTATTTAGCCGATTTTACCCTTCCACATTCAGGAAAAGCAATATCTACGAATTCCTGCTCGAATTCTCATCAAATTCATTCAATTTCCCCTTACTAATCCCGGAGATACCTTTTCAATGAGCCACGCTTCGATATTACAACGCCAACCATCACCAATTAATGAACTAGAAAAACAGCGCCGTACGTCAGTTAAAGGAAATTTATTTTTCTATAATAGGTACCAAAAATCTACGACTGTCACCAATGATATTCCTAAACCAGTAATTTTTAATAGTGCTTTATCGACATTTAAAGAATTTAATCGATGTTAAAAATTGTAAAAAAAAATCGCAAAGTCCAGTTAATTCCACGTTTTTGATGAGATAAAATGTTCATTTCACTGTAAAAACGGTAGAGATAAAAAGAGTCATCCCATATAATACTTTCTTTAAAAAATTACTTGAAAACTAATGAAGATGATGTCAAAAGCTTCATTTAGTCTCTGCATCACTTTTGATGTACATCCAAAGTGAATCACGCAGAGTGCAATCATCCAGAGTGATCATCCAACGTACACTATCACTATTTCTTATTTTGTGTTTAAATTACATGTGAAGTGTCAGGACAACTTATGGTATCAGGTGGCAGGATGTCCCGTTCGAGAAGAAATGTAAGGATTGTACGCGGAGGCATTGACTTTATTTCACTCGGACTGATTCATGAAGTGAAATCAATTATATCGACAACTGGCCGAGCCCAAA
This sequence comes from Agelastica alni, assembly GCA_950111635.1. NCBI lineage: Eukaryota > Metazoa > Arthropoda > Insecta > Coleoptera > Chrysomelidae > Agelastica > Agelastica alni. The sequence continues at coordinate 81,081,761 of OX467710.1, read as the reverse complement.
TAAGTTGGTGGATGAAACCATGGGTTACAAGAAGAGAAAAATTCTAAAAGCTTCGTCAAAGCTTTTAAGAGAATGCACAGAAGAAAATCTTGAATTGTACAGAAATCATTTAAGAATGAACAAGGACCAATTATTTTTTTCACTAAACCTTCACTCTGGATAAATCCTCGACATTTTGGTAGAGAGTCAATATGTTTCATCGATTATCTTTAGTGTACTCTTTGGATGAAACAAAAATGAAAGGCAATCTAGGTGTCGGTAAAACGTATTAAGCTAATGTCAACAAGAATTATTTTTACCTCATTCAATCAAGCAAGTTTATTAGTATTTCAACTCCAATGGAATCTTCATAAAACGAAATTAAATTTCAGATCCATATCTAATTATAATTGTGCAACCTTTCAAAGACAAGCATAACCGTATTGCATTTCAAATCAAATAGTCATATTTATGGTATCCCAAGTTACCGGTAAACCGATATATCTCTGTATTCAGAAGAGACAGTGAGATCATCACTGTAAGGACCAAAAGAATAAGAATGAACTCCGGCTAAACCAAACTACGTCTAAGATTTTTCATATGTACCATTTCAGATTTGCCATTGCCACTTGATTTTTTTGCATTTTTTATTAGTAAATACCATCCACTATATTTGCATCTCACCCATATTTATTTCTTCCAAGATAAACATCCAAAGTAATAAGTGTAAATGAGCATAAAGGAAAGTAGCAAAATTATGGTTAAATTTTGCATAGTAAAAAGATACGACAGAAGAATAGGAAATAAATTTTAAAACTTTACAGCTTAAGAGAAACCAACACATCTGCTCAGAAATCACACCATGAAGAAAGAAAACGTCATTCAAACCCAAAATAGGATTTTCTCCTTGGCTAAAATACAACAATTGGTAGCCAAACTAAAGAACAGAAAAGCTCCAGACATTGACGAAATAAAGAACGAAATGATTAAATATGGAGGTGACACATTACACGATGAACTACAATCTCTCTTCAATAAAATACTTGTAGTCAAGAATATACCTTCCGAATGGAAAGAAAGTATTTTGATTTTGATTTTCAAAAAGTGAGGAAAAACCGAGGTTCTCAAACTATTTAATAAAATTTTAGCAGAAGAAGTAATGTCAACCGGGATCTGTGAAGAACAGCAAGGTTTCAGAAATAACAGCCTATATGTGCTTCATTGACCTTACCCAGGCATTCGATTTATGTTACAACTCTACTAATAAAAAGGAACATTCACCCCAATGAAATATAAGTTATCCAAAAGCTGAATACCGAGAATTATGTATATGTGAGAACGGCAACCAGCACAACCAACCAGTACAACAGGTAAAAAAATACAAATACCTCGGTACCATTATCAACAAAGACAACGACTGCTTCCAGGAAATAAAGCGTTTATAAAAATAAAAATAATATTCTGCACAAGAGATAACAGTTTGGCCTTGAAAATCATATTGCTGAGATGTTATGTGCTGTCTGTGCTGCTTTATGGCATGGAGGCATGGACCCTGAAGAAAGAAGATATAAGAAGACTAGAGGCTTTTGAACACTGGACATACCGGAGAATACTAAAAATTAGCTGGATAGACAGAATAACAAATACTTAAGTGCTAAGACGGATGAACAAAATAAAAGAAATAATTCTGACCATTAAAAAACGAAAATTAGAGTATTTGGAACATTTTATGAGGGGGTCAAAATACAGCTTGTTACAACTGATAATATAGTGAAAGATTCAAGGAAGAGGAAGTGTCGGAAGAAGACGCCACTCGTGGTTGAAGAATCTGCGTGACTGGTACGGATGCACAACAAATCAGTTGTGTAGATCTGCTGTTTCAAGAATATGCATAGCATTGATGATTGACAACCTTCGCAACGAAGACGGCACCTGAAGAAGAAGAAGAGAACGGCAAATAAATTAGGCAATAAAATACCTTTAGCAACTTGGATCAGACAAGGATACAACATAAGCCCAATCTTACTTGACATCATAATGGATGAAATCAAAAACGAAGTAATGCAAGCTGTGAGAGGATGCCGAATGGGAGACAAAGAAATAAAAATAATATGCTACGCTGACGACGCAGTGATCATCTCGGAAGACAAAGATAACCTACAGAGGCTCCTGTATAAATTCCAACAAATAGCAGAAACGTTCAACATGCAAATATCCATAAATAAAACAAAATCCCTTACAGTATCTAGAGAACCAAGAAGATGTAAACTAGCGATTTATGATCAAAGTGTAGAACAAGTGATGTCCTTCAAATATCTAGGGGCAAACATAACAAGTAATAGGAACCTAAAGGACGAAGTAAAAGCCCAAAGAACAAAAACAACTGCCCCTGGCAAACCATTGATGCAAACACGGGACTTACTCCTAACGTAAGAAAAAGAAGAAGAAAAAAAAGATACTAAAGTGGTCGTAAAAGTAAAAAGGAAATAAAAAAAGCGCATTCATAATTAAGTATGTTTTGTAGAACCATTTTACAAAGCATTTATCTATTTTTTTCCGTTTAATTCCGTCTTGTTCTTACAATTCTTGGCGCTTTCTTTTAAATGCGAAACTTTTGATACTGCAACGCCATTCTAATTGTACTCCTTTTTATGTAAATTTTATATATGCGGGGATAATCCTCTTTGCATCTACCCTCTATAGTCAAAATGTTTTGAATATGTTTACCGTCATAAAAAAGGCAATTTTACGATGCAACAACAGTGTTGCCAGTTCCAGACATGAAAATATCATCTCGCTTATACCATTAAAAACTTTAAGTTGTCTAGTACTTAGGACACAATTATAACTGGTGAAGTGTTCACCTAAACAATTTTGACAAAAATTAACTTCTCAATATATTGTTTAATTTACAATCAAGATTATACGCTACGACAATGTGACAAAATTAATCAAATTTGGATAATATTACTGTTTAATTTAGTCACACACACAAACACACGACTTATATCTATTTAATAACCCATTATTTTAGATAAACGAAAATCCCACTTCTGTGATTAGGGACTGCGTTTATATCCAAAGATTGGTGCCTATTACAACTGTGAACATAATTTATGCCCATTCGTATATTTCGGCTAATGCATATGTATTTCCAATTCGACACATATTATTTTATTGACATAAATTCGTTTTAATTTATTTCGAATAAATCAATTATCGCTGAAATTGCGAAATTTTCAGCTTCGCCAAAATGGTATCTTTTTAGGAGCAACCGAAATTCCCACTGTACTAACTATTTAATAATAATAAACTGTATAAAACTGCCAAAAAAGCAAAGAACTGACCAAAGTATACTATAGAACATTTGTTTTTGACCAATGGTTCGATAAAAGAGTATAAAAGTATTGATTTAATTTCGTGAATTGGAATAAACGAGTTTAAAATACCATTTCTACCGGAGCTGAAGAGGCACCACATAAAAGTTGCTTCACAATATCAGGAATATTCTTTTATCTTCCTCTTCATGAACCATGTCCTCCTAGAACCGCCATCCTGAAGAGTGTGCTTGAGTTTACGCCACAACAATCGCGTAAATTCTTCAGCCATGATGTTTTGCGTCAACTAGTCCAAGAACCAAGAAAGCGTATATACGTACAAAAATTAATATCCAAAAAAAAACGTATAGGAAATTAGAATTCAGGGTGAGTTTCTATTTCATGCGACTCGATCCTGATTACCGAACATAACCTAAAAAATTGGCAAAGTTGCGAAAAGCGGTTTTTTGTTAATAACTAAAAAACTACAGCTCCGATCAAAAAAAGTTAAATTAGAAAATTGTAGGTATTAACAAGATCTATCTATTAAATATATTATAATTTTTTGCATTCAAAATACAAGCCACAAAATAAAAGGAAATATTTTGTTTAAATAATTTTTCAATAAACCATATTTAACCCGAAGATAATTCCAATTCTTTCTGGAATAATATTTTTAATCTCCTCTATACTGTATCAGATTAAACCAACGTTTAAAACTTTGGAGAAAAGTAGCCAAATATGACAGTTATAATTAATTAAACCAATGCAAGACGTGTCAAAACAAGAAAATACTGTTTTTTATTGTTTGCACGTAAAAATATTTCAAAAAAAAAGTATATTGCGCACCTAGGGAAGAAAGTATGTCATTCCAACCCGCGTGTTTGAGATGACATACTTCTTTTTCGTGGTGCGCATACTTCTTTTTACCACATCTGTAATGGACATCAGATCTTTGTGGGTGCATTGAGTAGGACACAACGGGCATTCGTACATGTGTAGAGTCGTCTGAGGGTCGCCACAATCGCATAGAGTGGAGGTCACTGGGTATCCCCATTTGTTAAGGGTGACCCTAGATCTTGCAGTTCCGGTTCGAAGTCTATTCAGAGATTTCCAGACCTCCCAACTCTCCTTACTCCCAGCAGCTAGGTTTTCGGATGAAGTCATCCAATGTCGATCTTTGGTAACTTCCCAAAAATCAATCCTAGACTTGTTTGTTTGATCCTGGAAATCTACGGTGGCTGTTATGAAGCTATTTCTTGACTTTAGTCTCTGGCATGCTGTCTTTCCTTATAGGCTGCAGCTTCTCTTCGGATAGCAGGCGGGGATACCCCCGCCGGATGGTAAACTTTATTGGGGTTTCAGGTGGTTTTGACGACACTTGGACTAGCACCCCAACAGCTACCTGATAAGTATGTAAATAAATGTTACTTTTTTTTTTTTATGTTCTGGTTCCCACGAAAAGGGATATCCTGTAATGTTCAGAGAACATCGTGGGAACCAAGGGAAAGAAAGTAGGAGTTGGTGTTCTTCTTAAATTTCTGGAGGTTGTATGCCTCGGGGAACACCTCCCTAGGCAATGAGTTCCAAAGCCTCGCAATTCGTTGGATGAATGAGTCTTTGGAAAGTGATGTTCTGCAGGTCTCCAAAGTGACCACGAAGGGGTGTGAAGACTGAACTTGACGGGTTAATCTCGAAGAGACTGCCAAAGGAGGAACGATTGTTGATATTTCAGAAAAGCATCGCCCATGGAAATATCTATAAAATAGAGACAAATCGCCAACTTTTCTACGGTGTTCCAGACAAGTGAGCGAGTTTGTAAGCGAGGCATCACCGACGAGACGAATTGCCCTTTTTTGGACAGAATCCAGTAGCTTCAGGATATGTTTAGGTGCTGCACTCCAAATATGGGAACAATACTCCAGTACAGGTCGGATCTGTGCCTTATAGATCATAAGCAGCTGACTGGAGGTGAAATAGCTCTTGGCACGAAACAAAAAACCAAGTTTTTGGGATGCACTTTTGGCAATGGACCTCACGTGATTTTCTCAGGAAAGGTTATTGCTGATAGTAATACCAAGCATCGATATGGATGACTTCAGTGGTATGGTTACTCCTGACAAAGTTATGTTAGGCACAGTGAGATCGGCTTTTCTAGAGAAAAGACATGCTTGTGTTTTGTTTGCATTGAATTCTACCAAGTTATTGGATCCCCATTCGAGAATTGTTGCTAAGTTATGGGTTAAATTTTATATATGTTTCAAACTCTTCTTCTGTTTTATATGCATTAAAAATTAATTAAATCTTATGACCTACAATTATTAAAATTAATTAATTTAAGTGAAGGTAAAACTTTACTTTATTTATTATTATGCGTTGCTAGGCTACAGTTATAATCATTTATATTTGATAGGGAAAAAAGTGCATTTGCAATAAAAAAAGTTTTTATTAATCGTGATACGTTCGAAACATGATTTTTAAGAGACTAATTAATTATCACGATTTAACGAGTATTTAAATAATGAATAATGCGAAATGCAAAATAGCAAACGACATTGCCGTGTTGGTTAACATCTGTAATTAGTGCCCGCGTCTATCAATATCTCACTGTCAGAGGCAGCCACTTTTGATGCGATAAACGAAGATTTTTCGAATATAGCAAACAGTTAAGATACTAAGAAGTTATTGACCCACACTATACTTTGCAACTGTTCGAACATTCGCATCTATTGCGAATTGATAGTAACTACCACTTCTTTACAATTACCATACACGATTAAACAACTTTTATTTAAATTAGAATAAACAATGGTGGAGTTATTCATTACACCATTACACTTTTTTTACCAGTTCTTAAGAAAATGAGCTGCTGAGTGGTAATTAAAAATATATTCGTCGAAAAAAGGTAAAAAGTTCCGATAGAATGTTGTTGCTTATTTTTATATTTATGATGACAAAAACAATTCCACAAAAATATAATCAATTAACTAAAATGCCGTAACAGTAAGTAACAAGTAATGGCATATATTAAATGTACTCAACGAAAGTGAATTGCGAATTCACGGTCACAGAAAGTTTGTTCGCTCAGCAGCACCAAAAGTAAAATGCTTTTTCTCGTCCCTACTTGGTATCAGTAAACTTTCCTGTTCCTTCTCTATCGTTGTAGCTAGGCGGGGCTCTGTAACACCATTTATTGGGCAAGAAACAATAATAGGGATACCTAGTGTCGGCGTTAAAGCAGCGATCAATGGCTGCGTTCACTCTCAGCATCAGCTGAAATGGGCACAGCAAGTTAATGCTGAAAGAACCCTCACCTAAGCAGGCAGGGAAGCTGCTCTCGCTAAGTAGGGAAAACTCAGTTGTAGGTCTTTGTACCAGACACTGGTTTTTGAGAAAACATCTGCACAATATAAGCGTGTCTGATACATAACCTATATGCAGATTATGTGATGAGGAGGAGACAGCCACTCACATAATCTTTGAATGCGAAGCCACCGCCCGGTGGAAGCACAACCTGGGGTATATACAAGACCAATAAAGTGATTCACCTGGGGCAATAGCAGTACATGAGCTTTTACTCCTTGACAAAAGAATTAAAGAAATGGGACTAAACTAAGGAGCTGGAAAGATACAAAAATCAGACAATACTACAGTGCCTGGTGAAAAATTAGACCTCTTCCTCAACTCCTATTTATTCATCATCATCATCATCATTCTCCTCTATCGTGGTTTACGATATCTCTTTCGTCCTGTGAACGTAACAAGGTACGCTGACTAACATGTGTGATCCTAGGTCTAAGCCTACCATAATAAAACAATTTACTAATAAACTATTTCAACTATAAAATTAGAATTTTGAGATAATTAGGTATCTTTGTTTGGTTTGAGTGATAGGTGAGGACATTTTTTGTTAAAAAGTAGTTTTGGAGGCAAATAGAAACTTTTAGGGTCCAATATGAAAAGAAAAATTAGTAGAAATATGCCCAGTAGCTAAATAACTGGAGATACAGTGATAGACGAAGTATATGTAACTGCGATTATGCAAGTAAATGAATAATCATAACGACGAATTTAAAAGGCAGTATTGTGTTAAAATATATGAAAAATGTATTTCCAAATTGAATGTATTTAGTTTTATTTTGTCTCGTTATATTCGCTTAACTTTCATAATTTCTAAATGCATACTATACTATTTTAAAAATTTTAATTTTAAAACTTTATAATACCAAAAAAAAAAATTCTTAAAACTAATTTATCCAGGCTATATCTACTAAACAAATAAAGATATTCCAATGGGACATAAACTGGTCTACTCAATTTCTAATACACTTTTATATGGCGTAGAAAAAAAATCATCTCTTAAATATTTACCCCTTAGTGACAACCCCTAACTCTAAAAATGTTAATAGCACGCTGTATTATTTTTTTATAGTTTTGTATCTAGTCTTCTATCGTATATACACAAAAAAAATTAAAATTAAAATTGGTTCATAAGTAATCGAAAAGATGCCAGTTTATTTTTTACTTTTGTTAAAATAATCAAAAAAGCCCTAAAGGAACAATAAAAATAAATGTAATAAAAATAACATGATAAATAAAAATAACAATTAACAAATGAATACTACTTACATTAGATGTTTGAATTGTAGTACACCTGATGCAACACACATATCGATTCGTGTCGGAGGATTTCTTGTACATGGGGCTTGAATCATTCTTCTTATTCTTTAGGTGCCGTCTTCATTTCGAAGTTTGGCTATCATCAAAGTTATGCGTATTTTTGATATTGCAGAACTAAACAGTTGGCAATTGTTGCAATTGTACCATTCTCTAAGTTCATTAACCATGAATTCCTTCTTCTTCATATGGATCTTTTGCCCATTATTTTTCCCTGGATAATAAGTTGCAGTAACTGGTATTTATCTATATCCTCTTATAACATGTCCCAAGTATTGCAGTTTGCGCTTCTTAATAGTAAGTATCAATTCTTTCTCTTTGTGTATTCTACGCAAAACCTCCACATCGGTAACTTTCTCTGTCCACGATATTCTCAGTATTCTAAGGTACAACTACATTCCAAATATAGTCTATCCTCTTGGTATCGATCTTTTTCAATGTCCATGCTTCCATTCCGTAGAAAAGAACCGACAGCACGTAACATCTCACAAGGCGAATTTTAAGCTTAAGGCTTAGATCTCGTCCGCGAACACCTTTTTCATTTTAGTAAATGTGGCTCTAGCTTTTTTCACTTTGATCCTGATTTCTTCAGAGCTATCGTTGTTTTCGTTGATAACAGTTGCCAGGTAATTATATTTTCTCACACGTTCAATTTTTTGACCACGTACTGTTATGTCAGGGAAGTTTTGTGGTGATTTAGATACCACCATTATTTTTGTTTTGTGATAATCCTTATTCTTCACTGAATTCTACTATTCTGTTAATTAGTATCTAAAGATCTTCTGGAGTTTCTGCAATTACAACCGTGTCATCGGCATATCTTAAGTTGTTTATTGAAATGCAATTTATTTTATTACCTATATCTTCCTCTGACAGTGCTCTGTTTATGATATCTTCTGAGTATAGGTTAAATAAGATTGGTAAAAGTATACATCCCTGTCTTACGCCTTTCTTAATCTCGATTTCCTCCGTTGTCTCTTGATCTATTCGAATATTTGCTTGAATCATTGCAGGTGTAATTTTGCGACATGACCGTCTTATGTTTTTTTAATTCGTCTACATTTTGTGGTTTTGATTGATAAACAATATCCTTTATTGCTCCCCAAGAGAAAGAGTCAAGAGGTGACAAAACAGGTGCGTTCACCTGTTTTGTCACCCACATAATTTCTGAATAACGTTTTTGCTCTAACGTGAGCAAACGCGGCACCCAACGCGCGGACAGCTTTCTTATGCCTAATTCTTGATTCAATATAAGACAAACACGTTCTTTGGACATATTCATAGCCTTTGCTGTCTCTCTCACTTTCATTCGATGGTCGTTTAGCTTTATTTGGTGAATTTTAGCGATGTTGTTGTCAGTTATCATCATAAGCTCAACAGCCCATTCTAGGCCTTGGCTGTCGCAATTTTGAACCTCCATCTGGTCCTCTCCGTGGCAGCATCCTTCCAGTTAGGTAGACCAATACTAGTTGCATCGTTCTTGACGCTGTCCTTTCATCTGAGCCTCGACCGTCTTCGGACTCTCCGGCTTTGTAGACAGTATTTTCTTTGGCATTCTGTCTCCGTCCATTCTGATAACATCTCGTGCCCACCTTAGTCGACCAATCTTGATGACCGAAACAACATCTTTTCCTCCGAAGCGCTCATAAAGATATCGTCAGTGGTTGCAGTTATTGGTCTTCCCGAATGTTTATCGTTGATACGGCCACGTTAAAATTTAGCTGCCCAAAATTTCACGGTGGTAAATGATGGTGCAGAGTTCCGGACACAGCGTCCAACTCATCTTTGATTTGCGTAGACGTATTGCCTTTCAAAAGCAAATATTAATGACAGTTCGATGTACGATTTTTTTCATTTTCACAAAAACACTCGCAGTGACTTACTTAAACGATTTTCAAACAACAACTGCCCGTCCAAAATGGCTAAAATTTTGGTGAGTATCCGCCAAAAGATGCGCAACCACATTCCCTAGCTTTTATTGACGAGTGCTGCCATTTTCACCTTAAGGTCGGAAACTTTTCAGACCATCCTCGTATTTAGGATGGTAGCAAGAATTTGACCTTTATCATGTGCCTTTTTTTATAATCCTTTTTACTCTCAAGTTTTGCAAAATAATATCCACTAGGAAAATTATTAATAGACCCTATAACTTTTCAGGAAGAATATTAAACGCCTGTACCACATAACTTTTAAAAAAGATACGTTATATGTCCCTCATGATACGTTTACAAATTATTTTTGATTAATGGGAACGATATCTGTAAGATATCAATGATTTATTGATGTACGCACGACAGTAATCACGTATACACGTATTTATGTATTTATTATTATATTTAAGGTTAATAATCAAAGTAATATTTTTAAAATATCAATTTATGAATATCAATTCTACACGAAAAATACAATATAAATATTTAAATAATTTAAAAAGACATTTAATGGGCAAGTCTTATCAAATTATACTCAGTCAGTTAAATCATAATATTTTATGTAAAAAAAATTACTGATTATGTCACATTAAAAATTTTAAAATGGAAAAAACGAAAATTTTAAGAGTTTTTGGCACTTACAAAAATGAATCCCCCTATTAATTATAAATTATTTAAAGAAAAATAAGAAGGAATGCTTTTGGAAATAAATATAACAATAACACACGAACAAAGCAAATTAGTATCTTAATTCGATGAAGAAACAGAAAAAAGACTAAGACAAACACTTTGTATACAATACTTAAAATCATAACTTTATTACATTTGGTACCCAGATGGAGCCGGGCGAGACGAGGGAGAGGTAGAGGAAGATATAAGTTAGTGAAGATAGAAAGACATAAGTGAGTGAAGATAGAAAGAGAGAGAGTTACGTTTCGTATATTTTGTCCTAGCCTCCGTGGCACAATTGGCTAACGCATTCGTCTGTTAACCGAAAGGTTGGTGGTTCAAACCCAGCTGTGAGCGAATCTTTTTATTTCGTTATTTCATTTCGTTCTTGAACAATTTTTTAAATTAATATTTTGTTAATTATAATTTGTAATTACTAATAAAAATAAAAATAAAAAATCTTTTTAGAAAATTAATATATGTATATACATACATATATATATATATATATATATATATATATATATATATATGTATATACATATACATATATTAACATGGAAAGTTGCCTCAGAGTTATCTAATAGGTTAAAACAGGTACAACACGAATATCTATAAATAATAATAATGTCATGGTGGAAAAACCAACAAAAGTAGCCAATCTATTTAATGATTGCACCTAAAAAGATATTAAACAATATAAGCCCCTTTAAAAATAAATTTAAAATTTAAATTTAAAAATAAATTTTCGCCCGGATCGGATAAGGTACCTACAATTCTATTAAAGCAAAGTTTATTTGAACTTATCAAACTTTTTTATCAATTTATCATTTTCTACGGGAACTTTTCCAGATATGTTAACATGTAGTAAAATTCGGCCTATTTATAAATAAAAATGTCGACACTCTCTTGAAAATTATAGGCCTGTATCAATACTATCATTTTTTTCTAAGATATTTGAGTATTGCTTCTTGAATAGATTGATGTCATTTTGTCAAAAAACGTATTTATTCTCCAAAAATCAACATGATTACATGAACAACAAATCCACAAATAGTGCTGTATTTTCCTATAACAAAAAAATAATAGAATATATTGAAACAGGACAACGCCCTGTGGGTATTTTTTAAAATCTCAGTAGGGCATTTGACTGTGTCAATCATGACATACTAGTGGAAAAGCTATATACGTATGGAATACGAGGTTATCCACTAGCCTGGATACAATATTTTTTATTCAAACGTACACAATTTGTAGCGGTAAACAATCATTATTCACAGCAAGCTGAAATAGATATAGGTGTTCCTCGGGGTTCCGTACGGGGACCATTTTTATTTTTAATTTATATTAATGACCTAGATCAACTTCCGATACCCGCATTTTTCACGATGTATGCTGATGATACAACATTAGTCATATCTGATAAGTCAGACGCGTTATTGCGTGATAAATCTCATGAATATTTGTTTTCTTTAAACGAATGGTTTTCGGCTAATCATTTATGTCTTAAATCTTCAAAAACACAAGCATTAAGGTTTCATCACGATCAAACGGAATGTAATGTATTATCATTTTAAATTAATGTATTACCTCCTATAATTACAACTAATTTACATAAAACCACTTTTTTGGGATTGCATATAGGTAACAATCTAAACTGGAAATCACACTGCGATAATTTGATTTCAAAGTTAAATTTAAAGCTCAAGTTAAAAGTAGACTTCTTTATGGGATAATATTTTGGGGATTATTATCTGCCACTAATGATGTGTTCATGGCTCAAAAACGAGTTTTAAGATCAATAAAAGGTCTTTCAAAGTTCGATTCTTGTAGAGACGTCTTTAGGACAAACATTGACAAATGCACATTGCATATATGTAAAAAATAAACAAAACTACAGTTTTAATACAAGACAAAAAAACAACTTTTTAATTCCATTTGAAATCGGTCTCCCAGTCATATGGCTCCTAGGCTATACAATACCCTTCCACCGGAATTAAAAATGAAATATGAATTTAAACGTAAGTAAAAATTATTCTTAATTAAAAATTGTTTTCATAAAATAAGTGACTTTGAAGATTATAGGGATCAGCATAAAAACATTGTCTGTATTTTTATTGTTTTTTTATATTTTCATATGTTTTTTGATAAACGTATCTGTGTAAAAATTGACTCTTTTCATACGGTGTATAACTTTCTTAAAGAAATTAAAAAACGTGAAGTTCGCGCGAATATTTTTAAGCTGGAATATGTTAAAATGTTGAAGAAGTTAAGATGTGGTTAAGTGGCAACCAATTTGGTTTAAATCGGCACTCGACATCTGCTTTTTTGGGAATAAAGTGGGAACCTTCAATAGGTCACTTTCTTTAATAATTCATCTTTACTATTGGATGCTGTTCCCGTCACCCTCTTTGTAAATAATTAAACATGGCAAGTCAATTGCTTGGTATTGGTAGTTTTGTAAATATATAGCACACAAAAAAAGATCTAACAATTTTCTTTTTTTAATTATTTATTTAAAAATATCAGTGGTCTGGATACGACCCGAGAGGTCCACACGACTAACTTCCCATTGGAAAGAATGAAAAAATGTTTTTTTGGTATAATAATAATTATTACTAAAATTATTATAAAAAACGATTTCAAATTGTTGATAACAAATTATAATTGTCATTAACAATATTCTGTTTATGTCAACCGTATTCTTTCAAACTCTTCCTTATTATTTCATGAGCAGAAGCTATTTTCAATCGTTTACAACAATTAAAATTTTTTTTTGATTATTATGAACAATAATAATTTGTTAGTAACAATATTCAATTATTATAAACAATGCTTGATTATTACTTACAATAATTTTTCACTATTATAGCGTCTTCAATGCTATTCTTTTAATATTGACACAAGTTTAAAATTCTCCAATTTCTATTTTTGTTTTCTAAAACCCTTTTTATGAAATATTTTCATCATATTTTTCATACAATTATTTCCAGCATGCAATAATTATATTATTCCAAAGATCTTAAAATTCTGTATTAAAAATAGTATAATTTATAAATTGCAAAATTCAGGTAGTTTTTTTTCAGTTTTTTTATTCTCCAAAACAACGTCTTAATCGATTTTGCTGAAAGTCTAATCAGTTTTAAATTGCATAATTATGCGTGGAATGCAATTGGTCCCACGTCGATATCATTTATTGTTCTCTAAATAATCAAAACGAAAAATAATTCCGAACGCACATACGAACATACGCACATACGTACATACACACACAGACGTCAACTTAAAAACTATTGTATTAGACTCTGAGACCTTGAAATGTGGAGATATATCAAAATTCGGGATTCGCAAAATCGGACCCATTACTATAACTGGAAAATTAAAAACGTATAACAGCTATTTAATAACGTGTTACTTCTCACACTCTTAAAACAATGTTTTATTGCTTTAAAAAAATCATGCATTTATCTTTTAGCAGAACAAAAAGAAAAGCAGCTACAAATAAAAAGTCTAACACTATAAAATAAATTCAACTGTTAAACCCCAATTACGTCTGATTTTATTAAAGAAAAATGCGCTAATCAGCCAAATACAAAATTTGTGACATTACAACGAACATTTTTTTTATAATTTATGGTCTTTATTTGCTTATCTATTGCCGCATTTTAAACGCCAAGAATTCAGGAAAAATATTTAAATAATTGTAGTTAATTATTATAAATGTATTTCTTGCCCGCAATAAATATTTGAAATGGTTATACTATTTGCATCTATATTCCTTTAACCAAGCCCGTATTGCCACAATTTACTTATTTATGAACAGATTAAACTGCCGCAAATATTTTTCTTAGCAAAATGCTTCTACTGGGTGTCCCATACCTAGTGGACAATTCAGCAACTGAAGAAAAAGAGGATGAAAATAGGTTGATGAACATAAATATATATCTTAGTTTATGTTTATAATAAACAAGATACAGGGTTTCCAAGTAACAGAATACGTTTGCAAAAAAAGGTCGCAAGGAATTATTATCATCATCATCATTATGGCATTATAGCCCTGCGTGGGCCTTAGCCTGCTGTAGGATTTGTGACCATTCGTTCCTGTTAGACGCCTTCCTTCGCCATCCTCTAACTCCAATCACTCTCAAGTCATGCTCAATATTCTCCATGTATCGAGTCCTTGGTCGCCCTCGTTTGCGTTTTCCTATTGGTTTGTCCAGGAGGGTCTTTCTTGAGGGGTCATTGGCATTTATTCGCATCATATGTCTCAGCCATCTAAGTCTCCCTATTTTTATGGACCGTACGATATCTGGCCCCTGATAAATTCTATACAGCTCGAAATTATACCTGGATCTTCACACTCCATTCTCGTTGACGCCTCAAAAGATCCTTCGCAGGACCTTTCGTTCGAAGCATCCCAGTGCAGCTTCGTCCTTTTTAGTAAGCGTCCAGGTTTTAGAGCCATAAATTAGCACTGGTTTGATTAGCGTTTTATAAAGCTTACACTTTGTTGTTCTCGATATATTTTGGAATTTTAGCTGAGGCATTAGTGCGAAATAGCATATGTTAGCACTAAGAATTTTCCTACGTATATCTTCAGAGGTATTATTGTCTCTGGTTACCAGGGATCCAAGATATATAAATTGGTCGACGGATTCTATAACATCGTCGCCAATTCTTAGAGGGTTTTGTCCAGGTGCGTCGTTCTTGCTTTGCTGTTGCGAGCATATATTTTGTCTTCTCTATGTTGAGCGATAATGCTATTCCTTTTGCTGCTTTTTTTAGTGCTATGAAGGCTTCTTTAACTACTGTTTCACATCTATTATTATTATACTTATACATAAATCAGGGAAAAAGAAATCAAATTAACTAGATATACAGCTCCCCCCAAGCTACGCCAAATATTAATACACCGCCACCATGGCTGATCAAACTCCCAAGCATTGACACAAGCTTAACCATCTTTAATAAAGCAGAAACACCAGTCGCCAAAATACATCAGAATTATCTCTTACAACTCTCTAAGTACTCCACCTTTCATAAAATATACACTGATGCATTGTGTTATACACAGGAGAAATATATGCCATCTTTGATCTAAATACAAACAGCAAATCTCCAAAAAGCTGTAATAATCACATACTCTTTAAGTGCCCTACACCAATAACCCTATAGCACTTCAAATAAAGATTCATCTTTATCAACATCAGGATATATCGGATGTCAGGTTTCTATGGATTCCTTCTCACTAAGGAATAAACGGTAACAAAGATGCTGACAAATACGCAAAGGAAGCAACTGTCGGAAATAGCGCTTATAGAGTTAACAGTACTGATTTATAAATAACGTAACAACTCAATGTATAAATCTCAAAATTTGTATACTGTATTTTTTAAAGACGAGAAATAAAAATTTGAGATTATTTTTGATACCACTCCTAAAAGTCGCTAATGACACAGGCCGAATTGGGTGAATCAATGCTTATTTTTTTAACTCCTTGCATTATTGTCTTTTTTTGCGAAATATTGAAACATTCAATATTTTTAAATAAAAAATATGCACTTGCTTGGCCTACATATTTTAACGCGTTTTAAATATATTTACATTTAAATGTAAAAAAAACATTTTATTAAAAAAAAAACAAGTAAAAACAATAATTATATTAAATGAATCGAATTTCGAAAGTGGCCACCATTTACTCTAATACATTAACAATCATAACCAGCTTTAATAATTATTGTTGCTTTCAAAATGGCGAATATGATATGCATTATAATATTTAAATGGAAATACCCAACATATTAAATCATACATTTTGCTAAAATTAATTAATTTATGAAAGAAAAGTTGTTCGCAAGATTTTTTGGACCACTGCGAAGCCCAGTAACCCAACAGTACCGAGTAGGAACCAACCAAAAAATATCAGAATTATACAAAGATCCAGATATTATGAAGGAGATAAAGGCAAGAAGGCTGCAATGGGCAGGTCATGTGCAAAGACAGCCTGACACACGGATGGTGAAATTGGCTTAGGAAGGAGCACCAGTAGGACGAAGACCTTTAGGGCGCCCTCAAATGAGGTGGCGAGACAACATCAAAGCGTACCTATGGACAATTGGGATAGAATAAGACCCAGCATTGATGGAAGATCGGCAACAATGGAGGGGAATAGTACAGTCGGCCAAGACCCACCCCGGGTTAAAGAGCCATGGAGTGGTAGCAGTAGTAGTAATTGTATTCAAGATATAATATCTCGTTTATTATTAACATTTCACTATGGCATACTTAATAGAGAATGTGCAGTCATACAAATACCTGGGAGCCTGGATAGAAAAATCAGGTTACCAAACAAGAGAAATAAGAACGAGAATAGAGAAAGCCAGGTCAACATTTACGAAAATGAAAAAGTTGTTTACCAGTCGAGATATCAAGATTGGACTTAGGATGAGGATGCTGCGTTGTTACGTGTTTTCCGCGCTTTTGTATGGAGTGGAGGCATGGACTCTCAAGAAGAATTACAAAGACAAACTACAAGCCTTCGAGATGTGGTGCTACCGTAGAACGTGGCGTATTCCCTGGACAGAAAAGATCTCTAATATGGGAAGTCCTTATTTGGATGAATAAGGAATGTGAAGTCATTAACACCATAAAAAAGAAAAAGCTGCAATATCTAGGTCATATACTGAGAAGACCCAAATACGCACTTCTTCAGCTGATAGTTTAGGGAAAGATTGGTGGAAGGAGGAATATTGGAAGACGCCGTGTGTCTTGGCTTAAAAACCTAAAGGACTGGTTTAATTGTAGCAATGTTGAACTCTTCCGAGCTGCAGTCAATAAGATCCGGATAGCTGTGATGATAGCAAACGTCCGATAGGAGATGCACTATAAGAAGAATACTTTTTTTGGACCTATTTCCATCCCCTCTTCTTACAGCTGCTGTATGTTCACTAGTTATGGGACACCTAGTATAACTTAGTTCATTCTGCATTTATTCCACATAAACCGTTAGCAGGTGCGGCGATATTCAAAACTAAATGTCAGAAAGTAAAGGACAATTAAACATTAAACATTTGGAATCAAATTCTGTAATTAAAAATTTCTTATTACAGTGGTGAATTTGGGGTTGTCTATATTTTGGTAATAGTAATAAATGATTTATCCAACACAGAAGGCACGTTTAGTGCCAATAAAATATAAAATTATCATTTAAACAGTACAATATGACGGAATATTAAAATGTCACTATGATTCGTTAGAACTATAAGTTTTTCCATGCATAATTCATGATCATTAAATGTAGTATTTTATGTGAAGTACGTCGTATACATTTATATATTTTTACGAGACATATTTCACTTAATTAAACTTCTCGATACAGCCATTCAAATATAAATGATCTTGTCATACACTTTATTTAAGTAAAGAACAGTTTAACACGACTACAAGCTATTTAACTTAATATAAAAAATACGCTGTATCAAATTACGTTGTTTAATTATTTTTATGAAATGTAAAATTAAATTTTGATCATCATTTTTAACAATTAGTTTCGTTGAACTGTAGGAATTCCAACACCTTCTGTAATAAATTTATAGTTTGGAAATCGGAAAAATGTAGGCGCTGTATAATAGTTAGTTGACAGGTTTATTTGACAGTCAGACGTCACGCGATGCGAGATTTTTAAAGGGGTTTCCGAACAAAAATTAATTGTATTGACTATTTCACGCACTTATCAAATGAACCAATCAGAAGAGCTCTAGCCAATTTTCCGAGAGTTGATTTGACAAATGAGCGCGCGGTTAGAATTGGCCGTCAGATAGACATCAACCATAGACGTCAACCAATTTTCCAAAAGTTGATTTAACGAATGAGGATTATTTTTTGCAGGCTTTGCAATGTTTTAAAATCGGGTAGTCGCCATTTAATTTTAAGAGTTGTAGCAGATGAGAAGGAGTTAATAAGAGTCGTATGACTCTAATAACATTTTAGTTTTATCTTTATTCTAAATATAATTTTAAAAAATGTGTTTTTTCTTGTTTAGAATATTTAACGTTTTTTAAGTTTTTAAATGTACATCAAAACATATTTTAATACTGCTAGATAAAAGTAATTTTTCCAACCCGAAATATTTACTTTCTGTATAAAATATAATGCTTCGGCTATGATAACCTTCTACTCCAGCATTTCGTTGAAACATGTACATCCATTATTTCGTCTTTCCCCGTATCTCTTACACCCGTCAAAAATGTTCGCAGGAAAGCGACCCTTATTGTCTCCTGCAAGCACTGCTTTGTACTACAATTGTCTCTCCCCAACCACACATAAGAACTTTACAATACGGCCATAATTGAAAATATTTTACAACAATGGACAAATCTTCCGACCTAGTTACTCCTTTTTCGTCGTAATTTTCGAGAAGAAAAAATTCCTCTTCCATTGCCATAGGTGAAATGGAGAGGAACGTTAAATTAAGGCCGCGAACAGTCTTCGGATAAGTTTTTAATATCGCTAGTAGTCGGCAGGTCAGAATGTATGCATGTTGTGTTGCGAGTAGGAAACCAATTTGCCAGGAAGATTTATGTTCCTTCTACGGAATGTTCGCGAAAAGGAACAAACAATAATAATTTACGAAAAAAAATTAATGATACACAACGTAATATATTACGTATTATACAAGGATCTAAGCTGACTCATTTAATATCCAAGAGAAGATAATGTGTATTAACTACTAAGTAATAATTAAGTCGCAGTTATTTTCTTAAATTTAAATAAAGTCGATATTATTAAGAACCATTCTCACACTTACACCGAATTAGGAATAATATTTCTAAATCGTTATACCAGGTATAATGTATAATTTTTTCGATCGGTGTTCGATAAAAGTGGACTGTATTAATTTAATTAATTAACAAAGTAATTAAATTTGGACCAATTATATAAGCTTTTAAGTAACCCTTTGCTAAGACCAAGAAGGGATTACATAATACTACTTGACAAACACACGATATTTCAAGCTGAAACACATGGGGTATGCATATAGAAGAATCTTAATAGTGGATACCAAAGAAAACACACACATATTCTCTCTGACAGCCAGAGCGCGATAAAAGCCCTTAAATCAACACAGATAAAGTCCAAACTGGTCTGGGTGTGCCACCAGGGACTTCTGGAGCTGGCAAAATACAATAAGGTCACCCTGATGTGGGTGCCAGGTCATAGAGGAATAATGGGCAATGAAAAAGCAGACCAATTAGCAAGACAAGCATCAGAAACACCATTCACAGGGCCAGAACCTGTGCTTGGAATCAGCAAAAACCGATGCAGGACCCTGATTGACAAGTGGATAAAACAAAGACACCAACAACACTGGAACAAAGCGACGAGCAAATACCCAGCAAAGTCATGGTAGGGCACCCTAGCCAAACTCTAACGATTTACCTTGTGAAACTGAACAGAACAAAAGCACGCATTATAGTAGGTCTGTTGACTGGACACTACGGCCTGAGGAAACACCTGAACGCCAAAGGAATACTCAGAGATCCCGTGAATTGCATACTATATGGTGAAGAAGAAAAACAGCCTCTTACATTATCTTTGAATTCAATGCCCTAGGAAGCAGGAGTCACAGAACCTTCGAATAGATCCAGTCTCTTGCTTGTCAACCAACCAATCCTCTGCTACAAATGAACTTTTTCAACCTTCACATCGTTTAAGCGTAATTAAATTAACACAACTATTTTCTGACTATGAGGCCGACAAACGTTGAAAGCAACGCCCAGAGTATTTTTCAGCATTTTTTAGCTCGAAATATGTGGCAGTTATTGTGCAATAATTCTTGCGACAGACAGATTCATTTAAAATAACAAGTTTCTGTCCACTTCCGAAATAACCGGAAGTAGCATGCCTGTCAATATATTTTGTATAATATTTTATAATTTGTAATCTACACCTAGAAATTTTCATAAATATCGTGGAAGTAGTTTTTAATATAGAGATAGTTTAAGCTCGTCTTGAAAAACACTATATGGAAGCGAAATCCAATATAGAAATAAATATATAGAAATGTATATTTTAATATTCCAACAAAAAGAAGCAGTGCACCAAACGACACTATCAGCAGACATTTTGAAAGCGCACAATATAACAAGGGAGAAAGAAAACAAGAAATAAGAACATTATAAACAAAAAATTTGTTCCTCTAAGGAAGTCTTTTGGTCCATTGTATGATTTTTCTTACTCTTATAATCTTTTATCTTCCATTTTTTTAAATTATCCTTTTTCTTTTATTTTTTCGATTACTTTTAAAGTTTTCATGAAACTCATGTAAGTACTATTAATTCCTTATTTTGCTAGTATATGTGCTGTTTGACAATCTTTTGTTTTTACTATTAGCTTGATATTTCCGTTTTGTTTCGGTTGTCGGTCCAAATTTGCCGTTTTGCGTAGCTTTTACTTTCTTCACTCTGTCTCTTTGTTTCGGTTGTCAGTCCAAATTTGCCGTTTTGCGTAGCTTTTACTTTCTTTACTCTGTCTCTTCTTCATTTATTTATAGCACATAATTCGACTTGTTTCAATTTGTCAATTAATAGTATTTGTTCTCTTTAGTGATTAGGTCCATTTGGTAATGACCTTTAAAAGTAAATTGGACACACTTAGCTACTTTTAAATTTTGTTGTCATTTCTCCTTTTAAAATGTTAGCTTGTGTATTTTGTAACATATGTTACTTATCTCGGTGTTCCAATTTCATGATAAACTTTCTTGGTGTTACGAGTTTAAATACATTCTTTAAGTTGACAACAATAAAATTATAACTTATGATATGATAAAAACCGACTTTTTTTACACTAGAAGATGCAAAAGGAATTTAATTTTACGGATAAATATTGTTTATATTAAAAAATAAAATGCTGCTCCTGTAAAGGGTTTTTGATTTATATATTCCAGGCATTCCAAATGCAGTAAATACAGTAAGTCTCATGTTTTATTTTGGCCGCGGGTTAGCCCACATGTGTAAGACTTTTATTTTCCGTTACATGTTTTGTTCCAAGCAGTTAACTTCCAACTGTGTTTCGTTAATACTAAAAGTGAAGCACGGAATTTTAAACTCGACGTCGACTCAATCGCAATTGCAGAGATCTAGAGTGAGAAAACTTCCAATTTGTACCTCAGAATCTACAATGCTCCATCCTATGATAGGTCGGTTTTCTTTACAAGTTGGCTGTAAAAAAATACCACATGTTTTGTTGTTATAATCATTATTGTTAAAATTCTTATAAAAAACGATTTCAAATTGTTTATAACAAATTATAATTGTAATTAACAATAATCTGTTTATGTCAACCGTATTCTTATAAACTTTTTCTTATCATTTCATAAGCGGGAGCTATTTTCAATTTTATTTATTTATTTATCAATTAAAAATTTCTTTTAAATTATTATGATCAATAATCATTTGTTAGTAACAATATTCTATTGTTATAAACAATGCTTGATTATTACTAACAATAATTTTTCACTGTTATAGCGTCTTTAATGCTATTCTCTCATTACTGACAATAATTTAAAATTCTCCAATTCCTATTTTTGTTTTTTAAAACCATCTCGTTTATTGAAATATTGTCATCATATTTTTTATACAAATATTCTTAACATACATACATACATATAGTCACGCCTTTTTCCCGTAAGGGTAGACAGAGACCACTTCCTTTCACTTGCTACGGTTCTTTTTACAAAACAATGTTGATCTCATCGAGGTCGACCTCTACCTACTTGTCCATTTTCAATCGCATTTTAAACTTGTTTCATCAATCTTCCTTTATCCATCCTTTCTACGTGTCCAAACCATCTAAGCATTCCTTTATCTATCTTTGTAACCACATCTTCTTTTACACCACAGCGTTCTCTTATCTCACTATCCTTTACTTTATCCAACCGAGTCACTCCGGCTATACTTCTCAGACAAATTATCTCCGCAGCATTAATCCTATTTTTATGCCTTTTCTTCTTTTCTTTTCCTAACATGCAATAATCATATTATTCAAAAGATCTTAAAATTCTGTATTAAAAATAGCATAATTTATAAATTGCAAATTCAGGTAGATTACCATTTTTATCAGCTTTTGCGGAAAATCTAATCAGTTTTTAAGTTGCGTAATTATGCGTCGAATGCAATTGGTCCCACGTCGATATCATTTTTTGTTCTCGAGATAATCGAGCCGAAATATAATTCTAAAAGTTTACCTTTTTTTTTAGTTATTTGGTTCTTCTTAAAAAAACAGATTGACCGATTTTGCTGAAAATTTAATCAGTATTAAGTTCCGTAATTATGCGTCGAATGCAATTGGTCATACGTCGATGTGATTTTTTGTTCTCGAGATAATCGAGACGAAAAATAATTCCGAACGCACATACGAACAGATGCACAAACGTATACACACACACAGACGTCCACTTAAAAACTATTGTATTCGACTCTGCGGACCTTGAAATATGGAAATATGTCAAAATTCGGGATTCGCAAAATCGGACAAATTACTATAACGTTCCACTGGAAAGTTAACAATTTTATTGTCGTTTAATTTTAGATTTTGTATGATGTAACTGTTATGAATAAACAGAATAAAAAGAACTGCTTGTGCATGGGCTTAATAAATTTTAATTTACCAATAATAATAAACATATTAATATTTAATAAACATTATTTTAACGTGTCTTAAGGCACCTGATATTTAAAAATCTGCTTATCAAAATATGTAATAAAAGATATTAAACAAAGTAAGGATAGTTAAAAATAAAAAATTAATAGGTGTATCCCGTATAAAACAAATATTTCCACGCTGTTGTAGAAACAATAGTTGAGGGCGAGACTTGAGGGCAAAACTGTCAATTAGGAACTTTTCCTGACGACAAAGACTTCGTTGGTTTGTTTTTAAATAGAGCTAGAGAAGCGTCTCATAGTTTTTGTTTAGTCGATATTTTTTGCAGTAGAAGTTGAGCTGTTGTTTTATTCCGATGAAAAAGAGTAAAAAGTTGATGAAAACTGTTTTGGGGTGAGAGCTGAAGCCGAAGTCATTAATCATGAAAAAGAAATCGGGATGGTTCTGTTTAATAAAACAGAAATATTCATTGGATTTCGACTGAATCATTCATTCACCATTCGATGTGTTTTGAATGTATTAAATTACCTCTTTTAGATACCACCTACTTGAAAACTAATAGGATTGTAACGTTTTACTTAAATCACACTCGGGGTTCGAATTTTTTTTTATATGACCGAGGAATGACGCAATTTCCATTTAGCCAGTAACTATAGTACTAATATTATTCAACTTGTATGGGATTAAGGCTATACTTTTTACACTCAGGGGTCATTCAGAGTGACTTACAGAAAAGGTAGACCACGGTTCAGTTAGGAAATGTTTACTTTTGGTTAGGTAACAAGTGATTTACTTACATTTAGCAAATACTACAGTTTTAGATTGCATGCTTTGATGAATGTCAGTAACAGGTTGTATACAGGCAGCTTTTTTAATGCTAGCAGGTGCATTAAGTTGAAGGGAGGGAGAATATGGATTTTTATTAGTTCCCTATACATTACTTCTCTATGCTGGGTATATTTATTACATGCCAAGAAAATGTGATCCAAATCACATGTACAATTGCAACTGTCGCATAAGTTCGAATCCACTACATTTACTCTACTGAGGTGAGCATGGCCAAATTTAAGTCTACTAATGGTGACAATACTACTTCGAAATAGTCGATAGTTGATGTACCAATGTTGGTTGGAAATTTCTGGATGTAGAAGTGTATATCTTGTGGGCTTGCTACGACAATATTCGTGCCAGAAGTGTCTCCCTCTGTCTTTCAATTTAATTTAATTTTGATTTATGCAGTTATCAATCATCATTCATTCATTCATTCATCATCTTGTTATGCATGGTATGTCCTCTTTCAACGGCTTCTTTTGCTAAAATGTCTACATGTTTATAATGTCGAAGTCCGATGTGTGCTTTTATACATACAAATTTTATGCTAAACTCTTCTTGGACTAGCTTATTTATAATCAGTTTGATTTTTGGGATAATTTGATTTTTAAAAGTGGCATTAATATCGAAAGGTTGACTTATACTCGTGAGAACTAATAAGGAATCCGAATCCTGAATTTTTATGTCAAAGTCGTTCGATAAATTCCAGAGCTATAACAATTCCAATCGCTTCAGCGGAAAAAATAGAAGTAAAAATGTGGAACGCTTTTGCGTGTCATCCTTGCGCAAAGACCATGCTAATCTTCTCTGTATCGTTCCAATTTTAGTATATGTATATATTAGTATATATTATATTTAACACATTTATTTTAGAACTTTACAATCTATCTAAACTAGTGAAAACACAATGATCAAACTTTAGAATACTGACTGAATCCCGCAAACGGAGGCCAATTTATATATTAACGTTAAAACGAGAAAAGACAAGAAGTTTCTAAATATAATCAGACTATTTTATTGAAAATTCTAGATTGGTCGAGAAGGTACTGGAACATCCTCGTCATTGGCTGTGACGTCACCGTACCGCCCAGCTCACTTACTTTACAATCCAGTGGCGTATTGCAAAATCGTTACAGTATGCAGGCTTTTTAGTTGATGCTACTTTGAGGGAGCGAAGATACGATTATCATTCGGGGCAAGGCGAATGAAAAAAGAGGATGAGTTAGACAAAGGCAGGATATGGCTGTGGTACTATCTGTTTAATGGGTAGATTTCCACTTGTATTATCTCTTTTTGATTTAATAAACTGATTTGTGTACTGTATATTGCATCAACTAACTTTGATGTACTATTAAATAACACTTAAAATCTTTTTGATGCGATATGTAAATACCTTCTATTTAAGTTAGTACCTTTTTTGAATAAACAAAGTTTTAATTACTAAGTACTACAAAATTAAGTTTTTCAGTGTTAATTGAGTTCAATTCAAAAGTAAGAAATGTCAAATTATGACGTCATATGAAAACAATTGTTCATAAATTCAACACCATCAGGATTATCACAACCCAAAAGATTTAGTCGGAAAGTTGACTTAATTGGGAAATTTTTTTTGTCTCCTGAAAAAGTTTCGTAAAACCGATGGTTTTTCCAGAAAATGAAATAATTTAGTAATAAGAAAAAATTTATTTCATACAATAAATGTTGGATATCGAATGAATTGAATACACATAAACCGCACACAAAAAATGGTGGCAATCTATCAGCACGTTTTCGAGCAATAAAAAATAATAATAATTTTCGTCTAAACGAAGCATTTTTGGATATAAGTAACTTAGGCTAAATCGATCTATTTTTCGCCCAGGTGTCGCCCTGTTGTCCACGTATTTTCCGGACACCTTGTACATGTTGAATATTTTTTCTTTTAGAATATTCCAAACGGTTTTGAGACTAACATTTACTTGTTGAGAAATTTCTTTGTCGATCATTTTAAATAATTTGAATTGGAAGGAATTCCAAGTTAACATTGAACAACAAAATACTTTTATTTTACGGATATCTCGATATTCAACATTTTTTTTGCCAAATTTGGTTTTGAAACGTGAAAAGTCATAAGACAAACGCACTCTGGTACCGGTAGAATTACTTCTTTTAATTTAAATGCACACAATCCAAAAAATTAAACAGCAATTTATTAATATACAGGGTGTTAGTAAATAAGTGCGACAAACTTCAGGAGATGATTCTGCACGAAATAAATAATGACAGTTTGCTAAATAAACGTATGTCCACAAATGCTTCGTTTTTCTAAATACGGGTTCTGGTTTAATGTTATTGTCTTTTTTTTCTTCTTCTTGCTGTAGGACGTGGTCCTGTTTGATTTGTCATCCTAGATCCTGTGATGTGGACGTCCAGCTGTCGTGCCATCTTTTTGGTGGTCTTCCTGGTAGTCTCTTTGTATTGGATTTCTGTGTTTTCCTTCCTTTACTGTTGTTCTCATTAGTCTTTTCGTATGTGATGTCTCTGCCCTTGTTTCGGCTGCGTATGTTAGCACTGGCCTTACACATGTCTTATATATTGATATCCTACTTTCCACGCTCATGTATTTGTTTCTCCATATTATATCCCTCAGGTATCCCTATATTCTGGCCGCATTGTTGGCTTGTGTCTTTACTTCCTCCGTGGTATGTCTGCTGTACGGTAAATGTATTCCGAGGTAGTTGAAATTCATTACTTGGTTTGTTAACCATTAGTTTACGCCTGATGAAGTTCTTGGCTATCACCATTGATTGGGTTTTCTTGTGGGATATCATCATGTTTTGGTTTAATGTTATTGTATTAGATATTACAAAAATAAAAAAATACGCGTTAAGATATTTTATTTTTTGCATAAAAACGGCGCCCCATATGAAAAAAAAGGCAAGAAAGATTTTTTGTCACTTTACCGAGAAATTGAAACAACCCCAAGTCCTGCGAACGAAACGTTTTTTTCAAAGATGGTTTCCAACAAGAAAGCAACAGCATGGATGGAAAATCGCCTCCCGAATCGATATGAGTGGCGCCAAAACATTTGCTTCGTCTACTCTTTGCTGGTTATTTAACTTTTTCTTAGTACGAATAGTAGGTATCCACCCTCGTAAATAGTTATTTTCTTTTTGGGTCAATGTCTCACTAGGGACGGTTTATGGTTTTATTGAATTTATCCTTTCAGATTATTTAGGGTATTGAGGTAAATTGTCGCCTGGATTTCTACGGGGAAGGGATATAAATTCATTCTTGACCTGCAATGTGTGAATTGAATATTT
This sequence comes from Agelastica alni, assembly GCA_950111635.1. Taxonomy (NCBI): domain Eukaryota; kingdom Metazoa; phylum Arthropoda; class Insecta; order Coleoptera; family Chrysomelidae; genus Agelastica; species Agelastica alni. The sequence continues at coordinate 81,054,395 of OX467710.1, read as the reverse complement.
TTGTAAAGAAGAAATTTGTTTGGCGTAGAATTTTTTTTTATTTATATTTGTAATTTGTAGCAGAACGCTATCGACTATTCAACATAAGTCATCATCCGCAAGTATGTAAGTTTGAAAAAATTTGTTTTGAAACTTTTTGTAACATGATTTATATTGGGTTAATGTTTGTCAGGTTATACAACAAGAAGTCCATCATGTAGATGTGATAAAATTAATGCGATAATTAAATTAAAACCTCTTAAAAAAATTCACCCAAAACGGTTATAAAGCGGTGATTTGAAAATGTTCAACCTTTCTTCTTCAATCTTTGGTAGTCCTTATAGCTTTGGCAAGACAGGGTTGCCAGAAATTAAAGGATGGGGAGCAGAACATTCTTTAAACAATTCTTTTTTTTTAGTTTTAAGTTGAAATAAATAATTTCAATCATGTCACAATAAGTTTTATCAAACTTAAGTGCACGAAATACAATTTTTTTTACTTCTTTACTCCATAACGTGCACACAGCTCCAAACAATTCCAAATATGTTTAAATCCACATTTGTTAGTTTGGGTAATAGACTAAACTTTGCAAAGTAGTGTTAATGTTTACTATAACTAACACTAATTGACTTTAATATTAATAATTGCTAATGGCTACGTTATTCACATAAAAGCAATGCAATCAATCACACGAACCGTTCTTTAATTTTTAATAGTCCATTAGGTATTTTGATTTACATGCACCTTATTCATTCAAATGCAGAATCTAATTGAAAATAAAACGCCTTAGAAATTCTTAAACAATAGTCGCATTCCTCCATGTTATACCTCCGTAACTATGCAATACTTATTTGAATAATGACAATCGTAAAATTGAGCGGTGGAAAGATGAATTGCACATTACAAATTTTAAGTTGTAAAATTTTACAACCGCGCATGAAACAGCAGCGTAGCTAACCAAAAAATTAGTATATTACACACCTAGGGCAGTAAAGTAAGAAATGTGTCAGAGCAAATATTTGTTGACCGAGGCGAAGACGAGGTCATCAAGAATTAAAAAATTTCTATTTTCGATATCTGAAATTTGTGAAGCTATTCAGTAAACATTCATTTTTGTGCAGATGCAGTTTTGATAAAAACGCAACAAAAAAATTTTGATGTTCGTTGTATATTTGGCTGTACAGTGTATATATGTGTAACAAGCAGTTCGGCATTTTCTCACGAGCCAACTCTGCCCGTATGCTACACCAAATAGTTCGAGTGTCCGAAAAAGGATAAAAAAAATTGCAAAAGTTCCAACGGACCGGTTGGCGGTATTCGCGCGAACACAAAGTTGTTCTCATTTATTGCCGTTTATTTCGGTAGATTCTCTCTGCAACAGTGTTGCCGATACAAGGCCAATATGATACCAACGACTAAGGTTGCGCAAACCCCAAAAGAAGCTTTAACTCACTTTTCACTCGTTGAGGTCCTGGTTAAGATCTTATTTTGGTCGTTTATTGCTTAAACAGAGAATTTAATATATACTGCAAAAGAAATTGTCTTGAAAGAATACTACTCTGGACAAAAAAAAATGTGACTGTACTTTTAAAAATGCACGGGCTATAAATATCGATGTGTATATACAGAGTGTCCAACTAAGTCGGCACCAAATGAGAAACTTGTTTTATTGTTGTTATTCCAAATAAAAAGTTTTGCATGGCTTAACACCCAAAATATAATAATCGTGTATCAATTGTTTGCATTCCTTTAGCAGGTTTGTCGACAGATGTAAATTTGACTCACGTGTAAGGTACCTTCATTTTTCATAATATTTACAAGTGTTAGAAAAAAAAGTTGATCCTAATTGAAAATTACGGCTATATATCCAATATAATTCATCCCCCGTGAAAAAACAGATTTTGTTATTTTTACAAACTCTTTTCTGTATTAGCATTTATAAATTATGTCTCCAGATCTACTTTTAATCTAGGAGGCATTGACAAATTCTGTGTAGTAGCAATTTGTCTAAACAATAAATGTTTTATGATTTGCAAAATTATATTATAATTTATTTATTAAAGATCGTTTTTTATGATAGATAAATAATATTACCAGACGACTGGTGCAAGGCTGTTATCGTGCCGATTTACAAGGGAAAAGGTTCGCAGCAAGACTGGAAGAACTACCGAGACATTAGTTTACTCAGAAGTCGACAAACTGTATGCAAAGATATTGATTAAAAGAGTGACGAATGAAACTGAGATAATGATATGGGATTTGCAAGCAGGATTTAGAAGAGGAAGGAGATGTATGTATCAGGTCTTTTTATTACAAGGTGTATTCGAAAAATTCTTGGTCAGGTCTATTGCGCTTTTATAGACTTAGAAAGTGCCTATGGCAGAGTGGTGAGGAGTGAATTGTGATCCACATTATCTAAGTATAGGGTGAGCGGTAGTTTAATACGAGCACTGGAATCACTTTACGAGGATTCCTCTGCTTGTGTCAGGATAAACGAATCTTACACGGACTCGTTTAACATTGAAAAAGGTGTGAGATAGGGATGTGTGGCTTCGCCATGGCTGTTTAACTTATACATAGACGATTGTTTAAGTCGTTAGTAAGCAGACAGTTCCTTAAAGCTAAATAACCGTAGCGTTGTTCATAAAGAGCTCTTTCGAACTGGTCAAACAGTCAACAAAAAATATTATTTTGGCCGTTTGCGGCATTAATTCGTAAAAAACGACCAGAATTATGGCAAAACAATTCATGGTTTTTGCATCACGATAATGGACCACCATCTCATACTTATTCGTCAGTATTTCATCAAAATTCAAGTAAATGTTGTTCTGTAAGCACCGTTATGGCCAGATGTGGCTCCGTGTCACTTTGTTTATTTACTCGATTGAAATTACCACTTCGTGAACATCGCATTGAGTCAATATAAGCCATACAGAAGAATCGCTAACCGCTTTGAGGGCTATACGTCAGTATTTCATCAAAATTCAAGTAAATGTCGTTCTGCAAGCACCGTTTTTGCTAGATGTGGCTCCGTGTTTCCTCGATTGAAATTACCACTTCGTAAACATTATATTGAGTCAATATAAGCCAAACAAAATAATCGCTAGCCGCTTTGAATGCTATACCCGAAACTGAGTACAATAAGTGTTTCTAAGACTAGAAGAAACGTTGGAATAGGTGAATTGAAGTAGACAAAATAAATTTGGATGAGTAAAATATTTTCTGTGTTATTTAATCAGTCTCATTACTTTTTATAACAGAAAAGGGGGGTTATGAGTACTGTGATATACAAGATATCAATAGTTAAAAAATGGCTATAGTACACCAAACATTTTTAATTATTACAAGCCAATTCTCAAACGTTTTCGGCGTCCTTTTGAGAATTGGCTTTTAATATTTAAAAAATGTTTTTTTAACTATTGATATCGTGTCATTACTTTTTGTCCAGTATAGTATTACGAATATTAAGGCAACTCTGATACGAATCATTTTAAAATTTAGAAAGCGTAATGGTTAAAAGTAGCAACGAAATCGACGATGTTATAATAATTAAATTTGATAGAGAAAATTTACTACCACTAAATACCCTCCACGACATTCCAATTGGTTAAATATAGGAGGAATGCATTCGAATTGAATGCAGACGCGCCGGCAACACCGCTAACCAGTTATAACCGAGTAAAAATATCAAAAAGCGAAGGAGTCCAGCTGAGAAGAAAATGTTTTGCGATTGCATTCTTGTTCCAGATTTTGTGTTGTTTTCATTTATTAAATTGATGAACAATTGCGAATGCAACTCGTTTTTACGTAAGTCGGGGTATCATTACATGTAAACGTTATAGTTTTTACGATTCCAGCTGAGTTTTAATGACCGTTTATACGTTTCGAATGGATATTCGTCGTACGTCAAGAACCCGTTAAGTAATAATGCTGCTGCATTTGATTTATATTATGCGTACTTAATATTTATCTGATTACGTGTAAGTTAAAGTACTTTGCAAAATACTTAAAACGAAAAAAAATATTGTAACACCTACAAAGAGGATGCCGTAAAACACTATTTTCTAAATTGGTAGTATTTTCTCCAGTTTGTGCAATATTATACAACTTTCTTTTATCTGATTATTATATACAGGGTGTGGCGCGAAAAGTTTTGATTAAAATTAATGGCGGATACAGTTATATTAAAAATATGAAATTACGAAGCTGTAGGTTTTGGATGACGTAAATTTTTTTTTACTGAAAATAGTCGCAAAAAGGGTAGACCTATCGTGTGGGCCGCGGTCGGCTGCACTGCGACTATTAGAAGGGGAAAGGATTATAGTAAGGAGATGATTGTGAACCCGCTTTTTGAAAAGTTGCAGGTCATGCTTCTCTGGAAAAACTGATTTTGGAAGCTTGTTCCATTCTGTAGCAGCCCTTTAAAAGAAGGATTCTTGATGAAGATTGGTCCTTGTAGTGTCAATCTTGAGAGTAAATGGGTGAGACTGATCAGCGTGCCGAGTTCTTTGGCCGAATGTGGCCAGTGGTGGTATAAGAGTTTTTATTTCTCTGGAGCATCTGCCATGGAAATATCTGTAGAGTTATGTCTGATCTGCAACTCTTCTTCTTTGTTCTAGTGGGTGAAGGGTATCTGTGAGAGTTGAGATGTTTATCAACCCAAAACATTAATTTTGTTTGTCACTGTCCACTAGTGGTTTATTTTGATTAATTTTTGTCTTAAATTGACCAAACTGACGGCAGTTTTTAAGCATTCTTCTTACAATATCACCAGTTGCATTTGGTAGATTTGGATATCTTTCTGAAAAAACGCGGCAAGTCCGTTCAACAATTCTATTACACTCGCCGTTAATAATAATAAGATTTAAAAAATCATCATTAGTAAATTCTACATTTGCCATTATTTACTATGAAATACAAACTGGTAAGGAAAACTGTCAAAACAACATAAACAATTAATGTTCTAACTATTAAATATTTGACAGCCAAGGCCTCCCCTTTAATAATGTCAAAAGAATTAAGTAGTGTTTTGTTTTAACCAAGATAATGAAATATCTCAAAAGTGGTTGGATTTAGGTATAGAGAATACTGATACCAAACGAATTGGCTTAAAATAATACAGTGGAAAATGTAATAAAATACAGGATGTTCTATTTAAAGTAAGCAACTTATAAATGATTTAAATTGTGCATGTTGGCGGCTAAGTTTAAAACACTCTGTATGAAATATTAATGAGTTGGACCTATGGAGTTAACGGGCAAGTGCTTGTTGTTAATTGGTTACAATTTTACATCACAAGCTTCGTTATTAATGGAGATATCGTTATTCAATGCGGACCAAGATTTTTTCAAAATTTTGAAAAATTCGAAATATCTCGAAAATACTTCATATTTGGTATAGGACATTATGCACAAATTTTATTTAAAATTTCATAAAGAATTCTAAAATCAAATTAAAAATATTTGGTTCTATTGAAAATAACAAATTTGACGTCTACTTCCGGTATAACCGGAAGTGTCACTGAGCTACATCGCATTACGCTAGACGAACGATTTTCAAGACATTGGATGGGCAGAAGTGGTTTTATAGGATGCCCGGCAAGATCTCCAGATCTAACACCACTTGACTTTTTTCTGCAGGGCTATTTTATATAAAACTAAAAAACTAAAGCTTAGAATAACTGAAGAATGTAGACGAATTACTAGCGAAACTTTGCAAAGAGTTCTAAGAGAAGTTAAAAATAGGTTATTTTATTGCCTACAAAATAACGGAGCAGTCTTTGAACAGTATATAAAAATGTTACAGTAAAAAAACATTCTTTATTAACACTCTGTACCTCGAAAACTTAGAAACTACACTTAGAAAGACTAAAAACAACAAAGCCCCAGGAAAAGACGGTATAACTGCAGACATAATAAAAATAGGTAGGAAGATACAAAGCATCCAAAGGCTTTTTTATCTTTGTCTTCAAAGTCAAAACATCCCAGATAATGGAACAACCCAATAATGATTCTTATACACAAAAAAGGCGATAAAACGGATCTCGAAAACTATAGGCCTATTAGTCTCCTTAGCCACCTGTTTAAACTCTATACTCGAATTTTTGAGAACAGGTTGAAAGCTAAACTAGATTTTTATCAATCTCGGGAACAGGCTGGCTTTCGATCCGATTATAGCACAAACGACCACCTTCAATGTCTAAAAACCTTAATAAAGAAAACAATCGAGTATAACCGACCATTGGCTCTGATATTTGTCGATTTCCGTAAGGTTTTCGATACCGTAGAACTTCACGCAATCCTTGCGGCATTACAAGAGTGCAGAATTGATCATGGATACTGTGATATCATCAAAAATATCTACACAAAGGCAAAAACAACAACACATCTTTACTCCACCACTAACAAAATAGAAATAAAACGGGAGTCAGACAGGTCGATACACTATCCCCGAAATTGTTCATTACAGTCCTCGAACATGCATTTAAAAGACTGAACTGGGAGCAAAAAGGCGTCATTATTGACGGAGAAAGACTTCACCATCTCCGCTTTGCGGACGATATCGTTCTCCTGGCCGACAACCTTAGCAAAGTCAAATATCTACAAAATATAACACAAGAGGTGGGATTACATATAAACTTAACAAAGACCAATATGATGACAAACATGGTGCCTAGCGAACCTATAAAGATTTAAAATGTGTGCGTCGAAATAGTGGACAAACATATGTATCTGGACCACGAGATAAGAATTGACAGTGATAACCAGACATGTGAGCTGTCCAGAAGAATCACCATGGGCTGGGTGGCATACGGGAGGATGAGAGATGTGTTCAAAGAGAATATTCCGATAAGTCTAAAAAGGAAAGCTTTCAATCAGTATATAATGCCAGTTTTTTCATATGACGCAGAGACCCTAACACTTACTAATGCATCTATAAGATAATTACAGGTAACTCAGAAAAATAAAGAAATCGATGCTTGGTCTGAGCCTAAGAGAACGTGTTGGAAATGAAGATATACGAATAAATTCACAGGTAAATGATGTCGTGGAGCATATACTAAGATCAAAATCAAAATGGAAATGGGCCGGACACATAGCAATGAACGAAGACCGCTGGACAAAGAGGATACTGGAATGAAGACCGAGAGCCGACAAACGCAGCAGAGGTCGACCTCCCAACCGATGGAGCGACGATTTCAAGAGGATTGTTACAAACTGGATTGCGACTGCCCAAGACAGGAAAACATGGAAAGACCTTGGGGAGGCCTATGTCCGACAGTGGACACGAGGGGCTGTATGATGATGATCTCGAAAACTAAAGATTTTTCAATATTTGTACCCGACTTCGATATTATGATATTATTTTATGAGAAGACCACAAACGTTTGTCGGTCAAATCCTAAAACACTCTTTATATCGTTATCCCATTTCTTTAAATTAATAGTTTTTTCCATAGTTTCTATTATAATTTTACACTTACACAGTTATTATTGATATGTCCTGCAGGGTCACTTATATTCTCCAATAATTTTAATAATAAATAATTTTCGTTAAATTTTTACTCAGTTGTCATTCCATTTACTTAGTGTTTATAACGGTTACGATAAGTAAGTAAATTAGTATTCTGTAAAAACGTCGTTTTAGTTTCTTCATTATTTACACTTTGTACTGAACTTTTTACAGTTTCTATTCAATTTATACACAATATTATTATTATTTACTTGATTTAACGTTAGCATTCTTCCTATCTCATTTCCTAATGGCTCCATATGGTTTCAGACTCCGGCATTCAACATCAAAATTTGCATAATGATCGCATAAATATTAGAACATTCTTGTTCGCCACAAGGTTTCGCGGCAATTTTTCATTTAAATTTAAATTTTGCTCTATCCGCTATGGGCGGTAAATTGAAATAGACGATACACAGTTAATTAGATCTACGAAGAAAGCCTCTATTATTAAAGAAATTAGCAATCCTTATTTAATAGTTCCGTCAAATTTAAATTTTCATCAAAAGTTTATTAAATTCTAATAATTGGCAGATTCTTTCTGCAGGCAGATTCTTTTTGTTTCTTTTAAACCTCCTAATATGTTCGGGTCAATCAACGTGACCCAATTACGTTATTTTACTGCCCCTAAGTCTTTTATTTATTTAACTATTTTTTTGACGTTTTATGACTTAAGTATACTACTTTTTTATGACTTTTACTACTTTACTCTTATAACTTATTTCTTGATTCACAGATTATTTTTAATGCATTTGTAAGAAATAATAAAAACATATTCTACTCAAAAACTATATTTATCGTAAAGCGTATTCAAACTATCTCCCGATTACAAAAATGCCTTTATTTACTGTCGTCCTTTTCTTTAGATACCTAATCTCCAGATGTGCTCGTGTACCCAAAAATCTCTCCTTGCATACAGGGTGGATCCAAATATATCTTACACATTTGTACACACCGTGTTCAGGTCAATATAACCCAACGATTAGTTTGGTTAAATTTTGATGTTCAAGAGTTATTGTCCCAATCATACATTGCTACATTTTTTAATCAAGTTCAGGATGCATGTTACCTGCCCGCACTTAACGACAAGTATATTTCTGTCGGTGCTTGTCTGTATCTTCTCGTATATTATTCTGCCATTTATTACCCAGGTCTCAGTTTTGCGGTAAATATCAAGCTTAAAGCAATTAAAAACATTCACCCATGTATTTTTTATGGGATATACATATTATACAGGGTGGCCAACCAAAAACAAAACAGCCATTTGCAGGAACTCCACTACTTTCAACCCCAAGCGAGGGTAAGAATTACCCCCAAAATTTTTAAATGGCATTGGGGGTCGAATAAGATGTCTTTTGAAAGCTCTGACAATTCTCTTTATAATAGTCTTTAAATTTTACGTTTTCTCGCAATACTTTAAAAAAAATTACATGTTAAAATTATTATTATTATTTAAGTTGCCTACTTACTACTTAATTGATTAAATGTTCAAACTGATGACCGCCCGCTTCCATACAATAATAAAGATTTTGTTCAATACGTTCACGCGCATTCCGAAGAATTTCTGGAGTAAATCGACGGCACTCGTCAAAAATAACGGAAAAGAGTGTCCCCCTTTAATAAAAAATCGACGGGTTTAAGCGTTTCTCTATAACGTTGACGAGGTTCCTGCAAATGTTTTCGGTTGGCCACCCTGTATTTATATAAGCCGTTAATTTAAGTTTTTAAAAAGAAGCTCTGTATGGTGCTATTTGCGAGGATCACAAAGTGAGCGGTCTCTGGTATCTTATTTTTTAAACCGCTTCGAATGTGAACAACAAAACAAAATAGCATATTTTATTCCCGCTAGCTTATTCTTTCTTTTAAAACATATCTATAAGGACGTACTGTTCAGTTCCACAGTGCTTTTCTTGCTGTATACAACATCGTAACAATAATCAAACAAGATATTCCCTATCCTTCCTCATCTTTCTGAGAACTTCTTTGTTTTTTGTATTAGCAATCCATGTATTTATAGCAAGCACTCTTCTGTGAAGCCTTACCTCTATTGCTTCCAATTTTTTCAGGGTAGCTTAATTTACTGTACAAGGTACCATGCCGTACAAAAGCATGGAAAATACGTAGTACCTTGATATTCTTAAGATTGGGTATATACCCTAAAAATGACATTTATATGATCGATCTTGCTCCTATAAAATATTTGAACCCCTGCGCACCATCCCATATAAAGGGTGTTTTAAAAAAAGATGACCCTGTCTCTAGGATAGGTAGAAAAATGGAAAATTATTTGGGGTTTGATAGGTAAAAAATTTTCGTAACGCCATCCGTATTCAAGATAAAGGACGTTGAAGAAAAATAAATTATACGCATTTATTACGATTTTGCGGAAACTACTAAAAACATTGTAATGAAATAATGTTTTAGAAGCTGATACATCCCATGAATTTGTTTTTATATCTGACTCTCATAGAGGGCGCTAGTTACACGGTTTGTACCAAGTAGTATTGAACATAACTTTTTTAAGGTTAGATTTATTAATCAAAATTTCCAGTGAACTTAAGCATCATTTAATTTTACACCAAAGAGGTAATCTTGGTAAAACTCGTTACTGTATACCGTTTCCGGAATATTTTGATTTGAAAATTATGAAATAATAACCAAATTTTTTTTCTTCAACGCCCTTAATCTTGAATACGGATGGCGTTACGAAAAATTTTTTCTAAGCAAACCCCAATTATTTTTCAGTTTTCTACCTATCCTAGAAACGGGGTCACCTTTTTTTGAAACACCCTGTATATTATAAACATATAGACATAATTATTGATAGAGCAAAACTACTTGTGCATTCAATCGTCAAATCATAAACTACATCCTTTTAATACTTCAAAAATTTGTTAACGTCTACAATAATCATGTTTTTAAACATACACCTCATTTATAATAAAAAAATATTTGAAAATTTTGCTTAGATTTTATGTAATAAAATATATAAATCGTACAATTAATGGGGTATATTTCAAAAACTAATAAAACTTTTTGAAAGAAACCTCTTTTATTGCTTTCTTTAATGTAAAAGGCAGTTTTTTTATTATTAATATTACTGTAAACGATCTTAAAATATTTTTATCCTAATAACCACGTAATTGTATTATTTAAAAATAATATTTTCTTTCCGTGTCTATTATAAGATTTATGATTTTTATTAAAAAATATGTAGATTATAGATCATATAGATCTTAAAAAAAGAATCAACTGTACTTATAAAGTAATAATTTGTAGAAATTATTATATGCTTGTACTTAGGTAATATAAATTTTATCTTGATTTTTGAGTGTTATTCTATTTTTATTATTCCATTGTTTTTTGAACACACAATCATATGAATGTAAAGAAAACAATCCCTACATTACAGAAAATCCACCGAATCGAAGATAAAATGCCGTATTTACATCATAGTCCAACACCTTGCGATTTCCCGAATAAATAAAATATGAAGAGTAAGAAAATACTCGATGAGTATTTATTCGATGAGTATTTATTCCGACCATTAGAAAGAAAACATGCACGTATTGTCTTAAAAATGTTCTAGCAATTGTGTGGCAATATTATTGGAAGCAATAATTTGTTGCATTTTACTTGTGATAGGCGTATTTATCAAATTGTGAATATTTGAATGGTTCCAATAATCGATTGAATTCGAGTGGTGAATTACTCTGACAATGGTGTATATCTAAGAGTCAAACGACAATAGGGTGCTTCCGGTAGTAAAAAATAAATTAGAAAATTCCATAAACATTAAAATTTATGTAGAAATATACTTAAATATTCTGATTTTGAGTCATAAAAGCACATTATTGTTTTATTATATTGAAATTAAAAGTCGTATTTTTTAATATGTATATCACGTGACCTAAAACACGAGCCTCCATGGTGTGACGTCATATAGGCAGGTCAGTCAGTCAGTCAGTCAGTTCTGGGTGTCATGAGACACCCAGAAAAGTATGTCATTCTACATCTTATAATACAGGGTAAGATTAATAGTAAGAGACACCCCGGCAGACGAAGAACTTCCTGGCTCAAAAATCTCGGACAGTGGTTTGGTCTCACCACTATACAACTTTTCCCGAGCGGCTATCAACAAAATAATGATTGAAAACATGATAGCCAGAATGATCGCCGACGATCGTTAAACGGTCATGGCACCTAGAAGAAGCAGAAGTCAGTGCATTTCATTTGTACCTATTTATTTATTTAAATACAAACCGGTTTGTAAAATTAGACAGTACGAACCTGCCAAAAATTGATTCAATGATGGTTTCAAAGTTCTCTGCATGTAACCCAGACTTATGTTCTGCCAAATTCCGGAAATTTTTTACTGTAAACAGTATTCTTTGGTATATTTGATTAAAAGATTTCATTAATATTCTCTTGAGTATTACAACCAAAGCGTGACATTTTGAAATATTGAATATTTGAAATGTCAAAATCGAATTGAAACAAAATGTAGGTATCCATAGCAAGCAACATGATTGAGTGAAAACAGCCCATGGGATCTGTTTTCAGTATAATGTTGGTTTGATTCGTTGTGTTTAATCAGATGACCACAAATTAACTGATTTTATTGGATTTCTACCTGAGCAAAAAATTTTTAATGAAAGAATCCCTCAGAAACAGTATTACTTTTCCAATTTTACTTTTAAGTCGTTGTTTACAAACAAACTGGCTTGACGTCAAGTGGTTGTCAAGGTAATAGATATATTTCGTTAATCTCAAGGCAATTGATCCTAACTAGAATATTTTCGCTTTAATTTCACAAAATATAATCAAATAGTATATATATAGTAAATAACTATTAAATATTTGTTTTGAAATTATATCACATCACTTCGTATGATTTATGTCGAATGTTGGTTCATCCATTCTTTTACTAATTGTTGCTGGCAAAATTAAGTACATCGATGTAATTAACATTTCTATAATAACTAAAATGTTTAAAATATGCCCAACATAAATTTTAAATTGCAATCTTAATTAATTTGACTAAATAGACGAATAGACCGATGTTTTCATTATCACATTTTGCAACGTTGCCGGTTAATTAGATGCACGCAATTTGCATAAAGTTCAGTAGATAGGCCAGTGCTGGTACATGCTGTCTGTTGTTAATAATGACTGTCACTCGGACGCTAAAAACAACAATCACTTATAGAACTTAAGATCTCAAAATATTTAAGCAATCTCAGCTTAATACCCATCAATTTCAATTTAATAAACGTATTTAGAGTACGACTCTGAAATGCGAGTAAAATGTATGAAAGACCAAGCCTGGCGAACATTCTTCTTGATTGTCAAAGGTCGCGTGTTATCCCGTCTGGATATCCGGATAGAAATCTAGTTTCAGAGATTTCCTGCATTGCTCAACAATTTCCTCTAGGGATCGGCCTTTAACTAGAACGGATTTAGAGGGATTTAATGATGGAATCCCATTTGTTTTCTGGTAATTATTTGTTAGGTACACTTTAAAAATATTCACCAACCATCCAGTTTTGTAAATATTGCAAAAAATTTAGCATTGAATAATAAATAATGAAGGTATGCCTTTTGCATCAAAATAAAAAATTAAATATTCTTATTTAATTCCCACAATTCTTTTGTACTCTAAGGAACAAACTTGGAGAAATCTTAAGTAAATCTATTGGATCGTAAGTCTTTGTTCCCAAAAGAATCTATAGGTATCTGCAAGAGCGTATTATATGCAAGAAAGTTTGATCTTAAAAAAAGATTTGGATGGATTTAATAAAAGATTCTTATTTCTTTTCTTGTTACAATATATATAATCCATAAAACCAAACAATTTTGTGAACATTTAGGAAATTGGGAATAAATAAAACAATTTCGTAAGATGCTTGCTTCTTGCAGAGATTAAAATTTTCAGTTTTACCTCCAGAATCTACGATTCTCTTTTAAGGAGCAGACTTAGAGAAACCTGCCGGATCTAAATTTCTTTGTTCCTAGAAGAATTATTAAGTTTCTAAAGAGCATTGCTTTAACAAGATGCAAGGTTCAGACTTGAGAACTGTAATTTTTCAATATTGTGTTGCATACTTGAAATAACTTATTCTGAAACTCTTCATATTTGTATACTGGTTAATAAATTAAAATCATTGTATTTTTTAGTCGGTGGTCATAACACGCACCGCACTAAGTATTGCACCAGAGCATTCGTGTGCGAAGTAAATGTTATTATAAAGGTATATACGCTAGAACAGATATCTCAGTCCCAATTCGGCTTCAGAAGCGCCGTAGGAACCAGGGAAGCTCTTTTTTCAGTCCAAGTATTATTTCAGCGATGCAGGGATGTCAACTGTGGTGTGTATGCATGTTTTATCGATTACACAAAAGCGTTTGACCGAGTTTGACACACCAAAATGATGGAAGTCTTACAAAAACTGGCCTGGATGGAAAAGATATCAAGATCATCCGAAATCTCTACTGGAACCAGGTGGCTTGTGTCAGGATAGACAGAGACAGAATAGAATACATGAAAATACTAAGAGGTGTAAGACAAGGATGCATACTGTCCCCAGTATGCATCCCCAATATATCCTTAGAGAGGCGCTTCTTGATATTGAGGCCGGAATGGGAACGGTTAAACAACATAATTAAGGTATGCAGATGACACTGTTATTTTCGCAAACAGCCTTACTAAGTTGCAGCTTCTGTTGGATAGAATCACAGCTTTCAGCCGACAGTATGGGCTGAAATAAACAAGAGTAAAACGAAGTTTATGATAGTAAGTAAAAACCAAGACATCCGCGGAAACTTATAAGCAAATGGAACTCCCCTGGAAAGGGTTAATAGTTAAGTATACTTGGGCACAAACATAAATGATGAGTGAAACCACTCTATTGAGATCAGAACTCGCATTGAAAAGGCAAGAACCACATTTCTCAAGATGCAAAAAATCTACACAAGCCGCGACACACAGCTAACCACGAAAATATGTTTACTTCGTTGTTACGTGTTTTCAATACTATTTTATGGAGTCGAATCGTGGACGCTTACGGAGGCTTCCTCCAAGAAACTAATGTCATTTGAAATGTAGCTGTACCGGAGAATTCAAAAAATATCTTGGACGGACCGGGTTACCAATGCAGAAGTGCTGAGAAGGATGGGCAAGGAAAGAGAAGTCCTCAATACGGTTAAGGCACGAAAGTTACAATATCTAGGACATGTAATGCGTAATGAGAGCCGTTACAAACTTTTGCAAAATATTCTACAAGGTAAAGTGTATAGACCGGGCAGACGACGAATATGGTGGCTGAAAAACTTAAAAGCTTGGTTAAACTAAACAACAACTCAGCTATTCCGAGCTGCAGTCAATTAAGTGCGAAAAGCCAATATGATATTCAACATCCGGAACGGATAGGCACTACAAGAAGAAGATATACGCTACGCTATACCGGCGGCGCACCGACTCTCGCCTCGCACCCAGCCTGGTATCAGAGCATCGTTCTTCTAAATTAAGCTTTGTCTTTGTTGCTCGCTGGCAAAGCTTTGTGAGAGACAGGGTCCATACTACGGTACAATGCTAAGTGCGTCGATATGGACATACCCTTATTCAGCAATTTTTTTCTGAGTTTCCACATTTGTGTTAATGATTTTGAAGAAGTTTAACCAAAAACACAATATACTTTAACGAATGTTAGCTTTTTTATATTCAGTGTACCAATGCTGCGACAATTATTCGTTTTCCGGCAATTATCCTTATATATCCTTTTGTTGTTTAATTAGGTAAGGATTAATAAGGATATAAACGTACGCGTTCCTTGATAATACCGAATTTGGTTAATGTGGCATAAAGTGAGCAGATTATCCCAGTGTTAATAATTTGGATATTATAATGAGGATGATGAATGAGGTATAAATATGATTATCTGCAGATAAACGTAATCATCGTGCGTTTTTATTTGCAATAACTGCCAGTTACATAAAATATACGTAAGAACGTTTAACAATATTTTAGAATACTGGGATCAAATAATGTATAAAAGTGACTATTTTTTTTAATTTTTTTTATTATCATTTATTAATTTATTTTTCTCGATGTTTCTGGTGTTTTCTATTAATTCACATTAATTCAATTTTTATTTTCACTGGAGAACTACCACAATCGCACAGTCAAAAAATATATTTGGTAATTTTTGATAGTAGAATGATCTAAAAAAAAGTTGTTTTAGTTTTTAAATCCTACAAGTCCAAGGTTCTATTGCGGGGAGCTGAGGGTCATTTCCAAAATTTATTTCGTAGAATCCGAATTCGAGGTCAAAATTGGGCCATTATGTCATGATTTAAAGATATTTAAGTTTACGTACTTAAAAAATGGGTTTTTGGTTACTTATTAGGACATTTGTAAGTCTAACCTGACTTGGGACTATAAACAATTCCTGAGACAACTGGCAGCAAACAACCTGGTCACTTTGATATGGGTTCCAGATCACAGGGGAGTTAGAGGCAACGAGAAAGCAGACTGCCTTAACAAGGAAGGGGCAAATACACAATTTTCCGGCCCAGAAAGCTTTTGTGGCCCACTTAAAAAAAGAGAATCGACGCTGGAAAATAGATGAAATAAAATCTCACTGGAATAAAGTGAAAGGACAAATACAGGCGAAAAAGCTAGTGAGCCTCTCGCCAAGAAAAGCTTAACAGCTTCTCGAGTTGAACAAGAAAGACTTGAAACTGGTGACAGGACTCCTCACTGGACACTGCCCTCTGAAGTATCATCTGAAAAAGATAGGCTCTGATGTTGAGAACTTAGCTGCCAGGATCCAAAACCACAGGGTACAGTGTTTTAAAGAAGAATATTGTTTTTTTTGTAGTTTGCAAACTGAAAATTTCTAGCTTGACATTTAAAGTATGTTATGTATACAATGTATTTTAAACACGGCAGAAGCATCAAATTTTCTGACAGTGACTTAAAATAACACCAAATTATGATACTATTTAGAAGATGACCCCATAATATGGCTATTTACGGTGAAATATTTTAATGCATCTCGTGTTATTTAAATTTGATTAATTCAGGTAAAAGTACTTCTAATGCCTATGCTTTCTAATATAATTTAAATATTTATGCGATAAAATTACCCATTGATAATTAATTAGCACCATCTATTATTAAGTCGAATAACTTTTTTATTTTTATTAAAATTTACGATTATAATTATGTAAATGGTTTTCACTTTTTGTTAAAAAATACCACATTGTTTGCTGACAAACAAAATAATCGTTAATTAGTTACAAATTACTCAATTTGTAGTTAATAAATCATTCACGAATCCATAAACTGTACATAATTTTGTAGATTTACAATTATAAATAACTAATTTTGAGTAAATTAGTCGTTAAATTGGCAAAGAATAAATCACGAGCAAAAATAAGGCTAAATCGGCTTTTACTTATAAGGTTTTGTTATTGGCAAATGTTCCATTTAACTAAATAAAAAATATTAAGAAAAAAAATGCCTGACACAACTGATCCACCCAAAAAAATAGTAACCTAATTTTTACTTACAAAAAAGTAATATGAAATATACATTTTAGTAGGGTCATCAGACCCATGACAGCATATGGTTCGGTGGTATAATGGACAAAGACTCAAAGACTAAGCGGCATTCAAAGGCAAGCTTGCCTTGCTACCAAAGGAGCTATGAGGACAACCCCTACAGCTGCTTTAGAAGTCTTGCTGAATCTACCGCCACTTCATGTCTACATAGGAGGTCAGTCAGCAGCAGACTGACTAGAGGGCACGCGCCCATAAGTTGACTGCATGGTAAAATGTTAAAACAAGTTATACAAAGAATTGGAAACCGACCACATAATAAGAATGCCATCGCATGAGATGCTTCCTAAGTATAGCTTCAAAAAACATTTCAAAAAAGCTATGACAGGCAGAGAGCTATGAAAGAAAAGACCTCCAATTAATGTTAAAATGTCCTACTACACATATGGCTTAAAAACAGAGGAATGCGTAGGAGCAGGAATATAAATAGCCAAGCTAAAGACAAGAGTCTTACTAAGCTAAGGTAAACATGTGACGATATTCCAGGCAGAAAAAGGCAAGAGTGTAAAAAAAACCCAAGCGGCTGTAAAAGCAATTAGCTTCATACTCCAAACTTATATGGAATTGCTTAGAATCCCTACAAGAGTTGGGCAGTCAAAATAAACTGTCTTTAGCCTGAGAACCAGGCAACACAGGTAACAAGTGCAATGAAGAGGCTAATTTGCTAGCCCAAGATGGAGCACGATGTGTCCCAATTGGTCCAGAACCTTTCTGTGGGTATAGCGAAAGCACTTCAAAAAACATATCACAGTACCTGGAAGAAAAAGCAGTCTATAGAATGATGAAACAAGGCGCCAGCAATGAAATAGACCAAAAAGTTCATTAAAAAACCATCGCCCAAATTCACGGAGTGCGTACTAAGCCAGAATAGGCGATCTTCTGAAAGGTCATTGTAGACTTAACAAACACATGAACAATATCGGACTGGCAGACACAACCATATTTAGGTTCTGCTAAGAAGATGAGAAAACAGCACACATTCTGTATTATTGTGAAGGTCTGACAAGGTAGGGGAGGAAAAACCACAAACTTTCCAATATATGGAGGACCTAAGATCTGGCCTATGGAGCCTAGTGATAAGGACAGGTCTAGACAAGGAACTCATAGATCTGCAAACATCGCAGTAAAGAGGCTACAATCAGCACATAAGCCGCATACTAATCTAATCTAATATACATTTTGACCTCAAGAGGTCTGACCAAACATTTTGGGGATATCCGAAGACCCCGTCCCCCAAAAGGGTACCATTGTTAGGGTAAACGTTTTTGAAGGTACCTCTAAAAAATCTGCTGGATACGATCCAAGGTTATACACGAATGAGATTATACACCTTTTAAATCTAAAACGTGCCAAGCCCGTATTTGACAATTTTCACGTCATAAGACTACCATTTATTTATTCGGTGGCCTTTTGACCGAAAAATTCGGAATTGGGGTACAACTAGGACCGCGTCACCTTTGCACAGTGGTGCCGATAAAGGCTTACCTTTTGAACACGAGATACATACTCTAAGGTACCATTATAAGAGCAGATAAATGTCCAACCGAGAATGTTTATGGTGTGCTAACTTAATCGGTACGAGTTATCTTGCACTTTGTTCCAATAGTTGGTGGCATTACCTGCCAACCAGACTCGGTGTCAACCTTCTCGGTGGACCCAACCTACAAAATTACTCCTGGAAATGACCAGGGAAAAACACGTATGTTGTTTTATGTCACTTAATGCTGAAACGTGCTCAGCCAGATTAAACGTTATGGTGAGTAACGCCTGACTACCGTACCTTATGCGGTAACTGGGTACTTGAAACTTTCAACCAAAATTTTTGAATCAGTGTACAACTGGGCCGCAAAGTTACTGCACGCAGTGCTGACATCAAACAGGGGGTTTTCTACAAACATTGAGGACCCCAAAATCAATGCCTTGACAATCTTATACGTTTGCGGCTAATCTTATTCGCGACAAGAGCGTGGTACGAATTTTAAACAACAAACAAAAGACATTAAATTGGGCGCCAGGATTTAGTTTCACCCCTTTTAAAAAGCCCCATTTTTCTATTTGCCAACCTTCTAAACTAACCAAAAAGGGGGAAGAAAATAATGCAATACAAATAAAACAGCAAACTTTTCCCAGTGTTAAAAACAATTTTAAGGAAAGTTTGATTATAACCATATAAAGAAAAAAAAACTTTTTTAAATATGCTGTTTTAAGTATATCTTTATTACATGACGAAATAAAAAACAATACAAATTTACAAATATGAAAATATAAGCAACTTTATATTAATTGGACTTAATTAAAATGTCCTTCGGTAATTTTACCAACTAGATAGGTATTTAAATATTTAAATTTATATTTTTACTTGGAATTAAACTTTATTTCTACATATCTAGATATATCAAAATAAAAATATAATATAAAAATATACTCCTGTGGAATCCTATCCTGTTAATATAACCTTTCCCTCTGTATTATAACGACGACTTTACGGCACTTTCAGAACAATAACCATGCAAAATGGCTCCAATCCCGGATAATCGCCTGATAGCCGTAATTATTCCAAAACTTCTACCATCAACTAATGAAATAATTAAGTTTAACAAAAGAATATGTTTGTCTGGATCCCTATTAGTTGCGAGGAAGAAATATTTTCCTCAAACCTATCATTAATCTAAATCTAGCGATATATCAACAAAAATAGAATTGTCTACTTATCATATCCATAACTAAAAATACATCACTGTAACGTGGATTGCCTAGAATTGTTACATGTTTTTTTTATTTTGGGTGAATGTAATTAAAAAAAAGATGTAATTGTAATGGAAATAACCCTCTTAATATGATTATAATGAAGATATATTTTTATTTATTTGTGTCCTAACAAAGGATGTGGTATATATACAATGTTAAACTAAATAATCTTTGCCCAATAACGGGCGACGTCTACGGCATTGGGTTTAACTGACATTAGATCCTCCAAGGTGCACTTCGAGGGGCACAATCTACATTCGTACAGGTGGGTTGTTGTCTGCTCTTATCCGCAATTGCAGAGCGTTGTGGTTGTTGAAAAGCCCCTTTTGCTCAATTGTATTTCGATCTTCAGCAGTCTGTTGATCGATTTCCACACCGCCCACTTTTCATTGTATCCAGCAGCTAAGCTCTCAGAGGGTTCCATTCAGTGGCTGATTAATTTGGCTTTCAACATATCTATTCGGGATTCCATTGGCTAAGCGTCCTGATTCGGCATTGGCCTCTTAAGAAAACTCTTTCTTGATTTTAGCCTATATTGGGGAGGTTGGTGGTCAAATATATATATATATATATATATGATCACCGTATCATCCACGTATCGCAGATTATTCAGACATTCGCCATATTCCATAGTCACGAAAAAACACCTTTGAGAAATAATATATAAACTATTACTCAATGTGATGTTACGTGACGTAAATAACATAAAAGTTTAGAAATTGCGGCTACTGTAATTATTATTATTTCCGAAATATGCTGACTTTTGAATATATCTCAACGCATCTAAGAATGCACCTAAAAGATTTGTTTGTAAATAAAGACGGTCAAAAAAAAAACACATTACACACATCTTGTTTGTGGATCTTGACATTTTTTCTCGGATTTGTTCTCTTTTATTTATATATCATTATTTTTAAAATATTACTTAACGAAATTTGCTGAATAACTGCTATTTATAGAAGAAAATATGGAGAGCTTGGCAAACATTCAACATTGCGAATTCTTAAAGGAAGTCGGAGAAATTTATCTCGTTGGTGGAACTTATACGTTTTTTGATAAATTAAACGATTGCTTTATACAAAAAATAAACATTAAATTGACAAAACAAATTATAATTATGCTTTTTGATAAGATTGTCGATTTATTTTATTAATAATTAATTAAAAAAGTTATTTTTCTCTCTTGACAAGGAGTAAAATTATTTCTTCTTCCTAATATGGATACATATTAGTAGGCTACTGCCTGTTCATTGCCAACACGTCCTCCCCGGAGGATGAGGTCCAGCATTCTCTCCAGAGCTTTGGTGGTCTTCCCTGTGGTCTCTTTCCTAATGGATTATTCATTTTTGCGTTTTTGACGAGTCTGTTGTCCTCCATTTTTTTTATATGTTTGTTCCAGAATTGTCTTCTCTGTCTCACCCATTTACCTATGTCCTGTATCCCGCATTGTATTCTGATATCCTCATTTCGTACTCTATTGTATGAGTTTTGCCTTGTATACTTCTTAGGATCTTCATTTTAGATGTTCTCATCATTTGTAGAGTTCTGTTTGTATCTGGTCTTGTTTCTGCTGTGTATGTTATTATAGGTCTTACTGCCGTTTTATATATCTTGACTTTGCTTTTCGTATTTAGGTATTTGTTCTTCCAGACAATTTCTCTCAAACATCCCGAAATTCGAATCGCTTTTATTGTTTGCTCTCTTACTTCGAGAGGTAGATTTCCATGGCTCGTTATATCTGCTCTCAAATATTTGAAATGGTTTACTTGTTCGACGATTTTGGAGTCGATTTTCAGCTTACACCTTATCGGTTCCTTTGATATTACTAAAAATTTCGTCTTCTCAGTGTTGATGAGCATGTTTAGTTCTTTTGCTTTGGTGTTAAAAGAATGGAGTAGTCTTTGGAGATTATCTTCGGAATCTGCAATAAGAACTTCGTCGTCAGTGTAGCCTACAGCATGGAAGAAATTATTTCCCATTTTGTATCCAACCGTTCTGGGGAGATTTTCTTTTATTTCATCCATTATTACATTAAATATGAAGGGGCTGAGTGAGTCTCCCTGTCTAATTCCTGTGTTTACGTGTATATCTTCCGTTGTAATGTGTTCTACTCTGATTTTTGTTCTGCATTGGGTGTCGTGTATTACATTATAAAGCCTATGGTTTAGCCCTTTTTTTCTCATTATTTTCAGGGCATCTTTTTAGCGCACTCTGTCAAAAGCATATCGACGAAGCACTTGTATGCGGGTTTATTGAATTCTAGGGACTTTTCAGATATCTGTTTGACTATGAATATTGCATCAATTGTGGATTTGTCTTTTCGAAAGCCTTGTTGTTCTTTTTTATCCTTATGTTTTTGGTGATTTCTCCCAGAATGCTTTGTGAATGCTTTAATAGCGCTATCAAGCAGGGTTATTCCACGATAGTTTTCTGGGAGTGTTTTTGTCCCTTTTTAAAAATGGTATTGCTATACTGTTCTTCCATTCGTTTGGTATTTTCTGTTTTTCTATGATATTTTTTAATAAGGTCAATATTTCATTTTTGTAATTTTTTCCCTCCGTATTTAATTATTTCGTTAGTTATCTCGTCTGGTCCGGGGCTTTTTCTATTTTTAAGAGATTTTAAGGTGCTTTTAATCGAGTCATTTGTTAATTCTATGTCGTTGTTTTCTTCATAATCGATTTTTGTCTGTCCCTTATCTTCCTCTTAAAATTATTTGATTTTTAAAAATATGTACATGATTGTAAAATAGTTGGTACACTTACAATAAACTATTAAAGAACAATTTTTTTTAACATGAATTTCCAAATTAAAATTAACTACAAAAAATCTCACTGCGAATAAACGACACAAAAATGTAGCAGAAAAAATCAACTACATTTCTCCGGAGTAAAGTGTATTTTCAGTTACCTAACAACAGATTAACTTTAACACACAAAAATAGCTTGGTTTGCAAATTTAAAATTCAATACCACAATAATTGGGTGAGAAAGACATTTATCCTTATTTCTAAAGGTGTTTGTTCCAACAATATACGAGAAGGGAACACTCTTTCACCCTTTTTCAGAATAAAGTTTAATTTTTCTCTTTAATTATGCGGCACTTTATCGTGGGAAAGGGATGTAAATAAAATACCCTGTAGGGAATATAGTAAATAGGCACATTTATCAATATAACACCTTAAATGCCACTACGTTAAAAAAATAAAACAATTGACGTTCTTGGCCACTGGTATAAATTTGGATACAGCTCGCTACATCGTTTTGAAACACGTTAGTACTTGTCTAATTTTGTTAGTCCCGAGTATTTTATAAGCATTTGCGAAGCATCAAAATTGGGGAAGCTTTTATCTACGATTTTGCAAAGTACTGCAGGTTGTACTGTTTTGTAAAGGAAGGACATGAAAGATGTCTTGGATGTCAGTACAACGTGCAGTACTTTGCAAAATCGTAGATAAAAGCTTCCCTAATTTTGATGCTTCGCAAATGCCTAATTGTGTAATATTTTTAAAATTATAAGATATAAATTTGTTTTAGAACTATATTGTTAAGGTGGTTGGGGTTAAGGATAACTCAAGACGATATCCCAAAACAATATCCTTAAATAGTCCTTTAAGATGGTTAAATATCTTTAAGAAAAACAGTTCTTACATTTTTTTAAAAAATGTTTGTCATCTTTATATATTATATATCTTTATATATTATATAATGAAAAACGATGTATTTTCGACCGAACTATAACTAAAGGAATAGGTGGTTTCTTATTCAAGTTTGCGGTCTGTGACAAATGAAACTCATCCGTTTTTTTAATTCTCTATATTTCGTCAATATTTATTGACTGGATCAGGAAAAGGAAAACATAGAGTCAGTCACTTAAAAACAAATATACATGTGTTCGACGGCACATTCAGACTAGTTTAGCACATCAAGGCCATTTGTATCAAAAATACTACATCCAAGTGCTAAATTAGATTTTAAAAAAAGAACTATAAAAGTATTGTTACAAAGGTAAATCCGATTCTTTCATGCTCCACTACAGCCCACGACAAGGATGGAGATACTTGTCACGTCAGATAGAAATTTCTAAAAATAGAACTGTAGAATAACTGTCCAGGATTGTATAAAAACACAGATGACAGACCTAAACGAGTCAAAACAATAACAGCTAAAAAGCAACAATTTATATTTGCAAAATAATTAGGTAGTGTTTATTTAATGAAAGTTACATAAAAAAAATGTTGAATGTTTAACACTGCGGCAGAATTTGGAGAAGATTTTTTACTATTTTTGTCACTCAGTAAATATTTTTGTAAGATAGAACACATGATGTGCAAATACCAACAAGACGAAAAAAGTGCAGCTGATGAAGATGTGTATATACAAGAATTACTTGCACCAAAAGTTACAGAGATCAAATATATAGGCTCGTTTCTTTATTCAAGTGCAAATTCAGATGTAGACGTTGTCCATAGAATTAATAGCTGAAAAGTTAAAAGAATCGCGACTGAGATGATATGGACATACCAGATGGACATGTTTTGAACGAAGCACTTCGAATTCCAATACGTTCAAACAGTAGAGGACGCTCACAAGCTACGTGGTGGTCAAATATATCTTGGTTATTGTAAAGAAATCAACTAGAATTAGCGACAACCCAGGACAGAATCACTTGATGATTGCGTACAAGCAGAGCCAGATAAATGGGATAAGGCAAAGAAGTAAAACAGTGATTATTTTTCAAAAACGTTAATCAATGTATATAACTTAAGATCGTCTGGCAATGTCCATAAGACACATTAAATATGTAGGTGGTTTTTAATTGTATTATATAGACTAAACAAACGTTCTGCATTACCGGATATAACTACGAATGACTTGTGGTTATACTAAATATTTCTTTCAACATAATATGTGTGTGGATCGTTTTTAATCAAACATCAAAAGCTTTCGATGAAATCCGAATGTTAAAATTTAATGTTGGCACATTTATATTATTTAAAAATTGCAACTCAGCAGTTAATGGATAACTTCGGTATTTTGTTCGACTATTGCGAATTGGCAATTTTTTTTTAGATTGAGTATCTAAAATTATTTTTTTGGTTTAGAACTTTATTGCGTGATTATCACAAATAGATATAATTTTTTGTTAACTTTTTTCCAACAAAAAAGTCACTAAATCCGTGATATAAAATAGATGTTGTAATTTGGTATATATTTTAATACAGGGTGGCCAACCGAAAACGAAACAAAGCAATTTGCAGGAACCTCGTCAACATTTTAGAAAAACGCTCAGACCCGTCGATTTTTGATTAAAGATGGACACTCTTTTCCGGTATTTTTGACTCCACTTCTTTCAACCCCAAGCAAGGGTAAGAATTACTCAAAAATTTTTAAATGGCATTGAGGGTCGAATAAGATGTCTTTTAAAAGCTCTGATAATTCTCTTTACATTAGTCTTTAAATGTTATATTTCCTCCCAACACTTTAAAAAAAATTACATGTTAAAGTTCTAATTATTTTAGTTGTGTACTTACTACTTAATTAATTTAATGTCCAAACTGATCACAGACCGCTTCAATACAATAATAAAGATTTTGATTAAAACGTTCACACACATTCCGAAGAATTTCCGGAGTAATTCGACGGTACTCGTCAACGATTCTTTGACGCAAATCTTCCAACGACGCTAGTTGTGTATTATAGATTTTACTTTTCAGGTGTCCCCACAAAAAGAAATCGAGAAGTGGTAAATCTGGCGATCGTGGAGGCCATTCAATGCTACTTTTTTTCCAATCCAATGCCGTGGAAAACGTTGGTCTAAATACTGACGAACAATCGCCGCATAATGCGGAGGAGCACCGTCCTGTTGAAAACACTGTGTATTATTTTCAAATACTATTTGAACAAAATCTTTATTATTGTATAAAAGTGGGCGGTCATCAGTTTAAACATTTAATTAATTTAGTAAGCAACTAAAATAATTGGAATTTTAACATGTAATTTTTTTTTATTGGGAAAAAATATAAAATTTAAAGACTATTGTAAAGAGAATTGTCAGAACTTTCAAAAGATATCTCATTTGACCCCCAAGGCAATTAAAAATTTTGGAGTAATTCTTACCCTCGCTTGAGGTTGAAAGTAGTGGAGTCAAAAATACCGAAAAAGAGTGTCCACCTTTAAATGTCTCTGTTTCGTTTTCGGTTGACCACCCTGTATACCCATTGCATAGTTGTGGATTATTTTTTAAAATTATAAGACAATACTTAAAAATTTTATCTTAAAAGTCTTTAATCAATCTTTTGATACAACTATTGCCTAATTGTGTAATATTTTTTAAAATTATAAGATATAAATGTGTTTTAGAACTATATTGTTAAGGTGTTTGCCTTAATTGGTTGGGGATAAGCATAACTCAAGACGATGTCCCAAAACAATATCCTTACATAGTCCTTTAAGATGGTTAAATATTTTTAAGAAAAACAGTTCTTACATTCTTATATCTTTATATATAGCTGCTGGGTACGACAGGATAACAGTTGAAATGCTGAAGGCTGGACAAAACGTGGTAGCTAGTCTACTGGACCGCCTTTTTAACCTTTGTTGGAGAAGTGGTAGTGTACCAGACGACTGGTGCAAGGCCGTTATCGTGCCGCTTTACAAGGGAAAAGGTTCGCAGCAGGAATGTAAGAACTACCGAGGTATTAGTTTACTCAGCATAGTCGGCAAACTGTATGCAAAGATATTGATCAAAAGAGTAACGAATGAAACTGAGAAGATGATATGGGATGTGCAAGCAGAATTTAGAAGAGGAAGGAGATGTATCGATCAGGTCTTTTCCTTACGAGGTATAGTCGAAAAATTCTTGGCTAGAAGTCAGAAGGTCTATTGCGCTTTTATAGACTTGGAAAAGGCCTATGACAGAGTGGTGAGGAGTGAATTGTGGTCTACATTGTCTATGTATGGGGTGAGTGGTAGTTTAATACGAGCACTGAAATCACTTTACGAGGATTCCACTGCTTGTGTCAGGATAAACGGAGCTTGCACGGACTGGTTTAACATCCAAAAAGGTGTGAGACAGGGATGTGTGGCTTCGCCATGGCTGTTTAACTTATACATAGACAATGGTTTAAAAGATCTAAAAGAGAGTGCGTATGGATTAAAAATGAAATCTGAAAAAAAAATTCAGATTTTCAAATCATTTTAGCTTGATTCAATGATAATAAGTAAGAACTTAACACACAAGAGGTAAGATTGTCCACGGGACAATCACCTACGAAGTTAAAAACCAAGGATTTTAAGTGGATAAGATTGATATACCAATGAGTCCCACACTACATACATACATTCATGTCACGCCTTTATCCCGCAGGGGTAGCCAGAAAGTGTCAAAAAAGGCACGTCTGGCGGTGCATAGAGATGTGTTGGTTCCTACACTTATGTATGGTAGTGAATGTTGGGTTTGGCAGAAGAAGCATGATAATAGGATTAATACTGCGGAGATGAGTAGTCTGAGAAGTATAGCCGAAGTGACTCGGTTGGATAAAGTTAAGAATAGTGAGATAAGAAAACGCTGTGGTGTAATAGAAGATGTGGTCACAAAGATAGATAAAGGAATGCTTAGATGGTTTGGACACGTAGAAAGGATGGATGAAGGAAGATTGACGAAATAAATTTATAAGGCGAGTGTGAATGGGCAAATCGGTAGAGGTCGACCTCGGAGAACATATCTCGATCAGATCAACATTGTTTTGAAGAAAGGCCAGGTCAAGAGTACCAACAACCGAAGAGCAGGTATGAGAGCACTGATGAAAGTAGAGGAAGCAAAAGATGTGTGTACGAACCGTAGCAAGTGGAAGGAAGTGGTCTCTGCCTGCCCCTATGGGAAAAGGCGTGACTCTATGTATGTATGTATATATATAGATATATATAGATATATATATATATATGTATATATATATATATATATCAATATATATATATATAAATATATATATATATATATATATATATATATATATATATATATATATATGTAAAAGTCCTCCAAAATGGTTTCCTATTCAAGAAAAAAAAATATGAAAAAAATATTTACGTGCACAATTTGAGTATTATTGGAACAAAAAGTCGGATCTTTATTTCCTGATTTTGATTTCCTGATTTTGTATATCACCATTTGTCACAGTCAATAGTAAGTGTTTTAAATATGAGCCTTAAAGGGTTGAAGTTAAGGGGTGTTCGAGCTCGATTCGAAAACGTATAGAAATCTTGCTCCGAAATTTGAGAACAATAGCTGCTAATAGATTACATGTAATATCGTTTAAATCGCTCTAACGCTCTGCGAAACAACGAGAGTTGCAATTTCCAGCTAATTCGAAACAGCAAGTTTCTCTTTCTAACAAGGAAATTGAAAACTGAAAGTAACACTGTGGAGTTTTAATAAAACCGGCGCTGTACTGTCAACTGTTCGGTTATCGTCAAGAAAAGTTAAATTGATTTTGTGTATATGTTGCGACCAATCATGGGAATTGGTGGTTCATAAAAATGAAACGACACTTTCTTTATATTTGCCAGAAAAGAATTCAGCTCAGAGAAGGATATACAAACATGAAAATAATAAATTTATTAATTTATATTCAAATATTATTGTTGGTCAATTAAATATTGTTACGATTTTTTGAGTCCGTTTCTATCGGCGCAGCGAACAGAAGGAAAGCTCTGTAAATTCTCGACGAGATTTCGGAGTAATATAAACACAGCGGCCGCGGAAGCATAGGTCAGTTTTAAAAGTTTTTATGACTTATGAAATTTAAATAGTTGTAAAAGTTGTAATAAGTTGAATATCCAAGTGAATATCTATGTGATTTGTCAAAGTAAAATTTATTGTGTAAAAGTATTGAAATAATCATTGTTTTATTACTGTATTGAAGTTTAAAATCACCGAACCCAAGAAAAGAAGTAATAACAATATGTTGCATTTTTAACCCACATTGTATGTCGCTGAATTTTTTAATATTTACATTTCCTGATAATACAAAAACATAAAAAAACATATTTTCTTCATTGATCTATATTGTATTAGTTTCAAACATAAAAAAAATTTGATTAAGGCTTAGAGTAATTCACATACATTTTTTAATTGAACATGGAAAGACACCAGTAGGATCTGGCACCTCTTAAAACGTAATTTTTTGCTTGAATATCCGTTATGTAGAAGCTGGAGATGTATCTGAGATGCATACAGAATGCAAAAAATATTGTATGTTGCAAGAGAAAACCCCTACAGTAACGGCACCTGAGTAACAATTACATAGAACACAATTTTCTTCCGGGACTATTATAAATCGTCTGCACGAAGCATGCTGTGCAAAATGTCCAATAGAGAGTCCTATTTGTTTTTTAGGCGGTCAAAATTTCGGATACATCCCGACTCGTGTAAGAGTGTGGAAAGTACCGGGCGATGAAACACTATTGCACGAATGTACAAGTGGTTCATTATTATGGAGAAGGTGACGGTTTGGGGCGCAATCAGTATCGGAGCTAAGACTGATCTCGTTTTGCTGCGAAGTTGTTTAAATGGCAATAGGTTATAGGTTTTCAGCAATAAGATATAAGTAAGGAGAGAAATATTTAACATCCGCCAATTAATCGAGAAATCCCGGGAAGCTAATACACCCATGCTCCTATGCTTCATAGATTACTAGAGGGCTTTCGATTGTGTTCGATGGAGTAGTCTTTGGAATGTATTAAAAAAATTGAAGTCCTCTTTCATCTCATATCTCTAATCAGCAACCTATATGAAAATAACAACGCCATAGTTAGTCTCGACAATAAAACATCAAACATTCCAAAGTATATAGGGGAGTGCGTCAGGGATGTATCATATCGCCGAGACTGTTTAACGCTTACGGTGAATTCATAATAAGACGAGCCCTAGAGAATTTTGAAGGAGGGGTATCAATCAATGGTAGAAAGATACATAATCTCAGATACGCGGGCGACACTTCCCTAATAACAAGAGATGAAGATGAGATGATTACACTTCTTGATCAGGTCGCAAATGAAAGCCGAGCTCTAGGTCTTGAATTAAATTTAGACAAGACCAAGCTAATGGTCATTGATTGAAGTAACACCAAATAGTTAAGAAATTTGCAAAATAGAATTGAAGTAGTAGAGAAATTCATCTATTTAGGATCGCTAATAAATAGCAAGGAAGGGTGTGAAACAGATATAAGAAGACGGATAGTATTAGCAAGGACAGCAATGTCAAACTTATCCAAGATATGAAAAGACAGGTGCATACACAGAAACACTAATAGAGCCCTTATAAACACCTTAGTGTTTTTGATATTTTTATATGGTTCCGAATCCTGGACAATAAAGTCAAGCGACAGGCAACGACTGCACACCGGACCAATGTGTCAGTATTAAGCAAATTAGGAATCACTGATCGATTATCCACCAGTTGCCGACGTCTCATTCTGGGTTACTTCGGACACATCACCAGACGAGATCAAGACAATCTAGGAAGACTTATCGTGCAGGGCAAAGTGGAAGGTTAAAGGTCAAAAGGAAGATGTCCATCACGATGGATAGACCAAAATAAAGAAATTACAGGGCAAACCTTGCAGACTAATTTAAGAGTAGCGGAAGTCCGACAGCAGTGGAGACAATCGACTAAAAAATGCTCATAGACATGATGACACAACTCTTCAGTAATGAAGATATGACTAAGAAGAAAAAGAAGAAAACGAGGAAGAAGAGAATATGGCGTCAAGAAATAGCGTTTTTTCAAAATAAATGAAATTTTCATTTTTTTTAAATTAGGGAGTGTTAAAATTTACCACACTATTTTCTCACGGTACTATAATAATAACCTGCCAATTTTGATTAATGAATTGTCATTCTAATTTCTTTTATTGTAATTTTGATAATTGAATAAACATCACAGTTTTCACTCGTTGTGTTAAATATACTTTAAATTATTTTATAAAGCCATTTTCTTACGATTTTAACCAAGTACAATGTTATTTCAAAAGTAAATCAATTAAAATCTAATCTTCTTACTCTAATTTTATACGCTGGTGTGATATAAATTTACTGCAACTGAATATAGATGAACAAATGTCATCAATTTACTTTTTCCCGAAATAAAAATCCCAAATCATGTATATCAAGTTTAACAAGCAGAACTAGAAATTATTCTTGACTCAAAAATGTCCTTCAAACCTTACATTTAAAATATAACTTCCAGAGCACTAATATTGTTAGGTTATACTATCAAATCTCCAAATAAATGATCTCTCTCTCTCTCTCTCTCTTCACTACAATTCATTTATTGGTCCAATTGTTAGGTCAATAATGGAATAAGACTTTACAATTTGGTATCCATCATATAATGTGGATATTGATCTACTTGAAACTGTCCCAAATAAGTTTTTGAGGTATTCTACACACAAACTTGGATACCATATTGGTCAATATGCCTACAAACTTATATTGCTTATTTTTTACTCAAACATTTTAGCTTATAGAAGATTATAATTCTATTTTACATTCATTCACAAAATAATTATTGGCAGTACATAATAATTTTCCAGAAATTATTAATCTTATAACTAACTTTAAATTCAAGAAATAGAGAAATCTTCAAAATTACTTCAAATCTTACTAACTATGGTCAAAATGACTCCATAAGAAATAAATAAATAAAAAAAACTATGCCACTGGATTAAGGTTTGCTCCAAATAGCTGTGACCATAATTTCATAAAAATATATTTATTAATAACAAAGTTACGACAACTTAGAGTCCGAAAACTCACTAAGACAACAGTCAAAAAAGGACAACCTGTTTCAACGGGTTTCCATAAATTAACCCATTTATTTATAAAATTATTATAAATTGGTGTAACTTGTGTATTTTTTTTCTAGTTTTTGACCCTGGCAAAGCCAATTAGCCAGACTGTTTTTTTAATTTTCGTCAAAAATTCACACTCGGGGAAAAAGAATTGTTAGTATTTCTAATTCTAATAAAATTTTGTTTTTAATTTAATTATTACTTTTTTTAGCCAGAATTAGCAATTTTATAATTATATAGCTTATAAAGCTTTTACTGTCTGTAAATATCACACAACTAGAACTTTCTGCCATCTCGGCGGTGTATACCGATGATTCACCAGGTAATTTATATTGTTTTTGAAATCCACTTTGAGGATTATACACTGCGCAAGCTACATTGTTTTTAGCTTTAGAGCCTTCAGTAAAATAAAACTTATAATTTGGCCATTTAAGATTTACCAATAATTGGAAAGAAGTTGGATGTGTATCGACATCCATTAAATAAATGTAAATTTTTTTTGACAAATGTATCTCCCGACTTGTGCATTTAAATAACGATTTTTTAATATTTTTACCAAAATATTCAGAAATGTAAAATTTACAATGGGAACTATCTTCTGAACAAACTTTTAATTTTTAATGGAAAATAACGTTCGCCTAGTATTGCCTCTCTTAATTCATTACTTGTTACCATATTTACCGCTTTGGGCTTATTCTTCGCGCATATTCGTCTCTAGAGCGGAAGGCATTATTACGTGGGGGACACCAGATACTGTTAATAAAAAAAAATCTCACGGTACGATGTTTGATAGCGAAGGTGATTTTTAAATGAACTTTGAACTTCGTAGGCGCCATATAAGTTTAAAACGACAAGAACCGAACAACAAACTGTTGTTTTCTAATAGAAAACATCGATTACGTAAACAACATAAATAAAAATAAATGAAAAACATCCATAGGTACACGCCAACAGCATAAAAACATATATATGTGCCATTAATAATCTATCATTCATTTTAGGTTAGGTTAATGCAGTAACGTGCCAAAAAATAGGTCAGTTATAAAATATAATGAGCTTGAACCGAGGGGCATAGAGCTTGCAGATGTTTTAATACGCATTTATAGTGCTAGGTGTCGACGCGCCGGCAAGCAACAGGGAGGAATCTAGAAGATGAATAAAGAAGAAGTCATAGGATGATGCAGGTTCCTGCCTCTGCTGAAGCTCGCCGTGCTTCGATAAGATGTTGAATCTTCGATAGCTAGTTGGCTGACTCGTATATTTCTATCTGCTGTAAGCTTTCCTGGCTTTACCGCCGTGAATTTCGTTTATAAAGGAAATTAAATAACCACACTTTTTTTTGATAATCTATTGTAAAATTTATACAATGAGCTTACAGTTTAAAAACTCCTATCTCTTTGGAAAATTTTCACTGGCTGATGGCTTTTTAAATTAATTGATTTTATCTTATTATATTAATGTACATTTTTACCACGTGCTGTTTTAAAGCTAACTTGCTTGAACTCTCTGCGAAAACAAAGGACGAAGTCACCAAAACGAAAGTGATTAATAGTTTAGTAATAGCAGCGCTGATGTCAGCTTTTCTATTGGTTTTTGCTTGTGACTTTTATGTATAATTGGTTGCCTATAACAAGCGCCTATCTAAGGAAACCAAGTAAATAAATAGTTGCCTATAGCACGGGTCTATTGGCTGTAAGAATGAGGTTTATAAATCAAGGAAAGGATTAAAGAAACATTCTACAGTTAAAAAATACGGAATTTTTAACACTAGATATATCACAGTACTAAAAACGTAAATATTTCGTAACATAGTTTCTATCTATTTTTATTTTACCACTAATAATATCACTACTGATAACTTTTAAGATGAGATTTTTGTTATTGAGTTTACTGTAAAATTTTTAAATAATTTTAACCTGTACGAAAGAAACATTTTGATTTAGTAATTAGTTAGTGTTGATCGGTGCTGAATTTACACTCTTCCGCTTTGTAAAAATCTAGAAAACATCCAAGTAAATGAAATCGAATCGTTATGATGAGGTAATCCACATCTTATCTGTTTATCTGACGTCCGCGAGTGAGGCAAATCGCCAGATGTGTAGCTAATAAAGACGTTTGTTTAAAATTTTAATTAATCCAATTAAAAACGCTTAACGATCATACACATTGAAACGAAGGGATTTTTTAAATTTTAACTGTGCTCTTCACATATCGATACCCTTCTACGAAAAGTCATGCAGATGTGAGTAAACTTTAAAAATGAAGGAAAAAAGAATACAAGCAAATATTTTTTTAATGACATAATTTTAGGTATTTGTTAAAGGTATTATTGCTATAAATAATGTAAAATTTAAGTACAAATACATACAGGGTGTTTCAAAAAAAGGTGACCCCGTCTCTAGGATAGGTAGAAAACTGAAATATAATTGGGGTTTGCTTAGTAAAAAAATTTCGTAATGCCATCCGTATTAGAGATAAAGGGCGTTGATAAAAAAAATGTATACACATTTAATACGATTTTTCCGAAACTACTGGAATACTGGAAACATGGTAATAAAATTTTATACGAATATGTTTTAGAAGCTGATACATCCCATGAATTTGTTTTAATGTCTGACTCTCATAGAGGGCGCTAGTTACACTGTTCGTACCAAGTAGCATTGAACATAACTTTTTTAAGGTTAGATTTATTAATCAAAATTTCAAGTGAACTTAAACATCATTCAATTTTACACCAAAAAGGTACTCTTGGTAAAACTCTCGATGCTGTGTACTGTTTTCGGAATATTTTGATTTGAAAATTATGAAGTAAAAACCGATGCTGGTATGAAGTAATGATAAAGTTATTAATTATTATTATTACTAATTAGTATGCATTACGTGAATTAAAAATTTTTTGTCGGGTAAATGAAACCTCATCGATAAAACGGATGGATGTCAAAAAATTTGGATTGAGGGCTGTCCTTTCTTGTAATTTTTGACAAAAATCTACTCTAACCGGCAGATCGTTTTGCAAGAGCTCTTGGACTTGTCTGTAATGATAAGGATGTAGCTGTTGCTCTTTAAGTATCCTCCAAGTACTTAAAGAAGACGTAATTGTTTGTCTTGCCATATTTCTTACGCTATCTGTTGGATCTTGATCAACTAAATTTAAAATGATATTTTCTTTATTAATGTTTCTTGTGTTTCTTGGCCTACCAGAATTTATTTTTTTGTTGCTCACATTCTCAGTTTCTCGACGTCATTCAATGGTTCTAGATGTATTTTTACATGGTAAGTTTTTTCTAGGAAACTTTTCTGCATAACGCGTAACAGCTGCACTAGAGTTTCCTAAACACTTGCTTAAGGTTAATATCATGTCGGTGTATTCAACATTTGAGTACATTTTGATTAACAATATCTAATTTAACAAATAACAAGGTTTTAAAAATCTAATTATTTTTGACTTATCTTCATAACTATCAATAAATGTCAGTTTTCCATGGCAAAAATCAAGATATACCGACTAGAATGGATTTTTGTGAAACGTTACAAGAAAGAAAAGCCCTTAATTACAATTTTTAACATGTATCCGTTTTATCGATGAGGTCTCATTTACATGACAAAAATTTTTTAATTCACATAATAATTAATAACCTTATCATTACTTTATACCAGCATCGGTTATTACTTCATAATTTTCAAATCAAAATATTCCGAAAACGGTACGCAGCATCGAGAGGTTTACCAAGAGTACCTTTTTGGTGTAAAATTAATTGATGTTTAAGTTCACTTAAAATTTTGATTAATAAGTCTTACCTTAAAAAAGTTATGTTCAATACTACTTGGTACGAACCGTGTAACTAGCGCCCTTTATAAAAGTCAGATATAAAAACAAATGTGTATACATTTTTTTTCTTCAACGCCCTTTATCTTGAATACGGATGGCGTTACGAAAATTTTTTACCAAGCAAACCCCAATTATTTTTCAGTTTGCTACCTATCCAAGAAACGGGGTCACCTTTTTTTAAACACCCTGTATAACTGCACACTTTACTCTGCGGCATCTGTTAGGTATCTCTCACACATACGGCTCCAGTACCGCGGAGAAAAAATCGTAACTTTATATTCAGAGAAACGTCAAAGATAAAAGAAGCGAGAACATTTTCTTATGTTTAAACATTTTTTTAAAGGTATGTATCCTAATTTTATTTAGATGAAAATAAACAAGCAAGTCTTGAAATTTATAACTAGGAAAACAATGTAAACTAATTGTAGTTATAATTTACGAAAGAACAGTGTGTCGTTGTAATTCTTATTTAAAGACATTAATTTATCTATAAAGTTTAATTGGCACGATAGGGTAATAGAGGTGTGGGAAGAAGTTGTATTTCTTGTCTTCGAATCCCGTAATGACCTTGATATCGTAATTAAGTTATTTGCCGTACAATCTGATACGCAAAACGTGTACAAAAAACGACGTTTTTATCAGTGTAGCCAACCATAGCATTCTAATGAGAAATCGAAAGAGATTAGTGGGATTTTTATTTTTAAATTTGTATTTAGCATAACTTTATAGTCTGATTATCACTGGACACCTGTCAACAGTATCTAAATATAGTTTATAGATACTATACAAAAAAACATTTCCTATTTGGCAATGATAGTTTTCTTGACCATTTTTGGACTCGGCTATTTTATTTTTTAGTCATTCCACGAATTTGCACTATTCCTTTAATTATTTCTTAGTATACATAGTGTCAATATCCAAATTTTCAATAGAAAAAATCTATCAGAAAAAAACTGTTTCTGGAATATAAAGTAAAAAAACAAAAAAACCTGAAAACATACTCTACACTCTACAGTGCTATAAATGATACTGGTTGGACCGGTAATTTTAGTGAGTTCGATGTAATGAAAAAATGTTTCAAATTTTAAAAAGTGCAGCAATTCCTCATGTAGAGCTGTTGTGTTACGTTTTTAACTATTAAAACAAAGGCCCCCATTTAAAATATAGGCAATAAACATTTATTTACAAAATAATAATAATTATGTCGACCAATGTACCTAATAAATAAATATGGTCGTATACCTCGCGTGCAGAATATCTGCTATTAGGAATTGAGAAATTGCAGGAAGTGTTCACCTTTTATTACTGACATTCATCAGACCCAAAACGAATTTTCACAACAAAAATAAAATTTTCAGTCTATACATTTATACTACCGAATGACCCACAAGATTTTGGCAGCCCATTTTAAAAAAATTTTTAAGCAAACATTTTAAACTTTACTGAAAAAAAAAATATACAAGGTGTTTTACTAAGAATTATAAATATAGTAACTGGAGAGACCTTAACACAAAATATGAATATAACTTAATACCCTTAAATAAAATATTTCTTTTTACGAACCTTTGAACTTTAATAACTAATTACTCTACACCCCCGTGACGGCACTAAACGAAATTTTGGCGAAATTCTCCGATTGGATTCCGAAAATACCTTATTTAGGTGCTAATTTGGTGCTGAGTTCGCTATTTTCATGCTCGTTTTTTAGGGGTAGGGGACGATTTTGAAAATTCGTCTGCTACCGTTACGTGACGGTAGCAGAACTTTTACAAAATCAATAAAAATTAAAAACTGAAAGTACCCAAATTAAGTGCTTTTTAGGTGCTTTCGATATGTATAAGAATTAAACCGGAAGTCCGCCGGAAAACGCAAAATCAAAATTTTGAAATTTAATCAAAATCGGAAAATGTATCGTTTGATTTTGGTGCTCCAATTTCAAGGTCGATAGGTATACCATCCCCGCGCGTTCGCGAATAAAAATTTTGGCATGAAAACAATGTACATTGGTAAATTCAGCTTCTACGAATAATTTAAAATTTGAAATATTGATAAATTTTCAAAATTTCGATTTTGCGATTTCCAGTCGGACTTCCGGTTTAATGTTTGATTCATATATATCGAAAATAATAATGTAGAATAAAAAAACATAGTAAAGTGGCGTAGAATTTATGGGGGGGGAAAGAGAGTCACTAAGCCTACCACGCGCTTCTGGTCGTAAGAACTAAACAAAAATTTTAGAAGGTAAAAAAAATGGGCTAGAACATTTGAAAATATTTTATTTACAGAAACCAGAATAGATACACGATTTAAAAATTCTGCAAACCTGCAGAGATAAACATAGTGTTCACAGTCCCCGATATTCCAAATGACATTTTATCTCTAAATTTTCGCGAACCAATGGCAGATCTAGGAACGAGAAGAAGGTGTCTGGATCCTAAAAACGTCGCAGACCACGAACTATATACGTCAACGTCAGAAAACACGTATATCCTCGAAGCAAAACACAGCAATTTTACCTCATTTAAGTTTATTATTATTTAACCCGATCGGAATTTTCATAAGACGAAATTAAATTTCATGAAGAGATTCATAGCTAATACAATTGTGCATCATTACGAAGACAAGCGTAGCGTGTTACATTTCGAACACAGTTCACCAGCTCCAAGAGACAGTTAGATCATCTGTGAAGAAGAGAGAATAAGACGAACTCCAGCTAACACGAGGTAGGTCTCAGACTTTTTTATTATGAACCATTTTACAGATTTGTTATTGGCGTTTGGTTAGTTAATTTTGGCCACCCTCAATATTAAATACAGTCCACTAGTTTTGTTTCTCGCCCACATAGTTATCTGTTCGCAGTGTGGTAACTTCAAACTAGTAACAGATATTGCATTTCTTAAATAATAATAATAATTCATTCCTACTTTTAATCCGCCATTATAAATTTTATGAAAGCCCATGTAAAATACATACAAATTATTACCAACATTTATTTTTACCCAACTTTTTTTTAAGTTGAAATTGGTTTAATCTTT
Source organism: Agelastica alni (assembly GCA_950111635.1). NCBI lineage: Eukaryota > Metazoa > Arthropoda > Insecta > Coleoptera > Chrysomelidae > Agelastica > Agelastica alni. Next base: position 81,015,819 of record OX467710.1, on the reverse strand, counting down.
ATTTATATTCAATATTTTAATATCATGGTTCATTAAATATTCTTATAGCTTTGCAATAGTTATTTTTGTCTATTACAGCTTTATTCTTCTTAGGCAGTTGTTATATTTGTTTTAAGAGTTGTTACTAGAGCTAATATATACTTCAGAGTGAAATGTAAAAGATTCAAAAGTAAATAGCTACCGTATGGTAGAGGGTTTGTCTTTCATGCATTTGTTCTTGCTGATAATTTTTAGTAGTCTATAAAACACCCTGTATGTTGACACTACATTTATGGATTTCTGTATTTTACCCAGCAAGGAAGGGAATACCTATTTGCCAATTTTCACGAAAGATGGTTTGAAAGAAGTGATTGATTAGACGGCTCTCATTTTCCAAATACAGTTTCTTGGTATATATTTTTTTAAAAGGTATTTAAGAATGATTTACTGTATACACATTAAACAGATAAAAAATATATTTTTCAACATTTTTAGTGTTTCTTTAATAATAATTCAGGTTTTTACTAAATTCTTGCTATTAAAAAGTTAGGAAAACATTTATAAGCAAGATTTCTAAGAAAATTCTACGGTTAAATTAACAACAAAGGCTCTATGTTGGAAAAATATTTTATAGGATGCCCCATTAGACCATTTAAAATTAATAGACTGGTTTGAAAGTTCAAAAGCGTGTTCAGTCTTGCTAATGGAAATTAAAATACGTGTGACGGCTCATTAGATACGCAAAAGTTATAAACAATAAAAATGGGTCTAGTTTTTTGCAAATAACTCAAAAGAATCATTCATTCTAATAACTCTTCTTTAAAACTCATCTAAAAGTCCCTTTAGTGAATTGGCTGCATTGGTTGATTGTAAATTTGATAAACTTTTAAAAGTATTTGTGCGTATTTCTTTGTTTATCGTCAAGCAGAGTTTTCACCATTCGTCGTGTTTTTTAGACGTTCAATCTCACTCCGTCGAAATTGGCCACTGTGGTCCCTTTCAATGGTAATTCATTTTTACAGTCTAGTAATAATTAATTTTTCAAGAGACAATAAAAATTAAATATCAGTGGTCTGGGTGCGATATTAGAGGTCCACACGACTAACTTCCCAGTGGAAAGAATGAAAAAATACCATATGTTTTGTTGTTATAATTATTATTATTATTAAAATTATTATAAAAAACGATTTCAAATTTCAAATTATAATTGTCATTAACAATATTCTGTTTATGTCAACCGTATTCTTTCAAACTTTTTCTTATCATTTCATAAGCGGGAGGGAGCTATTTTCAATTGAAATTTTTTTTAATTATTATGAGCAATAATCATTTGTTAGTAACAATATTCAATTGTTATAATCAATGCTTAATTATTACTAACAATAATTTTTCACTGTTAAAGCGTCTTCAATGACACAATACTGACACAAGTTTAAAATTCTTTAATTCCTATTTTTGTTTTCTAAAACTATCTCTTATTATGAAATATTGTCATCATATTTTTCATACAAATATTCCTAATATGCAATAATCATATTATTCAAAAGATCTTAAAACTCAGTATTAAAAATAGTATAATTTATAAACTGCAAAATTCAGGTATTTTACCATTTTTTTTATTCTCCTTAAAAAACAACTTGACCGAGTTTGCTGAAACTCTAATCAATTCTATAATGCGTAATTATGCGTCGAATGCAATTGGTCCCACGTCGATATCATTTTTGTTCTCGAGATAATCGAGACGAAAAATAATTTTGAAAGTTTACCATTTTTTTCAATTTTTTTATTCTCCATAAAAAACAGCTCGACCGATTTTGCTGAAAATCTAACCAGTTCTAAGTTGCGTAATTATGCGTCGAATGCAATAGGTCTCACGTCGATATTATTTTTTGTTCTCGAGATGATTTGATTTTTAAAAGATTTAAATTCACTTTGGCAAGAATTTACACGTGTTTGAGATTGTGTACCAATCTATAACTACAAATTTCAACATTGCTGTATAGTTTCATTCACATGCACTGGCCAAACTAACGTAGGTCACTCTGTATAAACTTTTGTTTTAAAACAACCAATTATTATTTATATAAAATAAATCACGGGAACAGAGTCTAAGGTCGAAAGTCAATTAAAAATATTTAATTGATGTTTAAAAATTTAAAAAAAAATTCCATACATAAAATGAAAAACTGTCAACATAGATAATTGCGTTTTTAGACCTGATTTATTGTATAAAAATTATTGATTAATTATTAATTGGAAAAAGCGTGGTTAAATAACTAAATTTCAATGCCAGTCTTGCCGCCACACATAGATCTGTTAACAAATTTATACCGAGTAAAAATGTTTGCTTTTTTAGAATGCAGAATCGACAAACCACAATATATCTAAAAGAAATGTTCCTTTATTCACGGGCGCAAAAGTTAATTAACATTATAAAAGTGATCGAGCTCATCAGCATCTCTATCTCCGACCATAAAAAATCCAAAAGGTACGTACATATGAAACACGCCGCTATTACACTGCGCAGAACATGCACATCATAAAAATAATAACCTGAGTGATGTGTATGACCCGACCATCCTTATAAGTCTACAAAATGGGCACACCCACGCCAGATGATAGGTAAAATGGACGGGCAAGGTTTATCTCAATATCTTCCACTCTTTTCTCTCTTATTGCCGCGATAACTGGCTTCAGATTGCAAAGATCACACGGGACATAAAAAAATTCATCACACTATATGTTGTCGATAATTTTTAAAACACATTTTTTGCAGTGAATATTTTATAAAGGAGGTATACAAATTTATTTCAATGCAACTCCTTCGAGGCAAAAATACACACTCTACAAAACCTATTTTGAAACTTCTCAAGTAAAGTATATATATATATATATATATATATATATATATATATATATATATATATATATATATATATATATAATTTACTTGAGAAGTTCCAAAATAGGACTCTTTGAGTCCTGTTGATGCTTCTTATTATGTCTCCAATAATGTCATACAGTGTTATACTCGCACTGCACTCTCTTTAAGAGATTATATATTAATGAAGAATGAAGTACGGTACAACTATAACCTGAAGATGTACAAAAACATGATTAGTACAGTAGTCACGTACGAAAATGAAGCATAGTCTATAACACAAACAAGTAGACGTGTTCGAAAGAAAAATTTTGCGAAGGATTATCGGATCCACCAATGAGAATGGCCGATGGCGGATCAGGTACATTGACCAAATCTAAGGCGAGCCGAAGTTGTCAACCCATGTAAATTTAAGGCACCTACGCTGAGCAGGATACTTACAAAGAAGTATTTCGCGTAAAATAATGGATCAACAGATAGCGGAAAAAAGGCCAGTTGCAAAACCTAGACTACCCAGCAGACGAATAAATGCAAACTCCAATAACTGGAGATGGGTAGCTGAAGATAGGCTAGAGTGGAAGAGGAGAAATTCAGAGGTCAAAACTCGATTTGGGTTGTAGTACCATTAAAGAAGAAGTAGAGTACAATATCAGTGTCAATGCACCCCAACCTGTTAGCTAACATTGCATGATGTTGATAGAGTAAGAATATTGATACGCATCAGCTATCAGATCTAACGCTAAGTAAATTATTTTATAATTCATATTGGTGTAAATTAACTTATTCCACATTCTCAGAATGTAAAAACCTATTTAGTTTAACTCTATAGAAGTTAAAATAAAATAAAGTACCAGGTACCTGAAACTGAATGTATTGATGTATATTGGTGTACCTGTGCTGATAAGCCAAAGATCATATAAGTAACGGAAGATGTGATTTCCTACTGCTCAACCATTGAAAGATGATATTTAAAAGCATTAGTTGTTTATCTGACAAGCAGCATCTTCTAGATGAAGCTCAAAACAAAAACAGTACTGGTACCAATTTGAACTTTATATGTTACTAACTTTTGTCCGCGTAGAAGTCGAAATCTAATAGGATTTTTAATTGGTTTTTTACGTTATTAAATTTTTATAACATAAATTATTATGTTAAAATGTTTGAATACTTATAAAATATAACAATGTTTATTATAGTGTAGGGATTTAAAGGTTAAATAAACATGTAAATAAAATAAATGTTATATTGTTATATTTTATGAACACTGCCACGTATTTTTCGTTCTCTAATGAGTACTCTTCTAGCGGTCTCTCTACTGGCAAATTATGCCCGAGCTCAGCCGTAGAGGGTAGAAGAAAAAAAAAAGGAAAATAAAAGTGAGCCGCGCCACCGACTCAGACGGTTCAAGCCGGAAACCTCTAGGTCTTATAGGCACTAGCAGAGCCACACGATAAAAAACTAAGATTATGGTGAACCAAATAAATAAAATTATAGCAAAAATATATTGGATACTTTACTCCTACAATAAATCAAAATACACAGCTCAATAACAAAATTATAACAAATATAATCAAAATTAACAGCCAACAATAAATCCAGGCACACAGTTCAATAATAAACTTATAACAAATATAATCAAAATCAACAGCTAACAATAAATCGAAACTTCAAAATTTACAACTTTATAAGACAACAATAAATCAAAAATCCAAAGTTTACGATTCCATAAAATAATTAAAACAAAGGTAAGAATAACAAACCTTATCAGGTTACCAAAAAAAAACGTATACAAGTCAACTTTTTAATAATACTTAATCAAACGTTCACGTACGGCTGCTAATTTACTCACGTTTTTTTTTTACCATTTACATAAAGATAAAGATACTGTTAAAACAATCGAGCAAATTTAAAAATATTTCTTTTTACGATGGCTGTCCTTCAAAATAGCAATATTGTAGGATATTTACAAATAAGTATGAAGAAAACATTTTTACTTGGACACAAAGAACTATTGAGAATATTACTTTAATCAAAGTTCAGCCTTGGCATATTATCCAATGCAATAAATAGTTTTCAACAGTGTACCATATTAATAAATTAAAACAAAACTTAACCGTGGTGTCAAAAACAAATCACGTCGTTTAAATATTCTAAAATAAATCACTTGTAACCTTTGGGTATACGAATTCACTAATCCTGTGGCCGGTTTAATAATGGAACTGCACCTGCTACTTCACAATGCCTTCCCTCCATCAAAACCCGCATGCGGATATTTTAACTCGACACCAAAATCCAAAATATCAACAACAAAGGTAAGATAGAATGGTCAAGTTAAAAATTAAATGGTTTTTTCTTCAAAATCCAATTAAGATGGCCCAAATACAGCCAGATATGAAAGAAAAAACCGTAGAGGTTCTGCTCACGTGTTAATATTAAATCGTTCCAAAAACTCTCACCACCACCCGACTTCGAAGACTGACACCAAACGACTCCCTAAACTACTGACTCCCAGGCCGGATATCAAGAAATCACACGGGACACGCGTCAGCCAACAATCTTCGCAAATCTATGTTCCAAACTCATAATCGCACTCGTCCGTGTTGATAGCCAGCCACACAGTAATGCAAACCAAACAATAATATAGCTGACAACACACGACAATCGAGGCCAAAAATCAAAACAAAAATCTAATAACAAAAACCCCTACTTCATCTCCATCGATTAACAAAAATGTCACAGCCATTAAGAATCCTATCACTACAAGGTATGCAACACTATTTACAACGAGTGATAAATTTAAATTACAACAAAATACGGTAAGCGAAACTATTTACGAGCACCTGAGGAATACAAAACTATCAGAGACCCAATTAATAATGGAACTGTAGAAGGGAAAAAAATAGGCACGTGACAACACGAAGCTTAGCCTTTGATCTGGTGAAAGTAACACGGGTATATTATCTTTTTACACAAAAATCGAAATACTACACCTACCGCAGTATTTCTTTGTTAACAATAATTTTTGTTTTTCCTTTAGATGCACCAGGCTACTTTGTGCGCTTACTCTGAAGCATGCCACATACAACTGGCCGTGGGAGAAGCAGCTTTCTCTCTCAAGTCTACTCCCGCTATCTTAAGAGTTTGACCTCGATTTTTTTTTATGGTTATGGTGAAGCAGACTTTGATGGAAAACTGCTCTCTTTTAAATTCGAAGGGGTAATTTGATGGTGTAAGGGGAATCCTAGGAATAAATATAGACTCTCCTCGAGAACAACCTGTCAGTATAGTTGTCTCGCTTACATTGCGATGTAATATTTTCACTTGCAATGCATAATTGCTTGCATAATTTTGGTGGATTTATATTGCGCAGAAACATAATTGGCGCGCCAAATCTTAATTGTAATATGTGAGTTGGGAGACCAGGAGGCTTCAGTGTATTCAGGAACTCGACCGGATAATGAATGGCATCATCGGTGTTTATCACTGAGTCAACAGATCTATTATATTGATATTCGACCCTTTCGAATGATCTTAAAACATTTATGACTGAGGCTTGTTCGTTTTTTGGTGTTAGGATAGCACGCTCGCATAACCATTTTGCAGATTTATCGTGAATATTATTAATGTTTTGGTAAATTTTAGCTATAAGCTCTTTAACAGTGGAAACAATTAAAACCTAACTCTGTAGGGAGATTATTCAGCGGGATTATTCAGTTCCGGGAAATCACCATTTTCTATTTTAAGTAACGGGTCTGAGAACTGTCCGGCAGCAACATCTCCCCTAAGATGGACTCTCATATTTTTGGTTAGGCTCAGTTTTGTCACTGAAGGCCATAATTGAGACCACTTCACGCACGCTTTTAATTCGCCCGCTGGCATTCCTTTGGGCACTATTGCTAAAGTCTGACGGAAATCGCTTGCTGGTAATACAGTTACTCTTCCCATTTGATAATTATAATTCCTAATATCTTGTAAAGATCTATTTAGGGCTTCAAAACCCCCTTAATGAGCCATAGTACATTTATCCTAATTAATTTCGTTTTGCGAAGTACTTCTGCCATATTACTTTTTTTTGGTATATTGCAGAGTGGGGTTCCGGTTTGTATCAAATCGAGAGGAAGTTTAAACGCGGAGTGTGCAGTCAAGGTATAAGGTAAGTTTTTCATTCAAATATCCAAGAACAAAAAATTGAAATTTTTATTTAAATATACTTTTATATTTGACATTCCAATTTTAAAGAGTGTTGAATTGCACCAAGCTTTTATGTGATTTCATCGTTTTTCGATACAAATCGCCCCCAAAATAACTTTCTACCCCTTTTTAACCTCGTTAGGCGATGAGTTTTAATAAAATACGAAACATGTCTTTCATCAATTCTGTTAAAGAATGTTTATGCAAAATTTGAAGTAGATTAAACCAAGGAATCAAGTTGCCCCATACAAACTTCGCCCCCCTTTTTCACCCCTTTAGAGAATTTCGGAAAATTCTTTCTTATCGGATGTCTACGCCATACAAAAAACACACCCTCCAAGTTTCAGATCTTTACGATCAGAAGTTTAGGCTGTGCGCTGATCCGTCAGTCAGTCATTCAGGACAAAGCATTTTATATGTATAGATGACTAGATTTGCAATCAAAAAGTACTTTAAAAATCAAGAATTTTAATTTATAAGCCTAATTATGGTTGTGAAACGTACAATGGTACAATTAAATCTTTTGCTACACCTTTGGCGTCCAAATGTAAAGTATATTTGTTATCATGTTTGTCTGTTGGTTCTTTAATTAGTATAAATGTTGCTGGTTCCATATTTAAATATTTCAAATATATTGTTGAGAGTATGACATTTGACTCACTTTTAAGAAAAATGTTCGATTGTTGGTCAATCGTTAAATCTCTCTAATTCGTTCGTAAAATTAAAAATAGAAGCTATTGTGACTCATCAGATTGTCGTATTAATTTTTCTGAAGATCACATCTCAAGTCGTTCCTTTTGTTGTTGAGCGCGAATTCGGCGAACAGCGGAATTGTATTTTTAGCCTTGTTTTTTTTTGTTTAAAAATCCGTTTAGTCCCGTACTAGCTTGCCGAAAAATTCAAGTGAGCGAGTAGTTTATAGCTAGCGCAACGAATTTACGTCTGTTTCCAGATAATTTGGCACGTCATCTGTTGTTGATAATTGTTCGAAAAAATGTTTACAGAACCGTAAATATCTTTAGTAATATTTCACGTTTATTTTCGGTTTGAATAAAAGTTGAATGGCTTATCGCGTAAAATGTATTCTCTCCTGCATTTTTTTAACAGATGATTTCAATTATAATGCTGCGAGAAAGTTCATTAACAATTATTTTTCAAAGCAATCATTACCGCCAATTATTGCTATTTTTTAAATAGGCTCGAAACAAGGCGATCTGATTAACAAAATTAAAAGCAACATTAATTTTTTAAAGAAGGCATACAAAAACAAGATACATTTTCGGTATTAAAAACCACTGGAGATTGTCTTAGTCAGCGGTCATCACTCAATATTGTACCTTTACATCAGTGAGCGAAACAAATGTTATCATAAAGGTAAATGCGCTTGGTCATAACGGCGCATTACCTCGCAGCGTACTCCGAATTTGAAATTGGTATTTTTCGACCCTCGCACATGACGCGTTGTGCATGATCGATAAAGAAAAATTAATAAACGGGGTCTTTGTCTTTGTTGCTCGACGGCAATACTTTGTGCGAACAGGGGCCATATTATGGTACAACGCTAACTAAGGTGCGCCATTATTGACATACCCTTAGATTTTCTACTATGATATAGGTTTGATATATCTTCTACTATTTACTTTGGCCCTATTCTTTCCCGCATCCAATTTTAGGGCTGGAACTTATTTCCATGCAAATTTTCTTTCTCAACCTTCCAGACTATAAATTTCATATTTACAAACATTCATTAAAGCATACGCCCTAGAAAAAAATAAAGTATGCTCGGCCATTTTCCTAGATATTGCCCAAGCATTTGATAAGATGTGGCACCAAAGCTTCAAAGAGATCTTTAGAAGAAAAAATCGTATTTCGTGCATAAAAATTTTAGTTTAAAATTATTGCAGAGCGCTTTCTAAATATTGTTACGATTTTTTGAGTCCGTCTCTGTCGACCTTGTCTGTCGCGAACAAAAGGAATGCTCCGGTAAATTCGCGAATACCGCGTCTAGTAGTTCCGAAACAATAAAAGATTGTTCGGGCTCTTTTTAGAAGGTTTGGTTTGGTTATTGGCAAGGACAATTCATTGGACAATAAATTACTACTATACCGTCAGATCTTGAGACCTGTATGGACGTATGGCATACAGTTATGGGGATGTACTAAGAAAGCAAACATAAAAATGATCTAAACTTTTCACAATAAAGTACTGATGAGAAGTAACCTAATAAAAATGCTGCTAAACCTATTTAAAGAATTGATCAGAGTAACGAAGAAAATAACAGCATAATTGGACGACTTAAAAAAAATAAACCTTACTATTTAGTGTACTGAATAATAAGAGTATATAAATACATAAAATGAGAAACCCAACAAACAAGACAAATATACATTAAAGAAAAGTTGCTAGATGAGTTCTACTCAGTTGTAACGTCTTGGGATGTGTTTTAGTGGGTTAAAGTCTTACACTACTGGAAGGCGTGAGGGGCTCTCCTAGTGTATATTGAGATTTTTACCTGCCTTTGTTTTAAAAAAATGGTAACATACTGCTAATAACACAAACAGTTTTCTTAATTAGTAGAGTTAAAAGATGAAATTTATTCAAAGCAGTGAAAACTAACGAATAAAAAGACTCGCCACTATCGAAGGTCAAAGAAATACAACAAGCGAGGTTTAATCGCCGTAGAAAAAGGAACTATATGACAGCCGCTCGCTACGACTGTATGAACAATACTTCTCAACCTTCGCCCTTTGCGGCCGAAGAGACAACTACTGTCGACCTTATCGATCCAATGCGGAATTGATACTACAGTTAAATGAAAAAAAGGGAACGGTTTTTAAAACATTGGCGTCGTAAAAAATTAAAATAAGAATAAATAAAATTTAAAAACAAAGCGTTGAGATCTGTGATCATAACAATCATTTTGAAGAAGTAAAGGTGTGGTTGGGTGGTAAAGTTAGGTTTAAATCTACACTAGACATCCGCTTCGTTGCAAATAAAGTGGGGATCTTTAACAGGTTTCTTTCTTTAAAAAATCATCTCTACACAAGTCCTAACTTAATCGATATCACAAATAATAGATGATCATTTTTAAAAATATGGAAAACTGTCCTATTTATGCAGTTATTAAAAAATTGTAAAATAAAATGAATGTAGAAGGAAGCAAATAGAAATGAGTATTATCCAATAATAAACATTCAAAGTAAATACAGAAGCAAAGTATACAAACACTCAAAATAACATGTGCATCAGTTTAGAAGGAATTTGTACCGGAAGAGATGTTAAAAGGCAGTAAATAAATACTTTATTAACTGTAATTATTTGTGTGTAGATGGTACATAATGCATTTGGGTTACGCGGACAATAGCATCTAAATTCCTGGAAAAAAATGTGCAGTGCAAAATTGAATAATGCAGTGTCACCATCATCATATGTACAACGGAAGAATTCAATTATCGTGATACGCAATAATGCCATACCGCAAGCAAACGATCACCGATGATTGTCGATTATTATAATAATTTCAATGTTTGTGATACCTATTGATACACAAAATGAAAAGTTACAGCTAATCATAAGCCTCTCTTATTTTATGAATATCGAACGGTACTACTCCCGTTAATTATACAGGGTGTCCATAAAAGCTTTTTAAATATTAAAACTAAAAAATCTAGAGCTCTCTTTAGGTCCATTTGACGTAGAGATAAGTTAATGAAGAAAAAAGCTGTCAAAGGTCCCCACTCTATTCTCCAAAAATGCGAATGTTGAGTGCCGATTTAAACCGAATTGGTTACCACCCAACCACACCTTTACTTCTTCTATATATTTCCGCTTAAAATATTCACGCGAACTTCTTTGTTTATCGTCGAGCAGGGTTATTCGGCAATCATCATGTTTTGTTGACTTTTCACCCTACTTTTACTCCTATCATCCTATCGGAAAATCTTAATTAAATCAGCCAATGCTGCAATCGTAATAATTTACCGTTGAATTATGTCAAATGTTGCGTAATGTCATTTACATTGAGATCTGATCCAGTTATATATCACCATAGGATAGACAATCATTCTCTAGACAGACCATCTAATTTAAGTATCTTGGATCTACTTTCGACCGAGAGCTGTCTTTCCAAAACCACGTGGACAATGTAACTACGTCAGTAAACGGTATGTATGGATTTCTAATTAAAGTAGGCCGCGACTTCAACCATTTAAGACTTAAAACTGTTTACTACGCTTTCGTGAGATCAAAGCTAGAATATGCATCGATTATCTGGAACCCATATTATCAAGTGCATATCTATAAACTGGAGGCAATTCAAAGACGTTTCCTTAAAGTAGATCGGATTTATCCACCATTTGGCACGGCACACGAGAGTTTACTGTAAAGTCATAGCTTTTTCACCCTGAATAGAATACAAAAATGTTTTGGTGTCATTACGCTACACAAAATAATCAACAACGAAATTAAATGTCAATGCTTGCTACATCAGATAAACTTTAAAAATTCCCCGTCGGGCATCTCGATAAACCGACTTGATAAAATTCATTGTAATAATGTGAGCAAATTAAGAACTATTATTATCAGCAGTAATATTCTTGTATTACTCTTAACCTTTTTACTAATGTTAGTCTAATTGTGTAAATTGTGTATTACTCTTAAGCTTTTTCTATTGTTAGTACTATTGTGTTAATGTTTACTTTAAAACTGTTCTCCAATTGGAAATCTTTTTTCTGTAGAACATTGTTAATAAATAAATAAATAAATTATGGACATCCCACTATTTTTGTACTGCAGCTGTAAGTGGTCTATTTCCAAACATGTCTTCTCTAAGTTTGTCCTTTTCTACCTGGTCTGATTTCATTTTATTATCCAAAATCTTTTGTTTGGCAGGTGTTAGTCTCTAAATATGTCCTTTCCGAGTTTGTCCTTGTTGCTTGATCGGCTTTTACCAACTGTTTTTGTTCTGCACGTGTTAGTGCTGTATCTCCAAACATATCTTTTATTAATTTGTCTTTCCGCTTGATGTAGCCGGAAGTGGTCCCTTTTAATAGTAATTCATTTCTTAATAACCTTATCCATAAATGTTTGCTAAGGAAGTTAAAACTCTAAAAAAAGACGCTCTAATAACTCAATAATAAGATAAGGTAAACTCGTTAAATATCATGTCAAAATGGCGACATTTGTAAGACAAAATATTGAATAAAAACATCCAATACCCCACCCAAACGAGTTGCTTGTGACTACAATTAATATATATCAATCACGTAATTTGGTGGTCGAAGGACCAAGTGGTACTGAGCCAATTCCAGCCAGTCCAACTCACTTGGTTCGATTCCTGTCCCTACCTTCATCTGGTGACCTGGAAAACGTAAGCAACTCTTTTGATAAATTGGGTACCCAACCACAGTAGTGTAGAATGAGTTACGGCTAACTATGAAGGGATTTGGTCCTCCTAAAGGAGGTTGTGCTTAGGGGCAGTTACCCAATCACATAAAAAAACCAACATGAAACCCAACAACGAGCAGACTGTCTTAACAGCTACAATGATGGATGAAGGCGAGTTGTAGAGGAGGCCAAAGCCCACACTAGGCTGTAGAGCCAATTTATGAATCGCGCAATTTAATTGGGCATATTCCAAGTAATAAAAGCATAAAATAAAATAATTTTACGAAAATCTGTATTTGAATTAAGCCGATGTTGTAGCGGTATCTTTAAAAAGCTCTGGCTCCCTTACATAAAATCGACATAAAATAAGTTCCAAATTTTGCACTTTTTTTAAATAGCGTTTCTGAACACCCTGTAAACATTATAGAAAGTTTATCAACGCTATCAAAAACTACGCACTCACGAACTTTGTCCTTATCATGCTTAGTGAGGGCTGGGCAAACGCGGCAAAAATTTAGTATATAAGTGACGTTTGTCTGTGGCATATAGCATTAAGCATTTTTGCATCTAATTATTGTTTTTATTAATATGCAAATCGGTTGACTGACTTTTGCCGCATCCGCTATCGTACAATTTTATAGCTTATTGTTTTTATTTAACTGTTAAAAAATTTTTTAAATCGGTTAGTTAAAATACAAACCGAGAATATGCCTGTAAATGTATAATAATGTAGACAAAAAAACTGGTTATTTATATCTGGAATCTGCGTCGGAATTTTTCGAAACTTATTAGCAAAAAAAAGGTTGTAGCGATGTCTTAAAAAAAGCTCCAGATGTACAAAAACCATTTTTAATTATTTAATTCTCGCAAAACCGCAAATGACTAACCCGATACGAGATTAAAGAGGTCATTATATCTAATTATCCTGTTTTGGTGCTTCTACATTTCAAATGCTAGTAGGCCCGTATAAAATTTTACGCGGCAAACTTTAAATCGGTAAACTTTAAACTCATCTAGAGATAATCTAAAACGATGGTACATCCGAACGATGATTGGACTACGTTCGACAAACGAAATATATTTTTAAAGTTATAAATTAAATATGATCCGATTTGAATATTTTTTATTTAACCTTCTAAATATCGGCCTAAAATCCGGTACAAATGTGCGAGCGGCGGCGGCGACGTTGTTTTGTTTTTGTTTCTCTCATTTTTGTTTTCTGCATTTTCAGTGGATTTAATTAAATGCCAGAAGTTATTTTATTTATTTTGACTAGTCCCTTTAATGATATGCAAATGGCGAGACAAATATGCGCGAACGTGGGAGAAACATTTTTTTGGTGGATATTTTGAAAAAGACCATATAATAAAATTACCGTTCGTTTAAAATTATGATTATTATGTTCCATATTTTAAATATTCTTAAACATTTTACGTTTTATTATCGTCAGTTTTAGTAATTGCACATAAGGGTTCAATTTTATTGATTAAAAATTTCTCCGGGGATAAAAATTTATTTAAGTAATAGCTATTTGTATAACTGCTTTATCGACTTTCAAAAGGCATTTGATAGAGTCCAACACCCAAAATTCCTAGAGATACTAAAGAGAAAAAACATCGATAGCAAATAATATCCAATCTCTATTGGCACCAAACAGCACGAGTCAAAGTCGGAGAAGATCTGAGTGAGGAGATAAAGATATGTCGAGGTGTTAGACAGAGATGTGTATTGTCGCCTTTCTTGTTCAATGTATATAGTGAAGGCATGTTTGAAGAAGCACTGTCAGAGGAAACCGGTGGTATTGTCATACACGGAGAAATAATTAGCAACTTGCGATACGCAGACGATACCGTTATCTTTGCCGACAGTCTGGAAGACTTACAACATCTGGTTGAGTTAACAAGCATTTTTTGCAAGAGATATGGCCTAGATATGAACCTAAAGAAAACCAAAGTCATGGCAACTTCAAAAAACGAAATCACAATAGACCATCCATGAATATTAATAACGACAACCTGGAATGGGTATCCTCCTACAAATATCTTGGCACATGGATAACTGAAACAGCAGAACACAAAAAAGAAATCAAAAGTGTCGAATTGAAGTAGCTCACAGCGCTTTCATAAAAATGAATAAAATACTCTGCAGACGAGATATAACATAAGAACTAAGAACCAAAATGCTAAAATGCTATTATTCTCCATTCTATTTCATGGAATGGAGGCTTGAACACTCAAATTAGAAAACATTAAGAACATAGAAGCATTTGAAATGTGGTGTTATAGGAGGATGCTAAGAATACCATGGGTTGACAAGGTTTTAAATGAGGAAGTACTACGCCGAATGAATAAAGCCAAAGAAATTAGTAACACCATAAAAAGGAGAAAATTAGAATATCTAGGACATATTCTGAGAAGAGATAGATATAATATCCTTAAGCTAATTATTCGAGGCAAAATAAAAGGCAAGAGAACAATTGGCAGAAAAAGAATCTCTTGGCTGCGCAACTTGAGGGAGTGGTTTGGTTGCACGTCCGCAGAACTCTTCAGGCAGGCGATTGATAAGGTCCGAGTAGTGGTGATGATTTCCAATCTCCGATAGAAGCGGAATTTCAAGAAGATTACTCCCGCAGGATGTAGATTACTGCCCGACGCGTAGCATCCAATTTATCCAAAGTTATCGGTATTACTCAGTATAGCTTATTACCGGAATATCGCAGTGCTCTGGTAAAATCATCTTTTTTAAACTGAGATTGGAAATACTTATACTGTGAAATGTAAACCGGAGAGGTGTATACGCGTTGGTTTCAAACAATAACGAGAAAAAATTTAAAAAAAAGTGATTTTATTGTTGACAGACACTGTATAAAATCAATTAGTAGCTAATAAATGAAAATTTATTAAACGACATTATCGATATGCTCAGTATTGTTTACAATCCAAACAAAAAATCAAACTTTGGATGATTTTTAATAGTTAAACACCGCCATCGCATCGTTTGCTTTGTATTGCACCGTAGAAAAATAATAAAATGCTCATTTAAATTTTTATAATGGCCAATAAAGCCGTACCTTTAACTGCCACACGATAGAAAACAATAAAAAACGCAAAGATAAACCTACACCAAAGTACCTAAGCAATTTCTAAAAATTAATGATTAAAGCCGAAATGACTTTTGATGATTACCATAAAAATCTATAAATTTTACTAATTTTAACTGCCTATTTATTAAAAACAGTATAAATATAACATGCATATGTATATTTCTAATTATTTATTTATTTAAATCCTAATAAACTAACTCCTACACTTTTTTCGCCGAGTCTTGAGTCATTAACCGTTATAAACATGGTCCCATGAAGTCCAAGGAAAGCGTGCATGTACAGGGTGTTTCAAAAAAAGGTGACCCCGTTTCTAGGATAGGTACATAACTGAAAAATAATTGGGGTTCGCTAAGTAAAAATTTTTCGTAACGCCACCCGTATTCAAGATAAAAGGTGTTAAAAAAAATGTGGTTATTACTTCATAATTTTCAAATCAAAATATTCCGAAAACGGAACAGTTTCCGCTGTCTATGTTAATATAGGTCGGATGACCGCCTTGTAGATTCGGGATTTGGTCTCAATTCCGATATATTTGTTCAGGTAAGCTGAGGTTCGCGCTGCTTTTGCCGCTTAGTTTCTTGCCTCCGCCTCGATGTCACCGTATCCTGATATTTCTATGCCTAGGTATTTAAACTTCATCTCCTGTTGTATAATTACATCATCCGCAACCAGTTTGCATCTGATAGGTGTTTTTGAGGTGGTTATGCATTTCGTCTTTGCTGCAGATATCTTTATTTTTAGACTTTTTTCCGTTGTGCTCAATTTGAATAGTAATCTCTTTAGGTCATCTTCGTTTTCTGCAATCAGAACAGCGTCATCGGCATAGCATAGGATTTTGACGTCTTTGTTCCCCATTTTATACCCTTTCAGGTCACGAGTGCTTTTTATTATTTCGTCCATAACGATGTTGAACAATAAGGGGCTAAGTGAATCTCCTTGTCAAATACCACTAGTTACAGGAATTTTATCGGTAGTTGTGCCATTAATTTTGGGTTGTATTTTGTTTCTCTGGTATATATTTTCGATGGTTGTATGGGATCTGCCTGTTGTATAGAAGGTGTACCACGTCCTCCAGTTGTATTCGGTCAAACGCCTCTTTCAGATCTATAGAACACATGAAGGCTGGTTTGTTATACTCGATGGATTTTTTAGTTATTTGTCTTACCTTTTTGGTGTAAAATTAAATGATGTTTATTTAAGTTCACTTAAAATTTTGATTAATAAGTCTAACCTTAAAAAATTTATGTTCAATACTACTTGGTACGAACCGTGTAACTAGCGCCCTTTATAAAAGTCAGATATAAAAACAAATTCATGGGATGTATCAGCTTCTTAAACATATTCGTAAAACATTTTATTCAATGTTTTCAGTAGTTTCGGCAAAATCGTAATAAATGTGTATACATTTTTTTTCTTCGACGCCCTTCATCTTGAATACGGATGGCGTTACGAAAATTTTTCACCAAGCAAACCCCAATTATTTTTCAGTTTTCTACCTATCCTAGAAACGGGGTCACCTTTTTTTGTTGCATATCTTTTATTTGAGAAATAACTAAGGGTACCTACAGTAAAAATTTAAAATTAATTTACATTTTTAAATTCGGTAAAACATTTTCCAGGCTAGAAAGAAAGACTTAAATGTCCTATGCCCCATTCAATACAACTAAAATGTAAGGCACAGCATTGCTTGGTAAAAATTACGTTGACTGGACTATTACTTTACAGAATCACGACGAATATGGTATTTTGAATCTGAATAAAAATAAATAAAACACCTTCTTCTCATTGCGCAGCTGCTATAAGACTCGAGCAGATTACTAATTATACGATTAAATGAATTAGACAGAGAAGATCTATTGAGTGGCCACTTAGTTTATTAGATTTACCGTCAATAGATTTTTTCGATGGAGTTAGCCTAAGAAATTAATTACTCGAGCATGTTCCAATACTACCAGAACGTTTGCTAATTATCGTAAGGAATTTGAACAAATTATTTTGTATTTTACAGAAACACGATTTAATTATTATTAATTACGAAGTAATAAAAAACCTCTTTTAAGATTTTTTATGACATTACCGTTTGATAGGATTTTCTAGTTAAACATATAAGTAGGTACATACACACATATAGTCACGCCTTTTTCCCGAAGGGATCGGCAGAAACCATTTCATTCCACTTGCTACGGTTCTTACACACGTCTTCTACTTTCATCAGCGCTTTTATACATGCTCGTCGTTTGCCACTTTCGTAATAACTTTCTTTTTAACAATTTCGGTCTAATCAGACTACTTATCTCCTTAGCATTTATCTTACTTTCATGTTTCTTTTGCCAAACCCAACATTCACTACCATACATAGGTGCAAGAAACAGCACTCCTCTATGCACAGCCAGTCGTGCCTTTTTTAAATAGTTCTGGCCGCTCATAAAGTTATGCAGGGCCCCATTTATTTGTTTTTCAGCCAACATCCTTCGCTCAATATCAGTAATACTTTTTTTCTCTCGTGAACCTTGAACCCATATATACAAACTTATTCACTTGTTCCACTCTATCTATCTCCTTTAATTAGTACCTCGCAGTTTGTCAAATTATCTTCTCTTTCAAAAACCATTACTTTCGTCTTGCTTACTTTTACTTTCATCCCTTTAATTTTTAGGACGTTATGCCTTATATTAACCATAGCCTGCAACTCCTTCTTCGATGATGCTAATATGACCTGATCATTGCCGTAAAGGAGACATTTGACGATCAAATTATTCATTCTTGATCCATGAGCAGTCTCTTTCAAATCTTTTAAACGACCGTCTACGTATAAGTTAAACAGCCATATCGAAGCCACACATGCCTGTCTAAAACCTTTTTCAATGTTTAAATCGATTTTCGGTTAAACTAGTCCGTGTAGGCTCCGTTTACTCTGACACAAGCAGTGGAATCCTCGTAAAGTGATTTCAGTGCTAGTATCGAACTACCACTCACCCCATACATAGAATGTCAACCACAATTCTTTCCTCATCCACATCAAATATCTTCTTATCAGTTTCATTCGTCACTCTTTTAACCAATATCTTTGCATAAAGTTTGCCGACGTTGCTGAGAAAACCAATACCTCGGTAGTTTTTGCAGTCCTGCTGCGAACCTTTTTTCCTTCAAGGTTTATACTTTATGTAATTATAACTAATAATTTTAGAGCATTTTTACATGTTTTACAAGTTATTTATATACTTATAATTATTTTTAGTTTTATAAGTCATATTTTTACTTTAATTTCCTTGGATGCTGCTCTAACTCCAGCCACACTTTAACCTCTGGTGATTTTTGGAGGTGAACAGCTTCTTTACCGGTTCGTTGTTATATTTTTCGGAAAATTGCCTAGGTTGTCAGTAGTCTAACCAACATTTACCATTTTTTTAATTTCCTTCCACCTTTTCCAAAAATGTTGATCAGGGTGTTATTCGATTCAAAATAGCAACTTAAAACTTTTTAAATAAATTAAAATCCCGCAAAAAAAAAGTTGCAAAAGTTATAGACAATTTAGTAGAAAAAGGGTTTCCTTTTTCGTAAATATCTCAAAAACCATTGCAGATATCCGAAATCCAAAAAAAGCTCATTAAAGAGTAAGAATTTTCCTAAAAGAAACTGGTTTAGGTACCAAAATTTGCTTTTCTTCAAAAGCGATTCAGTCAAGGTCCATGCCTCAACCCCGTAAAGCAATACTGGGAATATATAACAACGAACCATGCTTATGCGAAGTTTCAAATTAAAATCATAACTGCAAAGTATTTTTCCAAATTTCATAAAATTTGTTCGTGCTTTAGCAATTCTACTTTTGATTTCTGTACTAGGGTTCCAGTTTTCGTTAATATTAGTACCCAGATACACCAGCTGACTTACGCGTCCAATTAAATCGTTACCAATTGTAACGTGGTTCATGTCAGAGCTAAAATCCAGGGATCTCTTTGCTGTTGTTTGACTCATCAGTCTCGTATGCACCCTCCGGATTTTGTCCGACTGCAGGTTCCAAGCCAATAAATGGAGCTGATGAGTCCTTTCTGATTGGGCTTTTCGTTGCCTTTGAAGGCACATTGTCCTGGGACCCACTGCAGAGGTATTAAGTTGTGTTCACTTTTGAATAAGTTCCTTTTTTTTACCCCAGAGACGCCTTTGGATCTTTTTATATTATTAAGATGAAATGAAGAGCTGTACTCGAAATTTAACTAGATATTTTAACTAATAAACATCGATTTCGTATATTTATCAATGCCAAATACTAATCTCATTACAATTAAACGATAAAAATATTTCGTACTCAGCAGACTGTTTGATTACTAGTTATTTTTGTTTATATCTCCATGCGGTGATAAGAAAATTCATTCCTATTAAAATTACGTTTATCAGTTATATCTTATATTATCCTAATATGTCGCAAGCAAAATATTTATAAAACGCCATTTATTAATATACATATGCAAAAAAAATTACATTCTCGGAAATCTAGGTTGTATTATCGTAAAAAAAGTAAATATTTTGAAATGCGTTTGTTAAATATTTTCTTTACCTATCCTTTACCCCCTTTACTTATTGGTTTATTTAAAATCTACGCTCATGCTTACACAGATTCTTTAGACTGGGATTGATTGTAGGGGGGTCGTGAAGGCTATGCAGCCTCTCAAAACACCTCGACCTATCAGATCTTTTGTGCCTTTAGACTGAGAAGCCAAGAATTTTTCGACTATACCTCGTAATGAAAAGACCTGATCCTTACATCTCCTTCCTCTTCTAAATCCTGCTTGCACATCCCATATCATATTCTCAGTTTTATTCGTCACCCTTTTAACCAAGATCTTTGCATACAGTTTGCCGACTATGCTGAGTAAACTAATACCTCGCTAGTTCTTACAGTCCTGCTGCAAACTTTTTTGTCTTGTAAAGCGGTACGATAACAGCCTTACACCAGTCGTTTGGTACGCTACCACTCCTCCAACAAGGGTTAAAAAAAGCGGTACAGCAGGCTAGCTACCACACTTTGTCCAGCCTTCAGAATTTCAACTGTTATCCTGTCGTACCCAGCAGCTTTACCCAATTTCATCATGTTTAACGCTTCCACAATTTCTGTCGTACTAATTTCACTTTCACTGCAATTTTCACTCATGTTTTTAAATGGGGACTCCTGTACTTGTGTATCCTCTTTCTCAAATAAACTTTCGAAGTATTTCTTTGATCTCGTTAATACGCATTCCTCTCCTTTTACCATAATACCATCTTGGTTTCTGATTTTTTCCAGTTGCGAGGTAAACACGTAATGTTAATAGGTCAAATTAACACCATTTGGGCACCAGTAGCACTTATGCCTAAATTTTTATAAATAGAATCAATACTGCTCTATCGGTTCATAAAAAGGCATAAGTGAGAAATCGTGGCACGACACAAATTTTTTGTAATAAGGAAATTTTCAAATTTTTAAAAAAACGCAACCTGGTTCAAATATAAATTTCCCTTTTTTTTCGCTTATCTCATATAACATTTTCAGTATAAAAAAATGCATAAGGAATATAATCGTGGTTCAACTTCGTATTGAAATTCGGCGGTCCATTACCAATGACCCTTAAAAGCAGAATTAAAATTTAAAAAAACCATTTCAATGTACCTACATCGTAACAGTACCTCGTGCTTAACTCTTAAACGACAGGCGCCTAAAGGATTAAAATTGTCGCTGTAAATAACCATTTTTAAAATTCAATTTACATATTTTGCTGGTTACTTCTCGATAGGCGTGATTTATAACTGATGAAGTGTGACTAAATAAGTAGTATTATGGTTACTTAAGAAAGGATACTGTTAAATTTTCTAATGATATATGTATATTATTACAAAAATTGTTTTTTTCTTTCAACACAGTTGTGTAACTTTATTGGATAAGACATTTACCACAAAAATTATGACTTGGAGGCGGTAGAAAAAATTGCCACTCTCTCTGTAGCTTTTACAACCCCGGGTGGGTCTTAGATGACTCCATTGGTTTCTGTCCATCATAAGCTGTTTAGCATTGGCGATATTTAGGGTTCCTAAGTTTACCGACAGGTTATCCCTCCAACGCAATTTGGGTCTTCCAAGTGGTCTTCTGCTGGTTGGTTCTGTTCCCATACTAGTTTCATTACTCGTTCGTCATTTTTTCTTTAATGTGTCCAGCCCATCTTGGTCTTTCAGCTTTAACCTTTTTGACGATATCTGGTTGACGGTATATGTTTTCCAGTTCTCTGTTGTTTCTGATCCGGTACTGTTCTAAGTTTTGGTCCTTCACTGGCCCATATATACTCTGAAGGAATTTTCTTTCTGCTACTCTTAGTCGGTTTTTATTTTGTTTTGTCATGGTCCACGTTTCGCACGCATATGTCATAATGGGTCTGATAATAGTGTGGTAGATACTTATTTTTGTTCTTCAAGAGACTATTTTGGACTATTATTTTCTGTAGTGCAAAGTAACAGCGATTCCCACTTTGTATTCTCATGTTAATTTCCTCTGTCATGTTATTATTTGCTGTTATTGTAGCTCCCAAATATTTAAAGTGCTCCACTCGCTCTAATTATATACCTCGGTGCATGCATCACGAACAAAGGTGGCAGTGAAAAGAAAATAAAAAGGAGGATTGGGATGGTAAGGACAGCGTAAGCCAAACTAATAAAAGTATGGAAAGATCACAACATAAGTAAAGCTACAAAACAACGCCTCATGAAATCACTATTCTCAATTACTACCTACGGCTTCGAGTCATGGGCTATCAATGTGGCATGTAGACGCCGGTTAAAAAAACAAGTCATCCAGGGGAAAGTTGACGGAAGGCGCCGGAGAGGAAGATCACCGAACAGATATATCTATCAAATAAAATCCTGGACAAACCTCTCCATACAAGAAGTGATGCGGACTGCTGAAGACAGAGAAACCTAGAGAAGCATGACTGTCCCGGGCATACATTCAAGGGGTCACGACGTCTGAAACCAGACATCGACTGGAGAGAGAGAGAGACTTGCTCAAAATTATGTGTCTATGGTTACAAAATCGCCACTGACCTCTTGTAAATTTTGGGTCAAATTTTTGACCTAAAAGGGTATATCCTAAAATCACCACAAATCTTATTACCCTTATTATAATTTTAGCTTTAACGGGGCCCTTGTTTAATTTTTCAAAACAGTATATTCTTAGTTCTAAACTAAGTAACGTGGATGTATTTGGGATAGTAAAAGTAAAAAAATTAGCCTAACTTAACACCAACAGTAGGTAGGTGTCAAAATACAATGATTATCCCTGCACATATTTTGCTATTTAAGCCATTAAAAGATCCATGAACGCCCGTAGCAATTCCCGGCTATGGGTGTCCAGGTACCCGTGTAAGCCGTGGCGATTTTAGGGTGTGAATTTAAGACGTAGGTATTTTAAAAAAAAACACGATGCACGAGATTTTTTAATGAAAATAGATCATTCTACACCTACTCAATACTCTATAGGGTGAAATAATTTGTGACCCCAAAACTACCCCTCAAAAACCCTCTAAAGTAAAAAAATCTTTGAAAAAAACCGTTGCTTGAGATGTTTCAACCTATAAAGTGTATTTAGTAGGTGTAGAATAATCCATTTCCGTTGAAAAATATCGAGCAACGGTTTTTTTCAAAAAAATTTCTACTTTGGAGGAATGTTGAGGGGTAGTTGTTGGCTCACAAATTATTTTACCCTATAGAGTGTATGAGTAGGTATAGAGTAATCCATTTCCGTTGAAAAATCTCGAGGAACGGTTTTTTCAAAGATTTTTCTACTTTGGAGGGTTGTTGAGGGGTAGTTTTTGGGTCACAAATTATTTCACCCTATAGAGGATATTGAGTAGGTGTATAATGATCCATTTTTATAAAAAAAAAATACCAAAAATGAAAAATAAAGCGTTGCTAGAAAAACCGTTGCTGCTTTCACACCCGTTTTTTTTGCTAGTTGCTCTGGTTGTGAAAACTTTTTGTGGATAAGTAAAAATTACTTTTTTATATATTTCGACTCAATATTTTAGTAATTATTTAAAACCATAACAACTTTTTTTCTTTCACTGCTTAATTGAAAATTAGAGTTTGTTTTTTTACTCGAAAGAGGTACCAGAGTACTAAATAGAAACGCGCCATTGATATTCTCGTCGGGAGTATTAACAATACAATGCAAATTAAATCATGTTGGAAACGAGGTTGTGCATACATTCTACATAATTCCCTATTGAAGTTTAGTTGTAAGAAAACGGCATTAAGCCGGTTTAATTTCCTCCTCTTTTCATGAACTACGACATCGATGAAGAAAGACGAATGAATGCCTTTTCACCTGGAGGTTACTACTGTAAACCTATCGAGAAAATACGAGGGTGATGCACTATCAACCCCACGATGACTCATCACTTCATGGTCACTTCGAATGGATAAATTTGATAATTCTTTCTTTTACTTTACAAGCATCTGCAAATCACCCGAAATATGATTATGAACTATTACGTATCAGATGTAATTCAATGCTTGTCGTAGGCATAAAGCCAGGAATGTAGTTGTTTTCTGACATATAATCGACCCACATATATACCTATATAAGGTTAACATGCAACGGAAGTAGCTGGTTCTATAAAAATCAGTTTTATACATTTTTATTCGTATTTTCCGCTGTCAAGAATTTTATAGTTTCCTATAAAAGTTTCTGTAAAGTTAATTGAAAAAAGACTAATTTTTTAACGTTATATCTTTAAAATGTAAATGTAAAAAGCTAATTGTATAGGTACAATTCCAGAAAAACTAAACAAAAAAATTCTACAAAAAATGTGTACAAATTTTAAAAAATGGTTTGTAGTAAAACAGATATTTTAAAGTGGAATGTTTACCTCGTCGCATATAGCCAAAAACACTACAGGTTTGAACAGGAAGCAAGATATTTTTTAATAAATTCTCGGAAAATGACTCCTCAATCGAAATTAATTCCTTTATAGACCTGTTTTCGATTATTTAAATTTAAAAAGCTTTTTGCAGGTACCAACTTGTAAGTACCCACTAAAATGAGATATTGAATAGAGGTGGATACCTTTCTCGAAAAGGTATTGTAATAATTTTTAAAGTCATTTCATAAATCTATTCTAACCGTAAAAAGACATAAATACCTTAAGTACTTGGATCTTTGCATCATTACGCAGTGGCGGTACGTGGAGTCAAAACAAAGGGTAAATAACATTTTGAGAAATCAGTGAATTATTTCGTAAATTTTGTCCATTTATTATTTAGCTTTAATCTTCAATAATCAAATTATACACAAGGTTTAATTATGCAAGCATATAAACATTACAAAGCGATAAAGCTGACAAAATTATTATCAACAAGAAATTAGTCAATCTAGATTTTAGCTTGTTATTTTTGTAATTAAATACCTTTCGCTTTGCATGTCATTGCGGTAGACATCTTCAGGAACGGACACAGTTACTTTGTCATCACACCCAAAATAACTTATTTTTTTTATTACTTTTAGTTGATTATCTTTACACATCTTACTGAAGTGAAACTTCTTTGGAATCGTTGTAATTTGAAATTAGATGTAACAATAAAGTGACACTAAAAAAAAAACAAACACAAATCTATGGGATTAAGCAGCGAGAAAATGAGATAGAATACATTATATAACGTTTCATCCTACTGGGTCTCCTCTTTGCACGCTGCTTCCTAGCCTTCCCACTCTTGTCTACTAAGCAATGTATATTGCCGAGCCAAACCGAGGGAGCAAGCGTCGTATAGTGAGTGCGTATATTCATCTCATTCTCTTGATGTTTAGTTTTCTGAAGTTTCACTTCTACTAAGGAGGACTGCACACACATTGTTTTTTTAATAGTAAGTTGTTTATTTATTTAGTTGGTAATACATCTACGTAATGCTGTTTTTTCCAGATATAAAGTTTTAATACTTTGATAAATTTTGTTTTCTTTAGACTTACAGCTCAACTCTTGTTGGTGTCAAAAGTAATTTTTATCAACATACATTCGTTAAACATGGATTATTAATACAAAGACTACTCGTAGTGTATTTAAAAATATCTGTAGTAATCATCTCGTATAAAATTTCTGCCATATTTTAACAAATCAGTTCTTTGAGATCAAAGCAGCAGCATCCGCAGAAAATAAAGATGTACATAAACCTCGGCAAACAATAAGAAAAACACCTGGAATGAGGATAAATAATAATAATCTCTGTACGATTTTGTCACACATACTTCATAAATAAGCGGATAATGTGTATCGAATATCCTTTAAACCTTAGCAAAGCGAGTTCGCGGGAAAATATCAACATAGTATGCCGATGAAAAAAAACAGAACATGTTTTTGAATGAAAAAAATGCCGCGTGAGTCAGAAAAAAAACAAGTGTTTCCAATAACCATTTTTTTAACTAAATGCTCGAATAAAAATTTTTAAAAGAAAACTATTATGAAAAAAAGGTGGGCATAAGAGAGCTGTGGGTAAGATTTTTTTATCTCCGAGGTGTAGTATTTGTAGTAAAAGGTACGTATATTTTTAGTGACTAAAATGCAGAATTATTTATTGCGAGTATAATGACCATTATACACGGGTAAATATCCATATCCAAAATTAAAACAATATATTATAACGTAAACTCAATATGCTTACTTAAATGTTTAGGTGAAGATACAGTGGTGGTAAAAAATAGTATATTGTGCAACAAGAGCGATTTATTAAGTGCAATAAAGTGGGACAGTACTTACTTAAAATGAAGCTTAATTATACAATTATAAGTTAATATTCTGGAGTTGATAGTCAAATTGTTAGCTATTCTTAAAAAGAAATACAATTTTTTATAAATTTTTTTTGTCATCAATTACAAATTTTATTTCGTTATAATTAATAGTCCCCTTTATACATTTCTTATTGCAATAACTTTTGTTTAATCTGCACTCAATTTGAGAATATTTAATATCATATATTTTTAAATATTCCTTAAAGAAACTTTAAGAGTGTCTAGAGCATTATTCAGTTCGATTTTCGAAGTAGAAAGCATTAAGTTCAAGGCTCCGCGAAAATAGTAAATATTACTTATATTATAAATAAAACTACACTTTCATAGGAAACACCAGAAGATATTAGATTAGATTCTCTTCTTCTTCTTCTTACGTTAGGACTAAATCCTGTGTTTGCATCAATGGTTTGCCAGGGGCAGTTGGGACCAGCTTTCATACCATCTTAGAGGTGATCGTCCACGTGGTCGAGGTGTATTTGGTTTTTTCTCTTTCGCAATTTATGCCAACCACCCTTTTGGCATTCTGTCCACGTAGTCATTCCAATCTTTTCTCCGGTTTTTTGTCCATCTTACTACATCTTGAATCTCACATATTTCCCTTATTAGATTCTAATAGCAGGTATTTTATAAGTATGCACTCCAACCTGATGGGGTCTATTGTGCCTTCCTTGTGGTTAGAACTCATCCAGCCACAGTAGTTTTATTAACTTCCAGAGGCTGTTGGGATCCTGATGTAGCTCTCTGGTTTATGTTGAAAAACACCAATGTTAATATCTCTATTATCTGATATGGTTAAACTGGTTTTTATTTTCTATTTTTTTTACTAAGGTACCTTATGAACCAAGACAGCACAGAGCCTGCTACTCGATAATAATTTATTTTTTTACATAAAACCCATACGTAGTTCTCCTACATATATTTAGGTACCCACTACAATGATAACCCAGGATTACTTATTACTTTTCTAAAAATCTAACAAAAATGATTACAACAAGCCAAATTAAAGCTTCATAGTTTAGTTAAATAGTGAAATTTTTTTGGATTACTTACCTACCTCTCTTATTATGTGCTATAAATAAAGTCACTAAGAACAGATTTGGTTGCAAAATTAACCGTGCTAACAAAATAAAAATATTGACCCTTAATTTCCAAACAAGAAGTCCCTTATAAAATAAAATTCTTCACCTACGAATCGAGTTTCTAATGATAATCCGTTACCACCGTATATTCGTGAAATATCCTATACTTTTATGGCGATATTAAGCAGTTGATTTAAAATTACTATAGGTACCAAAATAAAATCATTGATTGATAATATTACACTAGAATAATATGTATATCAATCAAAGATTAATCAATACAGCATTGCACATGTGAAATAATGTAAATACTTTACTTTACTAATTTAAAATAAAAGTTGACAATAATGACATTTGTGCTTCAGCTATGAAGCATGAACAAATATTTTATAAAATATAGCAAATACAGGGTGTGGTTAAATATTTGCAAAAGGTTCTAGGGAGCGATATCTTGTCCGAAATTAAAGGGGTCTTCCATGTAAACAAAAGCTATTAGGCATTTCCTTGTTTTGTTTTGAAATTGCTGGTGACTCATAGTCATTTTATTTTGAGTGCGTCTACCAACAATAACAATACTGTAGCACTACAACCCTGGGTGGGTCTTGGCTGCTTGAACCACCGAGTGCGGTCTAGGGTAACATTTTCCCAGTTATCAATTCCCATTATTTGCAATTCTTTGCGGATGTTGTCTCTAAATCTTAGCTTAGGTCTTTACAGGGGTCTCTTTCCTTAGTTCTATGTATAGTTCTCTTTCTTTCAAACTTTAAATAAGGAGTTTTTTTTTAGAGTAACCCCGAAGCTGCTGATTTACACGTTGTAAAATAATATTAAAATTTGACCAAAATGACAAATTTTGTTTATCAACAACTAATGGCTATGACAACTACAAATTTATGGACTGACTAGATTTGTATTATTTTTTTTAATTCATGTGTCAAGCTACAAGTGTCGATCTTTATCTATTTTTGAACAGTTTTTTTGCAAAAATTGCTACGTCGTAAAACATGTCAGTAAATGCCACATATTACACGCTTATGACTTATTTCACTTACTACTTATAACATAACGTACTATTATGGAAGTGTTTTTTATAACGAAACTTAATAGTTTTGCTTCGTAGTGCCATCTAGTACCGATTTTTAAAGACTTTCTTGGATTTTTTCAGTTTTACGTGTGCGACTCTGCTCTTTAATTTTGTATACAGTTATTTTCGTAGTACAAGATGCAGTTGAGTTTTAAGGCTCGTTTGTTTTGTTTTCTCATGTTCGAGTCCTTTTTACCATAATTTCTTTATGCGAAATTTAAAAACAACTTTTATTTAAGTTCACAAAAACCTAGACGTCATTGGGTCGAAAAGAAAAACGTGGAATTTAAACAGTCTCAAGACAGAAGGTTCTTTAAAAAAAAACATTTCAGCCATTTCAATAACTTTTTTTAGCCCACGAAGCAGAAAAATATCGGACTGGCAGAAAATAAAAAAATTCCCATCCAACCTATCACGTGACCCGAAAAAAACGACCTTTTAAACTATGAAAGAATTATTATTATAGGGATAATTTATGTCGCACAAAAAGGACTCTTTCGTATTTTACGAAGCTTTGTGAAAATTGTTAAAAGATTTCGCCCTTTCTTGTGGAACCGAATTTTTTTTGTAATTGCACGAACAATTTAGTTTGAAGTCATCGTCTAGTTGATTCTAAAATTACGGATCTGAAAATAATTTTTCATTTTAATTGCACTGCGTATATAATTTTATTGTGACATACTTCAAACTCTGCATACTCTCAGATTTTAGTCTTAAATTCTTTACTTATAACATTATGGAATTCTTTTTACACAGATCAACAATTAATTTCCTTATTGGTACTCGACACCGCTTCTTTGGGAATAAAGTAGGGATCTTTGACATTTCCCTTTCTTTAGTTATTTATTTTTATAATCTAGTTTGATATCCACTGGGGATACGGGGAAAATAGAATAGATCCCAGGTATGGTCTGCCTGTCGTAAAAGGCGACTAAAACACTACCAATCCAAAGTGTTATGCGACCCGTGTTGATGGATGTCTACAGGAAACCGGGCGAAATCCTGTAGTAGACAGCCTGAGTCCTATGCAGAGCGCACCTCAGGGCCGGACCACCCCTATCCCCATATTTGTTGATTGCAAAGAAGAACTGAGAACGCTGGTAGACCGTAATCAAGTCAAACTGATACGGGTTCCAGGACGCCAGGAAGTTGCAGGTAATGGAGAAGTGGACGAACTTGCAAGAAAAGGTTCGAAAAAACACAACACACAAAAACTACTGGAAAAGCATACCAGGAAATAAACTCGAGAAATGATACATCAAAGGACCATGCCATAAAAGAACGGCAGAACTATTACCGATGAACAGGAATCAGCTAAAAATAACCATGGGACTGTAAAATGGAGGCCTGGTCTGCGGGTTGTGTAGCGGGGATCCGGGAGCGGTGTAGCGCGTGTTGTACTGCTGCGGGGCGCTGGGGAAGATGGACGGTTCTTGGGCGGCTACATTGTTCCCACCCAGTACAAAACTTGTACAAACTTATACAAGGTACTGGATTGGGTGCAGCGTGGTTCTAGGTCCCGGAGATTGCCTATGTTTTTCGGACCAGTGTCTCGCGGCGGCGCAGTGTGCGTTTTGCTGTTTCCGGGTCCTTACCGGGCGGTCTGCGGGTCGGGTCTCCATTGTACAATGTTACAAAAACACACAAGATACAATGGGCCAACAGGCCTAAGTGTCATCGGACCTAAATAGGGGAGGAGTTTTTAGTCAGTAGACCTGACACAGTCATGGTAGATCTTGAGCTTTTAGACTCATAAAAAAATCTAGTTTGAAATGTATCTCCGACATTACCTAACACGTGTGTATTTAAATGTCGGTATTTATTTTCTATTCTTTGTCGTAAATTATCTGGAGATTTTGGTTTTATATCATAAATTTTTGTTTTTAAATAAACTCCTAAAAAGTTTAGTGTTGTTAAAACCGGTGACCTATGTAGCCACTCTATCATCGACTCTCTTCTACCTATTCAAAAAGCGGGAAGAGTTTGATTCAAAAATTGTACTCCAGGCAAAGCAAAGTGTAGAGGCGCTCTATTCTTTTGAAATACAAACAAAGTTATCATCATTTTTTATTTTATTGAGTTCATCTGGGTTTCCATTTCGGAACAGTTTAAGAACTCGTGCGCACTCGTTTCGAATTGTTTGAGAACAGTTCACATTTTATGAAAACCCGAACGCGACAACGATCCAAATGAATAAAAGCGCAAGAGATCCAACGATGTATAAAAGCGAAGCAAGTTTAAGGTTATCAACAAATGATCCTTTTCCATTTTATGGCAAATGCTACTTATGAATAAAAAAACCCATAATGGCTTTTGCTCGAGGACAGGTACTCGTTTCGGATAGTTTAAGGACCTTCCCAGGACGATTCTTAAAAAACCCGAACGCATAACAAGTCCTAGAACAGCTCAACAAAACCCGCAAACTCCCGACGGTTTTAGAACAGTTCTTGTTTGAACCCGAATGAAGCTATTGTTGTAATACGTAAGTGAATTACTTTTCTGAGTAACTCAAGATACGATTGATCATTTAATTTTCCGTCTAAAATGAAAGGTACGACTATGACGTTGCCTAGGATAACACACCGTACATTCAACTTTTGAGGTTTATGTGTATGTTTTCACTATGGGGGTGGAGATAACGAGAACAATCCTTGTGTTAAAAAATTTTCCCTGAAAGTGTATTGAATTAAGATGACTTTAGTGTATTAGAATACCGTTTTTAAAAATAGCGCCAAAGTTTTGAGAAAAAAGACAAAGGATGTTTTGCATTTTGTAATTCTTTTTTACTTTTTCGTTTACTTGAGCAACTTTTTACTGCAAAATTTTTTATTTAAAAATTA
Organism: Agelastica alni; assembly: GCA_950111635.1. NCBI lineage: Eukaryota > Metazoa > Arthropoda > Insecta > Coleoptera > Chrysomelidae > Agelastica > Agelastica alni. Next base: position 80,984,476 of record OX467710.1, on the reverse strand, counting down.
TTCGTATCTATTTCCCTTTGACATACTTTACTTCATCTAAAAAAACAGCTAAATTCAGATCCAACCTCACGACTACCAGTGCCACCTTTATATACTACATTTTAGTGGACACTTTTTCAATAAAAGATTGTTCTTCTTATCTATACTTTCCATAGTTTTTACACCCAATATGTGGATCACTTTCAGACCAATTTCATGAAAATGTGCATTCATCCAAAAAACAAATGTTGATTGTTAGTAAAACGCCGACTCAATTATTTACAATATTTGAGAGAGATACTCGATAATGAGTGAGCAGACACATAAGCAAATAGAGATCAGAAATTCTAACTATCACCACAAGTAACCTCCCTTTTCATTCAGCTAAAACTACAAAACAATAAACATTACAGACAATGGATCAAACCCGAAGGAAGAGAAAAAAAGTGGGTAAAACTCATAGACTACCCAAGCCCGAACTACCTCGCAAAGAAGAAGTAGCCAATCTAAGACTCCTAACAGGGCATGGCTGCCTAGCCCAACATCTTCACAGAATAGGTTGAAAAGATTCTCCTTCTTGTCCCTTTTGTAATTAAGGGATAGAAATAAACACCGAATATCTTTCAATGGGTCCAGACCTATTAGAACAAAATAATATCATCGGAAAATTTTGGGAACTAAGAAGAAAAATTACCTAATCGTTAACCATATTCGAGAAGGCGATCAAAATCATCTTCGTTCAACTCTAGAATCAATTTAATTTTGTATGGATGGTACCTGTGTTGGTTTACAATTCGAAAAATAGTGGCAGATGAAACACTTACTTTTCTGTTAATTGTGACTGTGGTAGGTGATCTTCTAGACTTACTTGTCCCTAAAACTGTGATTTCTTTGTTATTTATGAGTCCCTATCGGTTATGTATTTTACTGCAAACTGACCCTGTTGATGAAAATTTATGTCTAAGATCAATTACATACTATGAGTTGCAAGAAGTCCATGGTGTTTCATTGAAAATTCTATCAGAAGCCCGTGCAGAACTGTCTTCATATTTTTGGGCTAAGTTTGGTAGTTCTTCATTTACAGTGGATTTTTGGAGTTTTAACAGTATAGATATTTGGGGCATGCCATGGAGCATTGGTCATCATTCTTAGAACTTTGGATGAAAACCATTCCAATATATATATATATATATATATATATATATATATATATATATATATATATATATATATATATTATATACATAGATTGGAGCTAGGAGCGGTCCCCTATAGTTGTATTCCATAGCGCCAAATGGGTTTTAGAAATAAATATTTTATCTTGTAGAGAGAGTTGCGATATTTGCCCTATGAGGCTATAAAGTTTTAGTCCGAGTTGTTTCCTCTTCGTAAAGATGTGTGGTCAATTTTTAATGGAATACTCATAAGATTTATATTAAATCATAAAGAATCAAAACAATTTTCAGTAAAATTCTTTATTAAATCGATTCACGTAATAACTACTATAAGTATCTTGGAACAAAAATGTTAACTATTTAGCAAAATACTTTGACATTAATTTTCGTTGCATTTTATTGCAGAAAAAATGAAATGTACTTTGAACTTAGTTATTTTCAAAATAATTGTGGGAACTATAACGAAAGCTAAATATTATCAGTTTTTTTTGTTGGTTACTTCCCGTCTCGCGTTACAAGGTATTTTATTATGTTGTGAGTATTTATTCAGCATTAAATTCAATACTAGAATCTTATTTTGCAAAAAAAAAAACAACAAATACTGTGATACGCAAGGTTTAAATTTCTAAGCAATCATTTTTAATTTACATACGGTATAATGAGCTGTAATTCGAAGACCTTTAAACGTTGATAAAGTTTTTAACCATTATTTTCGCAAAACATACATTTCGACAGATAAACCAATGTTTAAATATTTAAGAGCTCTTAAAATGTTGTAAGAAAGTTGTATTTATGTTTTTAATTTACATCTAATCGTGATCCGGATATTTCCTAATAGTACAGTCTTTGTACCATATATTTAATACTCCTATATTGCTAGTAGGGGCCTGGAAAAGGATGACAACCCAACGGTGCAGACATACATACATCTGTCTCCGTCGTTTAGACCTGAAATGCTATGCGCATGCTGGAGTATGGAGTTTTGCCGCTAAGCTATGAAGCATACAAGACAACATTTATTATAACTGCATTATAAGCTTCCCTACTACAGTCGCAACGCTACAACGGATCGAGTATGAATAAGTGAGATAGAAGAATGCAGTTGCTGTCTCTCTTGGTGGGCAACACTTTCACTTATAGACACTAGCAATATCCTCTTCTATTGATGCCTATCCGTTTCGGATATTGGCGAGCATAATGGCTATACAAACTTTATTCATTGATGCACGGAATAAGCCCACAGTTAATGTATTACACCACTCTCGGAGATTCTTTAGCCATGATTTTCTTCTTCTTCCTACACTCCTTCTATACCTTGTAGTATAAGCTGTAAAAGCCGGTATCTTTCAGGATTTCTCATGATGTAGCCAAGGTATTCAAGTTTACGTTTCTTTACCTGATATAAGATTTCTTTTTCTTTCTTCATTCTACGTAGCACCTCTTCGTTGGTTATATGATCCACCCATGAATTTCTCAGAGCACGATGGTAGAGCCAGAGTTCAGAGTTCAATATAGTAGTATTAAATATATGCTTTGTACATTGTTAGCCAAATTGGATGTTTACTTTGTTGTCAAATATCAAAAAAGTTACGGACGTATTGGTATAAGCGACGATTATTTATTTATTTAAAAAATAGGTTTGAGAATTTGCATTAAGTTTTTCTATAAGAATAAAATAACGTGTGAAAATGTATAAGAAATGTTAAGGCTATCTTTTACTAAGTTTGCTAAAGTAAAATAAAATTTTACGAGTGATACAAACATCCCAACATTTAATCGACCGATGAAAACGTGGAAAAAAATATAAGAAATTATAATAAACGAGCGCCTAATTACGATCAGAGAAATTGCTGTTAAGGTTGGCATATTAATCGTGTTATGCCATGAAATTTTTTTGGATGTTTTGGGTATGCAGACAGGCAATGGTCCTCATAGGGGAGCTTTCCCGAGAAGGCACAGCCGAAAGCATTATGTAGCTGAGTAGAAAGGATGCCAAACTAGCAGTGGGCACACATACTGACCGGTCATGGTACCATTAGTTATCACATGTACAATCTGCGGCTGGCCGACAGCCCTAATTGTGGATTGTGTGATATTGTCTGAGTGCCGTTGGCGGAATTCGGAAGGAATCGCCTTCCGTGAGAGCAACATTTGTTTTAAAATTGTCGAATATAAAGATTATTCTCACTGCGCGCCGGCGCCGACCTCACTAGGCGTATTAGGACTTGGAGATATGCTGTGTGATGAGGTGTGGGCAGCTTCACCGCCGGAACCTCTATTGCCTGCTGACTTCCTAGCTAGTGGACGGCGTCGTTTTACTGCGTAGATGATGAATCCTTCGATAACTCAGTAATCGCTGGCTCGATCTGTCTTTTTACTACTGTAGGCTAACAGGTTTACTGCCTTTTATCGCCGGGAATTGGTATTTTTACAGTAAATAAAACAAACACGTGTCATCGATAATATATTGTTAACTTTAATACATGGAGCTTAAAGTTTTGAAGCCTCCTGTATCTTTAGAATGATTTCACTGGTTACTAGCTTTTATTTGATGTATTTTACTTGATTATAGTTATGTGCATTGTGTTTTTTAAAGTATTGCTCTGAACGCTAGAGGTTATACCTCGGCTGAAGATATGCGAAGCGCAGTGCTCTACATTGCTTGAAGTTTGGAAAGCGAAAGGGACTCGAGAAGCCGGAACCGTTTCGAATGTGGCTTCTCGTTTTAAATTAAGCGTTTTTGATTGGTCACTGTGACAGTCTAAATGCTTGCTAAGAATTGCGCGCGACGATTGGAATGTTCTGGAAATAATTGCACGTGTTCTTAACATGATCTATAAATAGCACGGGACCCTTTGTTTCTACGAAAGCTAATTTCCACGTAATGAATGCGTGACTTTTAGTTGATTTTTGTCGGCGTCAGGGCCGTACTGAGTAGTTTTAAAAATCAAGGAATTTCTTAAAGAGGAATTGAACAGTTGGAAGTACTGATTTCCAACCTTCATGTGTTTTATGATTTTAACGGCTTAGTGTATTATGAGTTCTTTCCACAAGGCCAAGCAAGAAGTACTAACTACAAGTTCAACGCCATTTGCTTGAATTGATTTAAAGAAACCGACTGGATTTGTGGCGATACAATTCATGACTTTTGCACAACGTAATGCACCTGCTCACACTTTAGCTTGTTCGTGTATTTTTGGTCAAATGTGATGCCACAGTCTCTTTATTCGCCAGACTTGGTCACCTGTAACTTTTTTCTGTTCCCAAAAATAAAGAGAACCTTTAAGAGCTGCTTAAGAGTGTTTTTTTTCAGATTGGTCCATTTCACAACGATTTATTATTTACAAAAAGATGACTGGATCAATCTTTTTTAGTTTGAAAGTACAAAAAAAACCATTTATGACATGTTTCTCATGAACTTTAAAATTTTTTTTTGAAAACTGCATAAAAAACCAGCAAATTAAAAAAAATTTCAAAACCATAACGATTTTGAAAAAATTTTAAAATTGTATTTCTATTTTTATTTAAAAAAAAAAGAATTATTTAATAGATTTTTCAAACTAAAATTATTTATTATGATTTATGGTTTTTTTGGGGTAAATTTTTTTTTATACTAAAATTGGAATAATACAGAGCATGGCCCTTAACCAAGGATGACACATGTTAACATTAAAATATATCGTACTCTTTTATTAGGTATTTTTGTATGAAAAAAATGTGGAACGCTTCACGATTTTGCTCGTCATCCTTTTCAGGGGCATCCTTATTATTATTATTATACTTAATAATTTGACTTAAAACGACCCTAAAAAACCACCCCCAAAAAAACATAAATCAATATTATTAATATTTTACTTTTAACTCAAATTTTTTTTTATTTCCTAAAAAATTCATAATTTAATATAAAAATAATATATTATAAAATTTAAATAACGGTATAATTTATTTTTAAATCGCTTTTTTTATTACGTAGTTAAAAAAAATACATCATAACATAAAAAAGGTTAACATAAGTTTATGAGAAACATGTCAAAAATTGTTTTTTTTGTACTTTTAAACTAAAAAAACAATTGAACCAATCAACTTTTTTAATTTTTTCTTTTAAAATAATAAATCCGCCGTGAAATAGACTAATTTAAAGAAAAAATATTATTTGAAAATATTAATATTTCGAGGCTTTTTCTTTAAAAATGTGGTAAACCCCACTTCCGAATATTTACCATAAAATCTAATGGACACTATTTTAAAAAAAAGAATTTAATATAGACATATAAATTAAATTTTTTTCAAAAAAACGAGAATTTTGAACACACCTCGTAGACTAATTTCCACTTATTTTGACACCTTAATTCGACGCAAACTCGTGAAAATTTTATCTGCTTAAATGACAAATTTGTAGAACGTGCTGGCCATTTAATTATAATCTTCTTCCTATCCACCTGATGGCATCACGATTTGGAAAAATAAATGGGCTACTTCTTTATAAGTTCTCATTTTATCACCATAACCCATCATTAGGACTGTACCTCTTGTGCGGAACGCATTTCGACAATAGTGTAAAAGTCACAGTTGTAATTACTTGGTGTTCTTGACTTCCCCTGTATATTTTAAAAACAATTAATTCAATTATTTAATTATTCCCCAAACTTTTTAAAAATAGTAAAACCAGTAACTTATAAATTTTAACGGTCTGTAGAATATGAGAATTGTAGCGAATCGTTATTACCCTTGAAAAAACTGCCATAAATGCGGGATACACCAAAAGCTACCTAGTACCGCAATTTATTTATTGTAACGGGCGAAATTGACACGAAGACGAAATAAATTTAATAAAAATCGCTAACCCCATAGTCGCGTTATCAAGATAAAGACGATGAACTTTGTCACCGTTTGATGTAGTGGCCCATTTTTGTATAATTTTCAAATTTCAACGAAGCTCGTAAGGGGCGCATTGTCTTCCGTCTATGTTGGAACCTAGAAAATGTCTTACGACATCTCTTACCTGTGGGTGTGTCAAAAATATGATTTAGAATACAAGACCGACAAAGAATAAAGGACATCGAGGATATCGCCCGGCGTAGTAGGGTACCTGCACAATATTTCGGGTCATAAAAGATATATCCTTCAGCTTTAAGAATTATTCATCTATGAAGAATGTGCTTTAGCACATAAAAATAAAAATGCTACTTTTCTTTACCGTACAATTGCAAGTTCAAAAAGTCGAAGTCATTGATTACATAATAAGCACAGATTGACTACGTACAGATGCGAAACCCGGCGAAAGATCAAAGGATTTTTTGAATTATGTATGGACATTTAAATGGGTTTGATTGCATTATTGCCACTATCATTGCTCAAATTATTTAATAAAGTTTATGTGTGATCAAGACTTACATCCGAACATCCCAAACGCACACGAGAGCTCTTTAAATACACACGAGCATATTTAAATTGGTTTGAATGTTTACCTCTCTCGCCTTTAGACATTCTCTCGCAACTTCCGCATCTGTCCGGTACCTAATCTGTGTAATAAGTCTACATTAATCAAAGGAGGTTTAGACATGTTACGAAATAAAATTGTATTCATTGTTTTTTCTTTTATATTCAAAACGTTAAGCCACTAATGGCTAACAATGAAAACATGTCCATTTATCAGAGACGCAAAATGTCTAACCACTTTCTATCAATATTTCAAGAACATCAAACATGCACTACCATATTTCTCACAAGTTTAGAAAAGTTTGCTGGAAAAAATTCGGTTAAAAATATAGTTATTACAACAGAACTTGCACCGTACGTAGCTTTCAAACTACAGCAGTAAATGTCTCACCTAAAAACTTTTTCGAGTCATGTCTGGCCTAGAAAATACTATAAAATACTGTTGTACTTATGGTCGATTTCTTTACCTCTGGATAAAGTTTGGGTTAGCTATCTGTCAGATAAATTGTATCTATATCTAGAGAATAACTAAAAATTGGATTTCTTTATTCTCGGCTATGTGTTCCGTATTCAAGGGATAGAAAACCAAATGACAGTTCGGCGAAAGATATGACAACGTTGTAAATGTATATATTTAAGCGATTTTAACTAGCTTTATGCGATAATCTCTATATCATGATTAGCAATGCTTTTTTGCTACATACGTTGCTCACCCAACAATTCAGTCAATCTAGTCTCGATTATATTAAGCTAATAACATAATTTACAAAGAATTCAAAGTTCCTTTTGAAAATTATACTCACTTATTCCATATAATTAGTATTTGATCTTCAATCCTGGCATATTTTTTTAAACGGAAATAATAAATAACTTAATATCATCCCAGATTTCAAAATGAGTTGGTTCGTTTCTTATCTTTTACCGTTTTCTATTTGATCTTTTTCACTTTCAGCAAAAATATACGTATCAAAAATTAGTGCATTTATTATTGTTAATATGAGGTATATCGAATAACATATAGTCACGCCTTCCACTTCCACTTGCTACGGTTCTTACACGCATCTTTTGCTTCCTCTACTTTCATCAGTGCTCTCATATATGCTCGTCGGTTGTTGATACTCTTGACCTGGCCTTTCTTCAAAACAATGTACATCTGATTCAGATATGTTCGCCGAGGTCGTCCTTTACCGACTTGTTCATTCACACTCGCCTTATAATTTGTTTCGTCAATCTTCCTTTATCCATCCTTTCTATGTATCCAAACCATCTAAGCATTCAATATTGTATCTTTGTAACCACATCTTCTTTTACACAACATCGTTCTCTTATCTCACTATTTTTTACTTTATCCAACCGAGCTATACTTCTCAGACTAACTCTCATCTCCGCAGCATTAATCCAATTTTCATGCTTCTTCTGCCAAACCCAACATTCACTACCATACATAAGTGTAGGAACCAACACACCTCTATGCAAAGCCAGACGTGCCTTTTTTGACACCTGGCTTCGAATTTATTTATTTTCTTTCTTCGAAAGATATATATTTTTCGAACAAACTTAATAAATGTACATTTTTTTATATTGTTGTTTATTTATTTATTCTAATTTACAGTTTCCCATTAACAAATTAGAAATATAAAGCAATAGGTACATAAAAGTAATATGAGTAACAATCACGAAAATAAAGAATAAAAAAACAAAAATTATACAAAAGAAAAATAAGTTTTGCTACGATACATCAATTTAAATCGTCAAGAAATTGGTGGATTGAATCGTTAAAGTTATCCAAAAACTTTAAAACACTGCACGTACGTTCTCAAGACAAGGAAAGCAATCCCTGTATGCAACTTTCTCTTTTTATTTTTTTATAGCATTCTCTTACACGATATTTTCATGCTAGCGTGGTCTATTCTTATACTGTGCGGTCCATATCACCATCATCATCATCAATCGACCAATCGCGTCCACTGCTGGACATAGGTCTCCCGTAGCTTTTTTCATCCTTGTCGATTCTGTGCTGCCTCTATCCAGTTGGTCTTTATCCTTTTGATGTCGTCGGTCGATCTGGTTGGTCTTATCATCTGTATGCATCTTGGCGCGGTCTCCACTTAAGTATTCTCTTTGTCCGAAAGTCACATCACATGACCGGCCCATTTTAAGGTTGTTATACGAGTAACCGCGTCCGTCACTCCGGACCTCTCCCTCAATGTTATATTTGGGATCCTGTCTCTTAGCGATATACCTAACATCGACCTCTCCATTTTCCTCTGCACGATACTTATTCTACTTGTAGTGTGCTTTGTGAGAGTAAGTGTTTCAGCCCCGTATTTAAGCACAGGCAACACGCACTTGTCGAATACTTTTTTTTAGGCATATTGGAATGTCTGACTTAAATATATTGCGCAGCTTTCCAAAGGCCGCACATGTTAGGCCTATTCTTCTCGATATTTAACGAGTTTGGTTGTTTTTACCAAGAGAGAATAGAATCTTTGTATTATAGCTATATTGCTAGGTTTAGCGCATCCTCACTACTGTATGCCATAGGTCCATACGGGTTTTAATACCTGTGTATATAACAGGAGTTAATTTTGGATAGAGAGGTGCGATTTCCTCCCAAGTAACCAATACATGTTTCTATATCTGAATTCAAGTTCTTTTCTTTTCACTTTGATGTAATCTTTCCAGCGCAACTTAGCGTCTAAATTCATTCCGAGATATTTAGCTGTGTTTACCAGTGGTACTTGCCTGTTATTTCAAAATATGTTTTGATGTATTTGTAAAATTTACATGGGTTGTTTTAGCCTCGTTTAGCATGGCCTAACGTGACTGTACTATATAGTGAAACAGACCTGCCAGTAATACAAATTTTTCCAAATAATAACAGAAAAAATGACGGATGTTGAAAGATTATTTAACAATGAATTTTTTAGATTAACGAAACGGCTACACCTTAAAAACAAACAAAAAATGTTTATATTTTCGAAACGAATTTTTTGTCAACAGTATATCCCAATTAAAAAGCCGGCAATACATAAAATATTACAATCGTGTCATCGCTTAGAATATGTAATTAGCGTCGAACTTGAAATAATAGGAATACCTAATACAGCAGATATAAAAACATTGCGATTTCATTAAAAACGTTACCTTGATACCTTTACAAGATACCAGAATATTTTTTGTGAAACAAAAAGGTGCATTGAAAACATGGTTTTTTTTTAATAGTTTCAATAAATATTATACCAACTTACTTTCTAATTTTTACAGATTTTCTTTCACCACATATTTACACGTATACTCGTAGTCGTGTTAAATTCGAAACTGTATCGAAAATCTACGTCCTAGCCAGCATTTTATTGATAAATATTTCAATTTTTATCTTTTCTATTTGCCATTTTCCTGTCAGTACCTTTTTTGAATAAATTTATTCGCATAGGGATACTATTTTAGGATAAAGATGATCGGATATATCCTTAAAAGCTTTTCCCATGTAGTATTTCACTATGGTTTACTTTCCAAAAATATGGCGCTGATATATCAAAACATAAATCGACCAACAAACTGAGTGAAAATATTTTCACATTGTTCAAAATAACTTTTTAGCATCCACGCATTCACTTGATAGTTGAAATTACGTTAAGACATATGAAAAATACCCAAAGGTGCCCATAACCAGTAGCAGTAAAAAGTCCCTCATCAATTTCACACTAAGTATTCAACGATGTTCAATGGTTACAAAATTATGTAAGGTTATTTGAAAAATGTAAACATAGTATACGAGGTGTGGCTATTAAATGACGAGACTGTTCGCGCAAAAGGCGTCCTGGAGGGGCAGGGGGGAGAACGAATGCGAATGCTGGAAGTGTCTACTATTGTTTAGTGTTGGGGAGAATCGAGTACTTTTGAGAATCGGATACTTGAAACTTTCGTGTTGTCCCATCATCTGGTAAAATCATGGCTACAGTTCTTTGGGTTTTTGCAGGTGTTATTTTCGTTGACTATTTACCGCGTGGACGCACCATAACAAAAATACGCGAAGCGATCAGAGAGAAGAGAAGAGGAAAATTAAGTCTAGGTGTGCTCTTCCACCAGAACAACGCTCAGGCTGCAATTTACAATGCGGGACTTAAAATTTTTGAACAACCCCGTTATCCTTCAGATTTTGCCCACAGCGACTACCATCTATTCCTAAAATTAAAAGAAAATTTTCGTGGAACCCGCTTTGCTGATGATAACGAAGTGAAGTCGGTGGTAGATGAATGACTGAAGACTCAAAGTTCTGAATTTTTTAAAAAGGGTTCGACAACAATATACCAAGTGTATAAACGTGACTATGTTGAAAAATAAATTAGTTTCATTCCTTTCATGTGTTTGCTTCTATATTAGGGACATCAATTCGTGAACTATCCTCGTAGATTTGACATTAAGATCGATCCTGGATGACCAGATTTAACACATCAGATCACCCGGTGTAATCGAGTTAGATGCCGATTAATTCAGGTAAAGTTTAAGGGTCGGAGTTGGATGCGCTTGAGTTGTATGCCATAAATTAATTCTTAATATTTCAAAATATCAGGCATTATTAACACTTATATTTTTGTTTCAAATATTTTATCAACGTTTTTCTGATTTGCAACCGGAACCTAAATCGTTGTATTGAAGTTAAATAATTATATTAAGGGCATTACTGTTTTCTAGGAAGAGGCACTCTTGACTAAAACGTAAAACACTTTAATGGACTTTAACTTTGCTAAAATAATCGAGTCACTGCTATGTAACAGGCGCTACTACGTTGTTCTGGATGGGAAGAAAAGTAGGTGGAGAACACGAAGAAATGGCTTACCACAGGGAAGTGTACTAGCCCCTTCCCTTTTTAATATATACAGTAACGATCAACCAATACACCCTCAAGCGAAACATTTTATATATGCTGACGATCTTGGCATCGCAATACAAGACAAAACATACAAACAGGTTGAAACTAAACTGAAGGAAGCCTTAGAAATGATGTCACACTACTAAAAGGAAAACTCACTGAAACCAAACCCTACCGAAACCCAGGTATCTGCCTTCCATTTAAACACCCATCTAGCAAAGAAAAAATTAATTTTGTCCCGGGAGGGACAAGTGCTGGAACACACAGACAAACCCAAATATCTCGGTGTGGTACTCGATCGCTCTCTGACCTACAAATACCACTGCCAAAACACTAGGCAGAAAGTCACTACCAGGAACAAACTTCTTAAAAAAACTAGCAGGGAGCAAATGGGGAGCAAAACCAAAGGTTTTAAGAACAACAGCTGATGCAATGTGTTTGTCAACGGCGGAGTATGCCTGTCCGGTATGGAATAGATCAAAACACGCAAAACAAGTCACTATGGCACTGAACGACACATATCGGATAATTACCGACTGTACAACGGCTACTCTATTACCACTGCTCTACCGAGCAACGGGTTTTGCATCACAGGAAGAGCGAAGAACCGGTGTCCAGTACTTGGAGAGGTTCAAACAAACTTTTGATGACAGACACCATTTGCACCTGCTCAAAGAACCTGTAGGATCCAGCCGGCTTAAGTCCAGGAAACGTTTTATGAGAACTGTCACCATAGAACTTCCAGAGACTTACCCCCTGCATCAAGAGCCCTCTCACGGAATAGAGACGGAGTGGAAAACCTGGCGCATGCTAAATCGCATGCGTACTGGCGTCGCCCCTGTCAAGTCCAACCTGGCGAAGTGGGGTATGATAGGAAATGACGACGTTCTGTGTGATTTGGACACGAAAAAGTAAAGTAACTAGGAAGATCAATACAATCAAATCATGCCACTTATTTTTGACCAGAATGTTTATTGTTGTACCTGAAAGTGTAATCATAATTTTAGATTCGATTAGATATGAAAATTGGCACCAGTGTCGCGTATTTTAAAAAAAATTTGTCAGAACTGTTTTTATTTGAAAATAAATAAATAATAGAAGAGTACTTTTATTATTTCCTGCGTAATTAACTTTTTACATAGTATAAAAAAGTTGGCAGCACTGCCCGGTAATAAAAAATCCGTATATAAATCGACCCAGTTTTTTAATTTAATTATTGCCCATATCTGTGAATACCAAACAATTTTTAAAAAAAACTTGTCACCAATTTTTACTAACTATTCATTAAATAATTTAAGAGTTTTTTGTTTAAAACAAAATGATGAAATTTTGTTTATTGATAACCAAAAATTAGAGGAATATTTCGAAAAAATTTCAAATGTTACTATCCTGTCCTTTTTGCGATATGTCACGTTAAAATGCCAAATGTCAATAATTGAAGTCATAAAACCCGAAGGGTAAAATTTAACAGTATTAGGTTTAAATAGGATCTATAGTGATCATCATTATAGGAAAAAAATAATTGTGATATGTTCTCATCTCATCTTATTGTTTGCTGGCCACACATTATTAGCATGGAGTAAATCATGCCTGATCAAAAGATGAAAATGTTCCAATAAGAGTTATTAGTGAATATTTAAAACTTAACAAGCTGATACTGAATGTCGCCAAAACCGAGGCATTGAGTATGTCAACCAAATACAAATATAGGCAGATAAATGTTAATGACACAGATATTTTGGTTGCTAACGAGCAAATTGAAATCATAACAACTGTCTTGGTTTTTAATTAGATAATATACTTACTTTGAATACACACTTCATGTATGTAACTAGAAAAAATTATTCATTTTGTCAAAAATTGATAGGCACCCACCAATTGTTACAAGAATCAGAGTGTACTGGTTCATTTTATTACCTTATTTTGACTATTATACCACTTTATTATACCAATTTAATTTAAGTAAAATGGCACAGCTACAACAATTACAAAATAGAAGCGTGAGGATCATTTTAAGATGTAATAAAGGTTTAACATCTAAAAAGGTGTTAGACAGGGATGTGTCTTGGCCATGGCTGTTTAGTTAAAACATAGTCGGTTGTTTAAAATATTTGAAAGAGAGTCCGTTTGGATTGAGAATGAATGATTTGATTGTCAAATACCACCTTTACGCCGATGATCAGATCAAATTATCATCATCTGAAGCGGAGTTTCAGGCGATGGTTTTTTAAACAGAAGAAAGCATGAGAAAGCTGCAAGGTGCTGTTTAATGGAGAAAGAGTAGAACAATTGAACGAGTTTATATACTTGGATTCAAAGTTTACGAGAGACAGAAAGTATGACTGTGACATTGAGCGAAGGGTGTTGGCAGGGAAACAAACAAATAGGGTCCTCCATACATTTATGAGAATAGTAAGAACAGTAGCAAGTGGAAAGAAGTAGTCTTTGCCCATCCCTACGTAAAAAAGGCAGTATGTACACATTTAGTACTCACTATTGTACCTAGTGCACAGGATTCTACAATTAAACAATTAAAATAATAATTAAACTAAAACACAATTTAAACAATGCACAGTATACACATAATTAAAAGGTTTAGAAGCAACGATGACGTCATAGCTTCTTCTTTTTCTATATGTCTTAAGCTGACAGACTTTTATTAAGTTACCTATTTATCATTCAATTATTTCAATTTACAAACTTCAAACGAAAAAAAACGGTTATTTCATAGTTTTAAGTTTTTACTTCTGTTAGCAGTCCCAATGACTATAAATTTGTTTTCTTTTTTTCTATCCCTTCTATAAAAGAATGTCCGAAATCGTTATTGTTTCTTAGTGAGAACACGAATTTCTAATTAAGTTTAAGGTTTTTTGTTTACAAAGTTAAGGTCACAGTATAATTTCCAAATAATTTTATAAAGATTAAGTCAGCTTTTGATTCAGCATGCTATCTTAATAAATAACGTAGTTATTCAAATTGCCATCAACCCCTAAAATCGCCGGAAATGACCGATGATTCTTAACATACAGCCGTTAGAATCCAAATGGTTGATGAAACATTTTTTTAAATGTTTAAGGACATTGTGACACCTCACCTTTAGCTAAATCGTTTATTTTGTACCTTAACCCTCTAGTGAAATTTTCTTCCACCAAGTCGGTTTTATTAGCTTCGGAAATATTAAAAATTATAGATTAATAACTCGCATTCGTCCTCGTTCGTTTTTAACTACCGTTGAAGGCATTGCGAGACTTAAACAAATATGAAGGACTGTAAGTAATGTTAAAGGCAGAGTCTGTTTTAGTTTCATCAGTTAGTTACTTTCCTTTCGTTTTGTTGTATTTCACTTGTGTTTTTTAATGATTTTTCAGGAAAAGTAGATTATTAAAAGTGAGTAGTAGATATTGATTTGTAAGTCAATGCCTTATTTTTTAAAATACGGTTTTAATGACATTTCTAATAATTCAACAGTATATCATGGACGATTAAGAAATATATTTGACTTTGACGACTGTCTTTGGTTATTTGGAGACAACACCTAAGTATTGAACAGTAGACACTAATTTTATGTGAGATTTGTAATGAAAAATCCAATGTGGAAAAAGTCCAATCAACCATCAAAATCATGATTATAAACCAGCACTCTCCTCACTGACAAACCACAAAATATATCTGGATGGTTAGAGCTAGATTATTCTAAAATAAGTTAGAATATACTATTTGCAAGTACTTGTAAACTTGGAGCATCAAGGCAGTGGCAGAGAAGATGTACCATTGTTTCCTCCTCTTTCTCATCGTGACAGCTTCTACAGAAGTCGAGTCGTAACTTTGCGATTCCCATGCGCCGTGCATGGGTTCCACTTGCCCAGTGTCCTGTTATGGCCGCGATCGCATTTCGAATGGACTCCCTGGATAGCGTTAAAACATCATTAGTTCGACGTAGATCAAGTTTAGGCCAAATCTGTTTCAATGATTTGCATGTGGGTTCATTTTGCCACCACAAGTTGGCTTTTTGAACTACTTTGCTATGCCGGAGAAGCCGGCATTTTGCAATCGGTACTCCTTACTGACAGGGCCGGATTTAGGGGAGGGCATCTGGGGCTATAACCCCGGAGCCTCCACAAAATAGAGGCCGCCACAATGGAGAACAGAAAAAAAAACAATTTTAAATCTCGACTAGTAAACACAACTTTCACAATTAATTATTCATTGAAAAACTCGACTAAAGAAATTTGTTTATTTTATTTGGAAAATAATTAGGGACAGGGGGTGTCCACTCCTTTGTTACCCCGAGGCCTCCAGACCTCTAAATCTGGCCCTGGAGATGAGACAGATACAGCTGGGAGGGTGGTGCCCTCTCTTGCTAGCTCGTCCGCCTATTACTTACAAACTAGCTTTATAATTTATTCGTCAGGTAGCGTCCAGACTTTTGAAATGACGAATTACTGCCAATCTCTGACAACCGTGAATCACAGAAATAAAAAACGAGATTTCGTCTGAAAGGGGAAGTTTAAATTAGTTTGGAAGGTTGGGATAAACATACTGTATAACAAATAAAAAACAAAATATTGTGAATTCCAATCGAAAACGGTCGGTTAAACTGCCCCAGTGGCTTTTTTCTTCAATGTACATAAATCCCTTGTGCGTTTTATGAAAGAATTCCCTCTAAATCGAAAGAATGAGTAATCTACCTGTCTTCTGTAATCCCTACCTGTTTTTTGTTTACTATTACTATAATATAAAAGAATCCTCACAAAGGGGTTGTTTTATGCGGCTCTCCAGCTCTGAATGGCACTTAAATAATAAATTCGGAATTGCTTTTGCGGTACCGAACCTACTTCATTTTCATTTAAACGGTCGACTTTAATTAAAACATGTTTTTGAAGTTTCGACGGAAAAATGTAAATTTTCAATTATCAACTACAAACATTTTTAAAATTGCGATTCGTTAAAAAACTGCCAACAAAAATGCTAAGCTATATTTTATCTCCGGCTTACCACAAGGAAGGTAATAAGGCCACTTTATGAGACAATTAATGTAAGCTAAAATGTAGATAATTTGATAACAAATTTTTTTAGCGTATTAGCGACTTGTTTAGGTTATATCATCAGACCAAAAACTGTCGTTCATTAGAGTTATCAAAACAAATATTAAACAAAATATTTATCCTTGGCGTCCCATAAGGGTCTTTATCGAAGCCCCTTTAAAAGACGAGAAACAAAAATAAGTCAAAACGTGCATGAATCTTTACCACTTTATTTATTCATAATAAAATGTAATATACATAGGTTAGGTTGGGTTAAAACGGCGGTTTGGAGGGAACCCACTTAGGCCTTTTGGCCCGTAGTGATACCGTGATGGACTGTAATGCCTCCCTCTCTACCGTGAGAACCAGTTGAAACTTTTAATAAAAAGTGTAAGGTCTTTGATGGATGGATGAAGGAAGATTGACGAAACAAATTTATAAGGCGAGTGTGAATGGACAAGTCGGTAGAGGTCGATCTCGGCGAACATATTTCGATCAGATCAACATTGTTTTGAAGAAATTACCAGGTCAAGAGTACCAACAACCGACGAGCATGCGTGAGAGCCCTGATGAAAGTAGATGAAGCAAAAGATGTGTGTAAGAACCGTAGCAAGTGGAAGTAAGTGGTCTCTGCCTACCCCTACGGAAAAAAGGCGTGACTATATGCATGTATGTATGTATGAAAAAATTTTATTTACAGCGTAAGTCAACGTGAGCGTCAAAGAGAATGCAACGGCGCATTAGTGCAGACGACTCAACTCTCAAGTCACCCAATGTAAATACTGTTATTATTACAATATTAAAAACGAAGAAATTGACACTGCTGTCACACTTGTTAAAATAAGGTAATGTCAGATATGATATAAAAAGTATAAAAGTTGCAAATTTTGGAATCATTATTTTTATTAGTGAAAATAGTTTTCTCTGTTTGATTAGTTGTGTTCTAGTTTGTATTTTAATATCTGGGACTTAATATTAATGAGTTTTTTTAAGTGTGACCAATCCAACATTCTAACAAATTCACATAACCTGTGTATTGTGCACTAAACAAGAAATAATGATTAGTGAAAGTGAAAAGTTAATAAATATAGTGTATTGTAAGTAATAATATATAATGTATATGTTATATATAAAATTAATATTAGTGTAAAGTTTTCTGTACTTTAAATAAATAAAATAAGCTATATTTGTTTCAATTTTTAATTATAATTCTTCAACACTTCGTTATCATACAAGGATGATAAATGTTGTAAAACTTTTTCTATAATAGTATTTTTCTTAATCAATGTTATTACCATCAACATCACTTTTAAATAATAAAGTAGTTTTTTAAACGTTTGAGGTTATGCTTTCAGCTGTCAGCTGCTGCTAATAAAAGTAACTATTTGCGCTGTTGCCACGTTTTTTTACAACTACACACATGAGTTCGGACTAAATTTTCATCATATTATTTGAATAAAAACCATATATTTTATTAAATCATGTTTAAATAATGATTTGTCAAATTAATTTTATAATGATTTTATTGTAAAAGTGTCCGTCAATTTCAATTAGAAAAATCAGTATTTTTTTTATTTGCAGTTGGCAGCGCTGATAATTTAACATGTTCAGCATAGGACCCCTTCGCGTCCCGCTTTATAACTCCGCTCTGACCACCGAACTTCCTTAAGCGACACGTTTCAATTCCATAACTATCATCAGAACAAATATAGACACAAACTTTAAGTAGGCATACTTATTATTTAGAAAAAATTTTGACAGTTCCAACAACCATTCAAATTTTGTGTCATATGATTTCCACCAATCATGTAAACATTACACTGATAATAATTGCATTCAGTGCAATTATCAATCACTATGACAACACGATTGAGTTTGACAACTTCATTCCAAATAAATTTCAAAATGTCTCGATTTGGCAATAGGAATGTTCAAAGTATAAATGCGCTAATCAAAGAAAAAATTCCCAGAAATACAATCTACAGTCACTAATATATTTGGGGAGTATTTATGGAACGGTGAAGACAATGCGGAACGTTAAGTGCAAACTTTTGCAAGAAAAGTACTATAATAACTATATTATGATTGACTCGTTTAACAATATATTATTTAAATCAGCCCGAGATGCCCGCAATACAATCAGGAATAAACTACAAGCAGATCCATGTAAACGTAAGTCAGTTTCGTTAAATTTATCTGACGTTAACAAAATAATATTGCTATGGAATGAAAATACTCCTGGTAAATTTTACCATATTGCTGCTGTAGAATTAGCGTGGCGAGGAGGAGAAGCAGTTGCTTGTCTGGTGGATTTTTTTTCTATCGAGAAAAATAATGATGACTCTCCAACAATCGCATTAAATCTAATCTGGCGTTCAGTAAAACGTGCCAAGGTGGTTCTAAAAGCTACACAAGTAGTAAATGGTTGGTTTCCAATAGTGAAAGACGAAGCTGCCCTGTACATTTTTTTCATAAAATGATATTAAAACGAGGCGACAATATTACCTCACCAAGACTGTTCCTTAAACCAAATTGGCATTGGAAAAATTAAACTGACAAATGGTACGATAATGTACCTGTTGGAATAAATACGATAAACGAATGGACTAAATCTGCTGAGGCAATTGGCTTGAATGTAAAGGACAAAAAGATAAATCAATCGAATAGATCAACTGCTGTTAGCGAATTGGCAAAAAGTGGTGAAGAAGAACAACAATTGCTGAAAATTACTGGTCATAACAATAAAAATTCTATAAAACCACAACAAGATCATAAATATGCGTGGTAATAGATCTTCTATGATAGAGAACAAAAACGAATTTAATGTTAAGTTAAATTTTAATAATTGTACTTTCACTAACTGTACTTTTAATAAATAAATAAATGTTTCGTTGTGTTGAGTTATAAGTTTTTTGTTAAAAAATTTTCCGCCGGATATCCCTCGGACATTGACAGATGCTCGTTGCTTGGTAACAGCACTCAGCCTTCGGCTTCGGGCTGTTACCAAGGAACAAGCTTTCGATTGTCATAAAATTATTAACGTCCAAGTGATATTACTACTCAAAAGTGGTTTTATTTCATGAAAAATCATTTTTTATTTTTTTAGTAGAATAAATAACCCAACTAAAAGGGTTTATACGTAGGATTAAAATTATTCCCATCCAGTATCACGTTAAAAAAAACAACAAAATTCCATCGGAAAAATGTTTTTTAAAGGGACCTTTTGCCCGCTAAAGATAAATCAAGAAACGAGTCAACAACATAACTTTTTAATATAAAATTATCTCCGTGTGTAAAAACCTTTTACAGTGATTATCAATTTATGTGGATTAATTATTTCTTTAGTTAAATGTTTTATAACAAATTCAGTGCAATAAATCGTATACTAGTACACAGACAATACATTATGTACATAAATATAGTGGTATATTTACAATGGCGTTCCAGATATTAATGATGCGGGATACGTATTAGCTAGTTAGCTGACTACGATCGAAGGAACCATAAATGATTTAATATCTTTCGTAGTTTCACTTTAATTTAACTACTAGGAAGTGCACGGCTTAATCTTTGATATTATTATGACCACTGGCATCAGTACGAGAAAAAATTTGAGGAATGGCGTGAATCAACCCACATCATGTGCAGGAATGTATTTTTTGTTAGTCACCCGCAGCTACCCCTATACCCAAAGACTAGAAAATCTCATGTAGAATGCCTTTTTCTACCCAATAGTCCGGTGAAACTCAATTCCGGGATTTTTCCCGCATATTTAACAGAGCTTCCTTTATAATCAAGCTAAAGCCTACGTGTAATAATCACACAAAAAATAATAAGATTAGTCGGTGAGGTAAAAATATATAATTCCTTAAAATCATAAATAGGGTTAAATGGTTAATAAATAAATGTATGTATTTCAAATGTATGGGATGCGCGACAGCAGACTATTTGTCTTAGGGCCAACAAATAAATTAATGACGTAAAGACGAAGAAGGTAACCTGTAACGGATTAGAATTTTTCGTAATTATAAAATGATTTATAAAAAAAATCTGTAATACAAATCAAGTACGTTCATTCGTTATTAATTTTAGCTGTAATGAATCTAAATTGATAATTAACTGCAAACTAACTATAAATTGATTGAAAACAACGGTTTGTTATGACATTAAAAATGTATCCTTATCGACTGCACATTTGATCTTAAAGTAACAAGTAACAGCACTAATTTATAAACATTTACATACAAAATTTGGATAGAATTAATAATTAATCTTACCTTTTGAAGATACCGTGGACACGCTGATGTTCTTCAGACTAAAAAATTGTCCTACATGTTCGCAACCACTTGCACCCCCCACAGTTCTTTTGATTCTGGTATTATCCACATTCTTGGCAAACACAACACCTAAACACACCACCAACAAAACGACCATATACGGATAATTTCGACACATGATTGTTGCGTTACGATCTTGTTTGAAATTTTATTTTGACAGTTAAAACAATTGTCACCAACGAAACAATTAAGTTTTCGAATTGTTCACGAAACGTACGACTACGACACGGTGATCCGCGTCTCGCTATTGTGTCACGCGCTGTGACTACCTTACGGAATGCTTTCGACCGACTGAACAACTGAAAATCGCCGAATCGCACAACGCGGATCACAACTGATCTATCCCTCTACACCGTTGCCGGACTCTCTGAATTTCCAGAGCCAAACAGTTATTAAAAAATCTATTCTAAACATCAAGCAAAAATATTTGTTTCCTCAAATCGCTAGGAAATTTTGATATTCCAGAGAAAATTTCTTAAAGAAAAAGTCAGGATTTCCTAACTGTTAGGAAATATTCATTTCCTTACATTTGTAAGTGTTCCACATAAATAATTGATAACACGTTGTTTATAAGGAATTAATTTATGTTTTGAAAAGCTCAATGCATTGCAGAATACATTTTAAAATAAGTTTGTTATACAAAGTGATTCATTAAGAATGGGCAATCTTTGAACTGGAGATATACACACCAAAATATGGCGATTGAGCTTAACATGTTTTATACAAATGTTGCAGGTTTACGAGATACAGGATATTTAAAGTTGGAATTTTAATTTGAAATTTCTTAATAATTTTGTAATTTTAAGCAGCATCGTCTTGAAAATTGTATTATGTTTTTAGGCATGAAAATTACGAATTTTATGCTGAATTTAGCAATATTCATACAGGGCGTTAGTTACACCCTGTTACCTAGGTAAATTACAACATATCTTTTTTGCCTAATGAGTTATGGCTAAAATAACTAGAAAATCTAAAAGGCAGTTCAATTTTAAATAAAAAAGGTACTCCTGGTTATTTCATTTAACTCTATTAGTTTTTGGGTTATTTGCATTTTAAACATTCAGCGTAAAGACTCCTAAGCCACCGTTATTACATTGACTTTTTTCAAGTAGGCTTATGTCAGAACCTATCAGTTTTTCGTGTAAAGAAATATTTGAAAATTTTACTGTCACTTAAGAGTGTAATATTTGTAGTAAAATAAAAAAATGCCACGACATAATGAATTTTTTAACAGTGAAATGCGAGATATGCTTTGTGTTTTTGCTCAGTCAAATTATAGTGGACTTGGTGCAGCCAGAAGGTATTTAGAATCATATCCAAATCGAAGACAACCCAATCACAAACTGTTCAGACAAACAGGGTGTTTTCGTCCTAAAAGCTTAAATGGTGCTCCAAAAAATATCTACCCCGATGATGAAGAAGAGGTTTTAGTTCGTATTTCGGAAAATCCAGATCTCAGTACTCGTCGGTTAAGTGCGGCAACAGGAATAAGCCAATCGTCTATCTGGAGAATTTTAAAGAAAGAGAATCTCCGTCCATATCACTATACTCCTATCCAAAATTTGCTGCCTCAAGATTTACCTATACGCTAATTTGCTCAATTTATGCTAGATAAACAAAACGAAAACCAGGATTTTCTTAATTACCTTCTTTTCACCGATGTGGCGACGTTTACTAGACGAAGTGTTTTTAATTGGAAAAACAATCATTTGTGGGACTCCAAAAATTCACATGCTCTAAAGGAACGACATTTTCAGCATTATTTCAAGGTAAATATTTGGTGTGGTGTGATATCTGGTTTTTTTATTGGTCCTTTTGAACTTCCTCCTAATCTGAACGGAACCCTCTATTTAAACTTCCTTGAACAACAGTTAAACACACTACTAGAAGATGTACCACTTGCCATAAGGCGGAACATGTGGTTTATGCAAGACGAGGCGCCGCCACATTTTTCTCTGCCAGTACGGCAATACCTGAATGAACATTTTCCTCGCCAGTGGATTGGGAGTGGCAGTGAATTTGCTTGGCCACCTAGAAGTCTAGATTTAAACCCTTTAGACTTCTCAATATGGTCACAAATGAAGGACATGATTTACAAAGATACAACTAATTCCATCGAAGAATTACGACAGAAAATTCAAGAAGCTGCTAATATTATTAAAAATAATTGATCGACAAATGTTATTTAATGTTCAAAGATCTTTAAGGAGACGAGATTAAGTGTATTGAAGTGGAAAGCGGGCATTTTGAGTATTTACTTGGAATTTTTATTTTATTACTGTTAATGATTGTTATTTGTTGTGTTTACTGTTGTTACCCCGCATAGTAGTAATTTAAAGGAATAAACTCATTTCACAATAAAACAAATTCATTGAATGTTTAAAATGCAAATAACTCAAAAACTGATAGAGTTACATGAAATAAACAAGAGTACCTATTTTATTCAAAATTGAACTGCCTCTGTGTGAATGTTAAGCTTTTCCTACCCGGTAAACAAGGTATTACCTCCTTTTCCTCTCTAGTTTTAGGGTTAAAAGTGGCACTATTTCTCCATCGAAATTAAATAAAGTTTCACATAAATACAGGTATTTTGTTAGTTTTCATTTTTATTATATTTTATTTTTCAACAAGTACATTAACAAAAATTAACAATTTTAGGACAAAATCATTAAACGTACCTTATGTCTGATTAAGAGAGGTAACCCGCTGTATCTCAGAAACTATTCATCGTACAACTTGAGGAAATAAATCTGTATTACAAATTCGCATCGAAAAACTGCTAGAAATTATTTTCAAGTTTCCTACTCCACCGCTAGTGGGCGTAGTTCACAATAATAACACAAAAAACATCATTGTTCTTTAATAAATGTACAGTAATAGTACCCACAAAATTTAAATATTCGTAATCTTCAGATCATTTTACCTTCAGTACTTTTTTCTCTATCCTCTAAAATAAATGGTAGGGGTGAGTGGGAAAGCTGACTAGATAAAACAGTTATAACTTTTGTTCAGCTTTATGGATTTTAACAAACTTAGTATTATTTGAAAGGCAATGCAATGCCTAATCAAATATAATATTATCGTTTTATTTCGGCGGTTTTAACAATCGCTAGGTGGCGTTGATTGAACAATTGTTTTGTTTTCAACTTTTTTTGGGAATCTTCAAATGTAATGCTATATTTTTCAAACATTTACTTGAAAGAGCCATATTTTAAATAAAATGGTAAAAACCGCATCTCAATAGGAGAAAATCGCGTAACGCGGGAGGGCGCTGTCAATGACATAATAACGGATCGAGGCGTGAACAACAAATAATCTAACATTTGATCACTTGTAAAACCAAAGTTTTTATTAAAGGGAATTTTAGTTATCTCAGAGATTTGGGTTGATTTTTTGTGTTAAACTATTGAAGCTTTGTTTTCGACTTTTCAGTTTTATTGTCGCTGGTTTCTTGTTAAATGCCAGTAAAGACCAGGTGTGTCCAGGTATTAATTTTGGTTTGTTTTCAAAATTTTTTAGTTCTGTTGTCCCTGGAATTCTTATTTCAATGACTATGAAAGTCGAAATATCAATTTCGGACATATTTTATTATGTGGGTGAACGTGTTTGACCAATTAAGAAAGGTGAAGAGGTTTTTATGGCTGGCCACATCATTTTATGTGGAACTGACTGTCTCAAAAAATCATCAAAAGTTTATGCGTGAGATCCATTAATGAGCTGCCTTAGGATTTGAAGTAAATTTATGTAAAGATATAATCGAATTGCCATATGTAGAGCATTGTGGAACAGAGCAAATTTTTCGCGATTTTATCTCCATATTACCTTTTGTAATTCTTTGCATTTTCGGATTTTGGGCTTTATTAATACCAATTCTTCATAAAATATTGTTCAAATATAACACTTTCAATGCTTAAGTTACTCAAAATAATATATAAAGTTCACTTTTCACCTATATAAACAAATGGAGGTTGGTTTGTTGTTCACACCTCGAGAAGTTCATACGATCAATAATTGATGTCGCATACTCCATGATTTTTTCCTATATCCATTTTCTAAGCTAAGATACGAAAAAAAAATAGGTGGTATACTAGGGGATCGAGTTTTATACCTAGTAAATTAAAATTTTTACATAATGTAGTAGGCATCGAGTTGTCATAAATTGTGGACAACCCAAATATAATATTAATGTAGGTACGCTTTATGGATTTTAACAAACTTAGTATCATTGCAACAAAATACGACCATATACACCTTATGCTTTGCTGGTGACTAAAAAATATTAGCCCAAGATTATAATGATCTAGAATACATGACCAGAAAACTAATTGAAGAATACAAAAAATGGGGACTAGAGGTCAATCTTACAAAAACGGAATATATGTGAATCGGGGGAACGCAGCAAAATCCGATCTGGACAACCAGAGTATAATTAAACTATGCGAAAAATACAAATATCACGACAGACGGAACTACGGATAAAGCCATAAGGGAAAGAAATATACAAGAGCCATTGGTTTACTTAACAGAGTATTGTGGGATAAACATATTTCAAAACATAACAAACACCGAATATACAATAGTATTGTTAAAAACATAGTTACTTATGGCAGTGAGGTATGGCAACTGAAAAAAAGGTCAGAAAAAGCTTTAGAAGCAACAGAGATGGACTTCTGGAGACGTGCTGCAGGAATATCTAGACTGGAACGAATTAGGAATGACAGGATCAGAGGAATTATGGGAATTGATCATAGTATTGTAGAGGATGTTAGAATAAAACAACTTAAATGGTATGTACATGTGCAGAGAATGGACGAAGACCGTTTGCCAAAAAAAGTCATCAACTGTAACTCCCAAGGAAGAAGAAAGAGAGGAAGAGTTTTAGAGAAGAGATAGACAGAGAAATGGGAGAGAGTGGTTTGGGAGAGGATCTCTAGGAGAAAAGGGATCAATGGAAACTGAGAATCGAAAGACATCGAGAAACGTTCTAAAACCGATGTAATTATATATAAATATATATATTGCAACAATAACCAACAATTAATTACGTAACAACAACAGCAAAAATAAACTACATTTACCGAGTAAAGTAACCTAAACATACTGTTCGAAATGTTTTCCACCTTTTTCGATGCAGAAAATACAGCAGCTTCTACGAGGATAGTTCACAGATTTTTGTTCTTTACATAGTTGGCGTTAAATGACAAATGCAAATTAAGTGTCAGGCAAAAGCTTATTGTATGACAGTAGTGTGTGCCAATTAGCATCAGCGCATCAGTTCGTGTGTGTTAAATATTAATTTTTTCCATTGAGGTATGCCCAGTTTTATAAAAATGGACAATATTGAGATAAGAGGTGCGATAAAGTATCTGTGTAAAAAAGGAGTTATCACCGCAAGAAATTTATAAGGACATGGTAGAAGTATTGGGTGACTCTTCTCCTTCGTACCATGTAATCAAGAACTGGCAAGGGCGTACCCAGGTAGGGGCAGGGGGGGGCAGCCGCCCCCCCCCGAAAAATTTAATAAATGTAAAATTTTTTGGCAAATAGAAATTAAAAACGTGTTACCTACTCTGCGCAAAATGAAGTGTTGGAAACAAAATATCTTTTCAGCCAGATTTGTTTTTTTCTATAGTTAAATATTCGATATAGAGTCTGTATAGTGAGTCGTGTCGGTCGTGTTGAGTCGTTGGGAGAAAACAACATCTAGCGCCATCTAGTTTCGGACGGCAGTAGCAGTACTTTTTCCAGTAAAAAGAAATAGGATCAATTTATACGGTTAATAGCGGCATCTTGTATTGAATAGCAATACCACGAAGAACGTTTTAGCATGGACTATTCCGGAAAGAAAAGACAGTGATAGCAAGTATTATTAGACAAGGATGGAAATAGAGTCGAGTATTTTCTACATATTTCGGGAGCGTGAATATTTCAATATATAAGCGGAAGCGTGAGGCAGAGCAAGTCAATTTAGTTCGAATACAATTCAGTTCGGAGTGTAATACGAGCGAATATTTCATACGCCATAGATAGTGTCTTATAGTTTCGTTGCGGCGACACGAGATTTACGTTTACTGCGCAACAACTGGAAATATTACTCCGTCAAATGGATATCAGGAAATTCTTTGAAAGAGGTGAGTCAAAACAAAACACTTAAGTAGGTACCTAATATGATTATTTGATTTGTTTAAGGGGGGCTTTGACTCTATTGTAAGTGTATATCTTAAGCATTACTTACAATATTTAAATTTATTAATTACAAGACGTGGTTTTGTTATAATAGCTAAAATAACATTTGTGAATATTTTGTGATTAAAAAGTTAAAAAAAAAAACAAAAGAAAGATCCTTGCAATATTTTGGATTTATTAATAAGTCCATACCGACAACAAAGTCCCTTTTCTCTAACGTCACAACAAGTGTATTATTTCAAATTACCTAGTATTGATTATTTGGCGTTCAAACCATATATATTAGAATGTGAAACTTGATCTTTATTTTCGTCCTATGCAACCCGCCTAAACACTGTAAGAGTAATTTTGTGTATCCATTTTTTTAGGGAGGACACGCGAAAAAAGAAAAAAAGGTCGGGAAAGTAGCAGTGGAAGCGATAAAAATGACAACCATGATAAAACCACTCATGTAATGCTAATATCATTGCATGCTAACATTGGACAAGCGTCAAATTCTCCAGCAGAACCTGTTAATATATCTGTTGCCGACTATTCTTCTCCATCGACATCCCAACAAACTTATGACGTCAACGTCGATCCTGAAATTATAGTGGACGATGGCTGTCATGAAAATGATCTGGGTCGTTATGTTGGGTTGGCTTCCCAGCTATCGACGGAAAAGAAGAGGGAGTTGTTACAAAATCCTTGGATCCCACCCAGAAATTACGATTTTGAAAGTGATGCAAGCCATTTTAAAAGAAAATTTTATCATGCTTGGTTGGATCAATATTCACCATGGCTAGTATATTCCAAGCGACTAAAAGGTTCTCTTTGTGAGCATTGTGTTTTGTTCCTTCCGCCCATTAGCACTGTGAGAGGAATTTTGGGATCGTTCATGGTCAGGCCATATATAAAGTTCAAAAATATGCGTGAAGACTGCCGAAAGCATGCAACGACCAACCTTCACCAAACGGCGACAAATGCTGCAAAAAAATTTCTTGAAAATGTTCCTGTAGACATCCAACTGCAAAGTGGACACCAAAAAGCAATCGATGAAAACAGACAAATTTTGTCATCAATTATTTCTTGTATAGTATTTTGCGGTACACATGATATGCCTCTTAGGGGCAATCAAGCAGATGAGGGTGTTTTATTAGATTTATTGAAGTTGAGAATCAATTCAGGGGACGACAAATTAAAGAGTCACCTGGAAAAGTGCTGTCGCAATGCAGTTTACACATCGCCAAAAATACAAAACGAATTGATAAATTTATGTGGCGAAGTTATTAAGGAGAATATAATTAGTGAGGTTCAGAAGACCATGGCTTACGCAGTCTTAGCTGATGAAACAGCAGACGTATCTGGGAAAGAACAGCTGTCAATAGGCGTGCGGTTCTACGACGAAAGCAAAAGGAAAATCAGAGAAGAATTTTTAGGGTTCGTTGAACTAAAAGCACAAAATGCTTCCGCAATTGCCGAAGCAATTGACAATTTCTTAATTAGTTCTAACCTCTCAACCGAAGATTGCGTAGGGTTTGGATTCGATGGCTGTTCTACAATGGCAGTGAAAGAGGGTGTCGTACAAGCCATTTTGAGAAAAAAATATCCTCGTGCTTTATATTTTCATTGCTCAAGTCACAAACTCAACCTTGTTGTGAATGATGCGAACGCAGTGCCAGAAATTAGAAATACTGTCGCCACTGTAAAGGATGTTATAACGTTTTTCAGGGAATCGACTACACGTCGAAACTACGCTCCAAACCTATCACGATTATGTGAGACGAGATGGTCCGAAAAATATAAATCAATTAGAAAGTTTTCTCAACATTTTTCAGAGCTTGTAAAATCTCTAGAAACGTTATCCGTAGAGGGAAATTATGCCACCAGAAAATCTGCATATCAGTTGCATTCAGCCGTTACAAAACCAGTGTTTATTGTTACTCTACAAACAATAGCCAAATATTCAGCAGTTTTAGAACCAGTAGTTAACGCACTGCAAGCTAAATCGATCGACATGATCTCGGTAGGGGAACACATCAAAAATATCAAGGACATTCTCAGAAATGACCGCGAGTTTCCTGATAGAATAAGTAATGAAATACTTCAAAAAGCACGAGCAATGGATTTGAACATAGAAATTTCGGTTCCACGTCTTGCTCATAAGCAAACACATAGAAGTAATCCGCCATCAGACAATGATAACGAATATTGGCGGCGTTCCCTGATAATACCATACATTGATTCACTCATTTCATCATTGAATATTAGATTCTCTCAAGAAAATACTCCGGCGTTTGCTTTAAGCAGGCTACATCCCTTGTATATGACAAAAACCAGCATTACAGACCTACACAAAAACGCAGAATCATTCCAAGAATTTTATAACCTGGATATCACCGGAGAACTGAACCTTTGGCATAATTTATGGGTGACGAAGGCTTTATCAGATGATCAATTAAGGGACATAGAAGTAGTTGATCTGTTCAACGAAGCCAACATTTTTTACCCTGCTGTCAGAAAGGCATTAATTATTTTAAGCACTATCCCATGCACCACGGCAACCGTAGAACGGTCCTTCAGTACGCTGCGAAGAGTTAAAACGTGGCTTAGAAGCACCATGGGTGAAGAAATGCTTACGGGTTTATGTCTGATGAGTGTACATCGCAATTATTTATAATAATATAATAATAATAATAACTTTATTCACTCAATAAATAAATAAATACAAAAATTTGGATAAGTATACATGGTGGAAGTGAATAAGGAACTCTTGCGATAAGTGCAAGCACTTGTTTCGCGGAGAAATACACATGTGTAGAAAGTGAACTATAAGATATAAAATGTTGATGTGAAATATAAAAATACAAAATGTAGAAAAAAATAATGTAAGATACCTAAGTATAATATAAAAATATAAAATGTAAAGTGTAAAATGTAGATAATAACAATACAATACAATACAAGGATCAACGAACAATACAATAATACCACACAACGAAAAATTAACAATAATAATGTTAAGAGTTTACAATAATATATACAAAATAGGGTATGCATGTAGAAGCTTCGTAAATAAAACAACACATTTCTAGTTGAAAATTAAAATTAAATAATTATGAATCAATACATTTTTTTATCACTTAATCGAATAGTCGTAGCATCTCAGTTCTTTGGCTTTGAAGGATGTGCTTTTTCAATGTTCTTTTGAAGCTTTCAAGATTTACTATAGATTTAATTATTTCTGGTATGTTATGTATTTAATGGCGAAATAAGTATATGAGCGTTGAGCAACGACCCTAACCATTAGAGGTGTAATAAAGTGATTCCTCTGATGAGTATTATACTGATGAGAGGGAAGCAATGCTGTATGTTTGCTTGCGTGATATTTAATACTGGTGCATAAAAAATACAATTGTCTTATGTCTAACATTTTTGTTTCAGATTATAGATTATTAGAAGAATATCTATTGTTCTTACAAAATATCAGTTTTAAAAATCGCCTTTGCATAATTTCAATAACATGAATATGAGTATTCAGAGCTCCACCCCACACTGCTATTCCATAGCAAATGTGACTTTCCACTAGAGAATAGTACAAAGTTTTCAAGTACTTCAGTGGCAGGATTTCTTTGAGTTTCCTCAATTTGAATAAAATTGTCCTCAGTAAAGATCGTTAAGAGATCGAATGGAGGCATTCCAACCGAATTACAGCAAAATGGAAGGTAACATGTTTTATCAACTTTAACAGTTAACAACTTTTTATACAATTACTGTTTTATGAGAGGAAATTCCGTTTCAGCTTTAATTTTTAGTGAATTCCAGTTATCGGCTTTATAAAAGATGGCTATGTCATCTGCAAAACCGATTATGTTTCCATTGTTGTTTAATGAAAAGATTCCATTGATGTATATATTGAATAAAGTTAGTCCCAGCACAGAACCTTGAGGTACGCCACAGTCGATCTCCATTTCGCTACTCAACACGTCATTAATTCTAACACTCTGGCTTCTTCCCGTCAAATAACTTTCAAACAATTTCAAAATATTACCCCTCATTCCAATATCCTCTAAAGACTGTAGGAGTAGATGATGACTGACAGTGTCAAAAGCTTTCGATAAGTCTATGAATATGCACAAAGATGGTTTACTTTTATTCAAAGCATCGGTAATTTTTGAAGTCAACGACAGAATAGCATCTTGAGTCGAAATGTCTTCTCTAAATCCAAATTGGCTGTTTGAAATTATTTTATATTTATTGAGAAATGAAACAAGCCTCTTTTTAATAATTATTTCAAATATTTTTGATAGATGGGTAACTAAGGATATTGGACGATAATTTGTAATAATAGATGTATCCCCCTTTTTCAGAAGTGGGATAATGATCGATTTTTTTAAGTCAGTAGGGTATATTCCTTCTTCGACACACCTATTGAGAATATAAGTTAGAGGATCTACAATGTAAACTGATAATAGTCTTATTGTTTCCGATTTTAAATCATCCCACCCTATTGCCTTGTTATACTTGAGCTGCAATATTGTATTTTTTATTTCTCTTGAATTAATTGGCTCAAAAACGAATGAATTCGAGATTTATTTCAAAATTTGTGTCATTTTTGATCTTCTTGGCAAGAGTTTTGCCCGTTTCTATGAAGGATGCATTGAATGCGTTCGCAATTTGCGTTTTATCCGTTATAATATCATTATTTGAAGCATTTTTTATTTTATGAATAATAAACTTTTGTTTTTTTGTATTTGATATTTGTCTGGTAACATCCCATAAAATTTTAGAATTATGCTGATTGTTATCAATTTGTTTTTTATAAAAATTGGATTTTGCCTTGTGGATCATTGCGGTTAGCTTGTTTCGATAGATTTTATATTCCTTGTTCAGTTCATAATTGTGTGGTTGCCTTTGTATTTGGCGAAACATTCTGTTTTTTGTTGTTGATGGAATCGAGTAATCCATTTGTTACCCAAGGTGCTATTCTAGTGGTTTTTCTGCGTATTTGGCGGTTATCTGTGCATGTTTCCAGGGCATTTATGGTAATTTCGATACATTTTTTCGTTGCAGAGTCTTGACTTGGGGCAGAGTACACATCATTCCAGTTAATATTGCTGAATATATCATGTATTTTATTGAAATTCAAATATTTTATAAATTTGTTGTTTACTTTGACCTTTTCCTTTACCGCAAATACGACCTGGAGTATAGTAGTATAGTGATCTGTAATTGTTGTTTTTAGTATGATAGGAATTATTTTTTCATTTAAATCAGGACTTTTAGATTTGATGAAGATATGGTCCAAACAGGTTTTGCTTTTACCTTGAACCCTAGTAGATGCGTTTATTGTAGAGCTGTAACCAAATTCATTTAATGTATTCAAATATTCAGTAGTATCATTGTCATCGGAATTTAACAAGTCAATGTTTATATCTCCCAAAAATAAAGAAACATCCGCGTGATCAGGATGGTTTTCGAAGTAATTTAACAGATTCATATTAAATTCTCTTATACTAGAGTTAGGCGATCTATATAAGGCTGTTATGAGACATGTATTTTTTATGGCAAGATTGACTTTGATTCGAAGTGCTTTTACCTCATTTGATATGTGTTCTGTTTCGTGTGTGAAACAGGATTTTATATATGCAACTATTCCATCATTTTGGTTGTTGCGGCCTTCATTATATATCATGTTAAACCCGGTAATGTGAAAAATTCCCTGATTAAAAGACAACAGTGAGTTTATTGAAAAGACTGTCATATACAAATTTTCGGCAAATCCGAGAAGATTACTGTTAAATTAATGTATACATACATAATATTATATATTATACATAATGTATAGTATAATTATGTATAATATTTGTTTTGTGTCATCATCAAAATTAATGAATAAAAGTCAATTTTCATGATTTTTTGTTTCAATATACCCGACCGACGATCTTTTCGAAACAGGTATAAGCAGCCCCCTACCCCCTCCTAGCTGAAATCCTGGGTACGCCCTTGAGAACTGGTCATGAGATTTCAAACTGGGAAGAGAGTACTGTCAACATGCACCTGGTGCAGGAGCCTCTAAACCTTTGGTGACCAAAGAAAATGTGAATTGAGTTCATGACACGGTATTAGTTGACAGAAGAATTACAGTCAAGGCTATAGCAGAGACATGTAGGTTTTCTGTTGGAAGCGTTGAATAAATTTTACATCATGAAATGGGTCTCAAAAAATTCTACACGTTGGGTTCCACGAATGCTGACGGCAGACCAGAAGCGTATTCGCCAGGTAAAAGTGGAGACTAATTTGGAGATCATTAACAGGAAACCCGATGAATTTAAGCGAACATTTCTTACGGTCGACGAAACATGGGTCATCACTTTGATCCAAATTTTTTGTGATTTTGCAGGTGTTATTTTTGTGAATTATTTCCGCGTGTGCGCACCAAAACAGGTTAATATTATGCAAATTAATACCAAAAGTACGCGAAGCGATCAGAGAAAAGAGGAGAGGAAAATTGAGTCGAGGTGTAATCTTCGACCAGGACAACGCTCCGGCCCACAAAAGTTGTGTTGCAATGGCTGCTATTCAAAATACGTGATTTAAAATTTTTGAACCACCCCCTTATTCTCCAGATTTGGCCCCCAGCGACTACCATCTATTCCCAAAATTAAAAGAACATCTTCGTGAAATCCGCTTTGCTGATGATAACGAAGTTGTGTCTGCGGTAGATGAATGGCTAAGGATGCAAAGTTCTGAATTTTTGTCATCTTTTATACTTTGGATAATGTTATTATATATCAGGTAAAGTTAGTCCTTGAAAATTTATTAGTTTTTGGTCCAGGCGCTGTTAATATAGGTGTACTGTACTTTCATTCATAAAACTCTCAAAGTTATATTTTGGGTTTTCAATCGTGTCCATATTGAAGTCTGGACCGTTTTTCATAGGTTGATGTATTAATTTGAATTTGAATAATATTTTAGCTCTTACCAAAAAATGGTCCGATCCACAAGTTACACCTCTAAGAACTCGAACATCATTTATTTGTAAATTAGATTTTTGTTTACTGATTATGTAGTCAATTATGGTTCTTATGTTTCGAGTATGTTACATCTAGATATAAAGATGAATATCCTTATGTTTAAAAAAACTTACTAATTCTCAGATTATGGGTTTTGCATAGGTCAATGAGACTTTGCCCGTTATCGTTAACTGTTTTTTCTCCAAAAGGTCCCACCACTTGGCAGTTTGTTTGTCGTCCGGTTCTACCATTGAAATCACCCAACAAAATAATTTTTTTGTTTTTGCCAACGCCTGTTATGATGTCGTCGATTTTATCAAAAAATTCTGATTAAAAGACAGTTTTTCGTTCTCTGAAGGTGCATAAGCTGCGACAATGATAATATTGTGACCATAAACACCAAACACCATTTTCAGAATATTCTCATCTACCGCTTTCCAATCGCTAATTTTGTTTTTTAGGTGTTTCTTTATTAACACTGATATTCCCCTAGCTTTTTTTTAGGGACACCGGTGAATATGTGAATATATTCTCCAACGACATCGGTACCTGTTCCTTTTTTCCTTGGTTTCTGTCAGTGCCGCAACGTTGATATTTAGATTTGCGAGCTCTGAGGCTATAATGTTTATTTTTTGCCTGATACCCTGTACATTCCAGGTTGCGAAGTTCATAGTCCGTTTTCTTTGCTTTATCCGTTGCCGTGAAGATCCATTCGAAACTCCGAGGCTTTGTTTAGGCTTTTTAGTTAGATTTGTTTTTACAAGTAATGGATAACTAGTCTAGTACCTCAACCCCCAACCTGGAGGACCAGGTAATTTGTTTTCAAGGTATCCTTCCTTTAGATTGATTGTCATGTCCGGGCTTAGGAGATCAATCTTTTCCTTTTGAGTGGTTCTTCCACCATTAGGACCATTGGATAATTATTATCCCTTCTGCTTCTTCTGCTGTTCACCAACTCTTTGTCTGTAACCCTAGACAGGAGCCCTATTAGGGTGCTATCAGCCGGAGACAGCTGAACCCTAGTTTTTTAACGATGTTGTTACTCCTCCCCCTCACCCTTTTTCAACTTGGCTTGGGACAGGCTTGGGCGGGATTACTCACAAATACATACAATGTAGATATAGAACTTTTTAATTCTTTCTTAAAATCATTTAACAAGACTGAAAAGATTTTTATTTATTTATTTTTATCTTTTTTTTTGGAATGGTCCCAATTTCTCTGATGTTCTGATACCACCTTGAAAATATGTTTACCCCTGGTTCGATTCATCCTCTCGACCATTTCATCTGACTGAGGTTGCAAGTGTGTCGTTCTGGTCTTGTCAGCACCAATCAACTGGCAGAAGTTTCGGAAAAGTGCCGATTCGAAATTTCGCACTTGGTCTAGAGGTCTTTCAATTTAATTTTGGTTTATTTACGATAACGCGAACAAACACGCAAACGAATTTTTTTAAAATTGTTCTTAAAAAAGTCTTAAAACAGTTAGTGTCGAAAACCAAAAAGTACTTTACCAAAAATTCACAAAAAATTTTAGTGGCTTTCACTTCAATTAATCAATGTCTATCACTTTTAAAAAGTCTGCACGTTTGTTTAGTCCACACTATATTATTTATTTTATTTTTTTAATCCCATTTCTGACACAAATGCAACGTTTTACTTAAATTCACTTCGAATTTATATGTGCATTTATTTGTAACAATACAATACAACTAGTGTCAACTAGCGAACACAATCATTAACTTTAGAAAACTGACTTACTCTCGCGACCGAAGGCCAATTTATACATTTAACGTTAAAACGAGAAAAGACGAGGAGCTTCTAACCGTATCCAATTAATCTAACGAAAATTCGAGATTAGTCCAGAAGGTACTGGAACATCCTTGTCATTGGTTTTGACTACACTATACCGCCCAGCTTGTTTACTAACATTCTATTGGCGTATCGTAAAATCGTTACAATATACACCAAAAATGTTTATTGGGATGGATACCCGGATATAAAGGCACAGAAAGTAACGAGACACACAGAGCACTCTTGGAAGGAGGAGGCGGAGGAGGTAAAAAACGAAGGGGTCGAAAAAGAAATCGGTAGAAGCGGTGACGATTGACTTTAAAGAGACGAAAATAGAACATTGGAGAATAGCTGCGGAAGACAGACGAAAATGGAAAATACTAGTAAAGACGTTTATATATATATATATATATCCCTGTGTAGATCACAATTTCTAACATACCATGGTGCATTTACTATTCCTCTCAGTACCTTGTTTTGAAATATTTGTATTATAGCTATATTGCAAGGTTTAGCGCATCCCCACAACTGTATACCATAGGTCCATACGGGTTTTAATACCTGTGTATATAACGGTATATAAGGAATTTATTTTGGATAGAGAGGTGGGATATCCTCCCAAGTAACCAATACATGTTTCTATATCTGAATTCAAGTTCTTTTCTTTTCACTTTGATGTGTTCTTTCCAGCGCAACTTAGCGTCTTAATTCATTCCGAGATATTTAGCTGTGTTTACCAGTGGTACTTGCATTTAAGAATATGTGTTGATGACCCATAGAAGTTTTATTTGTAAGGTTTACATGGGTTGTTTTACACTCGTTTAGCTTGATCCGCCATTGTTTCGTCTATTTACCGATTTTATTAGAACAACTGGTTTTAACGGCACATATTCTTTATGTATTTTTGGAAGAAAATTAATTTTATGGAAAGGCTTCATTTTTAGTTTTTAGGTATTTCGCAATTGTATTTGGCGATTCAAGCCAAGCGATATGCTCTCTGGTGGCTACATTTGAACTACAACAAAGCCAATATATTTGTAGACGTCCACTTAAAAACTATTGTATTCGATTTTGGGGACATTGAATTGTGGAGATATGTCAAAATTCGGGACTCGCAAAATCGGACCCATTACTATAACTTCCACTGGGAAGTTAAAAACTTTAAAAACTTAATATTTACAACGACAAATACAGAAAAGCAGTGTTATTTAGAAGTAAGGTTAAAAGTTATCTGCTTTGCATGTTTGAAAATGGCGCGATTCCTGATTCGGCAATACATTTTTTTTCAGTTATTAGATGAGTTACTTAGTTATTCCGTGTGACAGTTTTGTTACTGTTTCTTGCGTTTTATTTGAAAATAAAGTTAATTTAAATAGTAAATAGTCAGGTAAGGAACAGTAGGATTAATTAAATCAATTTAAAATTTCCCATCCTTTTTTTTAGGTCGTAGACGAACATTTGAGTGTTTTCGAAAAGGGATATTCTACTAATTAATTTCATGTAAGAGGCACTCGTTATAGGCTTTCTATTTTCTTCAGGGCATGTCTTACCTTGTTTCCTGAGTTTGATAGTCGTGTAGGGGTCCAAGAGGGGTGATGAAGTTAACCGACAGGCAACTTTGTTCATGTTGAGACTCGTTACCTTCTACACTAGGAGTTTACTTTAGGTTTCACGTATACAAGGCAGAAAAATAATTTATTTATGAAAACTAACAATCTGTTTTATTTTATTTTGAATAGGATAGCGACCTTTAAATATTTCGATTGTTGAATTGTTAATATTGTCGACGTTCCTAAACTTTATTGTTTTATCTTTAGAAATACAGGGTGTTTCAAAAAAAGGTGACCCCTTCTCTATGATAGGTAAAAAACTGAAAAATAATTGGGTTTTGTTAAATAAAAAATTTTCGTAACGCCACCCGTATTCAAGATAAAGGGCGCCGAGGAAAAAAAATGCACATTTATTACTATTTTGCCGAAACTACTGGAAACATTGTAATGAAATTTTATACGAATATGTTTAAGAAGCTGATACATCCCATGAATTTGTTTTTATATCTGACTCTCATAGAGGGCGCTAGTTACATGGTACGTACCAAGTAGTATTGAACATAACTTTTTTAAGGTTAGATTTATTGATCAAAAAACACCAAAAAGGTACTCTTTGTAAAACTTTCGATACTGTGTACCATTTTCGGAATATTTTGATTTGAAAATTATGAAGTAATAACCGATGCTGATATAAAGTAATGATAAAGTTATTACTTAAAAATCACAAGAAGAAAATTAAAATAAAGGCTAAGAACATAAAATAAGATTCAATTAGAGTAAGTGTTCAAAATGTCCTCCGTTTTCACGAATACACAAGTCTATCATTTTTTCTAAAGAATCCATTAATCTTCTAAACGGTTGGAGATCAGCTATGAGGTCATTAAATTGACGTTGAATTCTGTCTTTCAATTCTTGACGCGAATTTACCTCTGTAGCATAGACTTTTTCCTTGAGAAACAATAATAGATGTCGCCCACTCCGTGATTTTTCCCTATAGGGAAGAATCACAGAGTGGGTGACATCTATTATTAATCGTATGAAATACTCGAGGTGTGAACAACAAACTAACCTCCATTTGTTTATATTGGTAAAAAGTGAACTTTATATATTATTTTGAGCCATTTTTAGCATTGAAAGTTTTATATTTGAACGATATTTTGTAAAGAATTGGTGTTAATAAGCCACAAAATCCGAAAATGCAAAGGATTTAAAAGGGTGATATGAAGATAAAATCGCGAATAATTTAAGCTCTGTTTCACCATGATCTACATATGGCAATTCGATTATATCTTTGCATAAATTTCCTTTAAATCCTAATGCAGCTCAGAAATGGAAGAGGATCTTAAAGATATGAAAACCAATCTCAAAGTTTATGTTTGTTTGCAGCAAGCACTTTGTAAAAGATGATTTTTAGTGGTAAGTTTGATATACCTACTCCTAAACCTGCTTTACAGGAACATTCACAAACCCATATTTCATCTAGCTTAATGGTGATTTCAAGAAGGGATTGCAGAATTGTAGAGGATCTCATGCATAAACTTTTTGTAATTTTTTCATTGAGACCGTCAGTTCCACATAAAATTCCTTAATTGGTCGAACACACTCACCCACATTGTTGCGTCTGCAATGTCTACCTTATGAGTGTCTCTCAGAAGGTCTATTTTTGGCTGGCTCTAGCAAATAAAATGAAACTAATGATTCCGTCGGTTGACGTTCTTCTTATATTATTTATATATTTTTTGTCAACATCTCCTTTCAGAAAAGATACAGGGACATTATATACAAAATGACAATATGAAAGAAACGAACAATAAATCATCAACATTTCTCCCTCCCATGAAGGGTTTAAATCTCTTCATAAATCTTTTCGGACATCCAGGACACACAACTTTGAAACTGGTCGTCGAAAAATGCCATTTTTGTTTTCACATCTGCCACTCTGATTCGACCATCTCTACCAGGATACATTGCAGTAACAATTCCTTTGAGCCAAACATTGCGTGGTAACTGTTCATCAGCAATAATAACTATATCTCCTTCTCGCAGTGCTTGATTTTCATCATACCACTTTGTACGATTATGTAGGTTAGGTAAATATTCCTTTATCCACCTTTTCCAAAATTTATTGCTCAAATCTTGAGCTATCTTCCACTGTTTCCTGAGGAAAGTTTCTTGTGGTTGATAACTTTGAATGAATGGTTGTTCTTGATCTTGTCGTGGACCCAGTAAAAAATGGTTCAGAGTTAGAGCTTCATCATCTTCGTACTGCAATGAAATATCTGTGAGTGGTCTACAATTTAAAATATATTCTGCTTCCAAGAATAGGGTGTGTAAAACCTCATCAGCTGGAACTTGTTCCTTTAAAACCGTTTTTAGAGTAACTTTTATAGATCTTATCAAGCGCTCCCAAATCCCACCCATGTGCGAAGCACCTGGTGCATTCCATTTCCAATTTATCCCTTTGAACGACAACTTCTGCACGAGTTCTTGCTGGTTAAAATCTTGTAAGGCAATCTTCAACTCTTTGTCTGCTCTTTAAGATTTGTACCGTTGTCACTATATATCTCAGATGGGCATCCCCTTCTTGAGCACATTCTATGTATTGCCAAAATAGCAGATTCTGTGGTTAAGGAATTTGCTATTTCCAAATGTACTGCACGAACAGTCAAGCAGATGAATAAGACACCATATCTTTTTTCTTGCCTCCTTCCGACTTTCACCAAATATGGACCGAAATAATCCATTCCACAAAAATTAAATGGTCTTACATAAGTTGTGACTTGCATTTGGTAAGTATCCCATTTGTGAGAAAGAGAAAATCCTCAGAAGATCCTGTATATATATATATATATGTATATATATGTGTATATGTATATATATATATATATATATATTTGTTTTGTTGTTTTTTTGAAGTTAAGTTGTCAGAATAAATTTGTCAAGAAAGATTGTCAAAATATCTTTGGACTAAAATTAAGATATTTACTGAAGAAAGGCAAGTTATTTGATCAAGGCGACAACATTTGGTGACCCCGACGTGATTACGACTATGGAGAAAGATAAAAAAGCCAGGCGAGAAGGAGCCGGTCTGAATCGTCATCTTTCAGCAGACTTCGTATGGCCAGATCATTTTGGAACTACCTCTACTAGAAATATTGAATCCGAACAAAAATCGCTACCTGATCGTCCTATTGCTAGTAGAAAAGCTCCATCGACTTCGACTAAGAAAACCTCAAATTCCAAACATTCTCATGTGAGTTTTGAGAAGAAAAAGTTAGCGATAATGACTGAGAAAAAGAAACAAGAATTGAAACAGAAACAGATACAAATTCAGTTCGAGTTAGAACAGAAGAAAAATGAAATTGAAAATAGCATCCGTCTTCTAGAAATGGAACATGATCTTCAAAATGCTATACTAGAAGAACAAAATGAAGATGGAAGCCACAGTGATGATTCAAAAATAACAGATATCAATAGATCTATTGAAGAAAATGATAAAGAGAGAATAGTTTCGGACTGGATTAACAAAATACCTGAAGAACATGTAGAAATTCACGAACAGGTGGATAAATCAGATAATAACGACATCAAATTACTTTGTGAAACTTTATCGAATGTTCTCAAATCAGTTGCACCTTCAAATGACAAAAAATCGACAAAATTCCTGGCCCGACACACAGTAGATAAGGATTTTCCAAGTTTCGATGGAAACCCGCAAGAATGGCCTCTCTTTCACAAAAGATTCAAAAATATATGCAGCCTGTGTGAATACAGCAGTGAAGAGATCATGCTCAAGTTGCAAAAAAGTTTGAAAGGTGATGCCAAAGCTGCAGTCGCAGGAATGATGTTGACATCTGAAAACACGGATTTGGTTATTCAAACTTTAGAAATGCGCTTTGGACGACCGGAGTATATCGTTGACGCAATGATATCAAAAATCAAAACTATGCCGTACATTAGAGACATGAACCTAGAGAGATTGATCCAATTCTCAACTGAAGTTAGTAATGTTGTATCGACAATAAAGACGCTGAACACAATGGGACATCTTCAAAATCCTCAGTTATTGAGAGATTTTTATACAAACTTCCAGAAGTACTCAAATTGAAATGGGGAGAAGTTGTAGTCAGTAGAAATGGTCAAGTCAACCTGGAAGACTTCTCAAAATGGGTAGGAGAAGTAGCAAATGCAGCATGCTACGTAAGCACACCTCGTAGTTACAATTTTGAGAAATTTCAACAAAGTAAATCATCGAAAACAGAAAGAGTATTCAGTACGAAGGATTTTAAGGATGAAAAATTATTGTGAAAAGAAACACCAAGAAGAATTATGTCCACAGATGAAAATCGATCATGTTGACAAAAGATGGAGTATAGTGACGGAAAAGAAGTTATGTTTTTCTTGCCTGAAGAAAAACCACCAAAAATTCAAATGCCGAAGTAGAAAGAAATGCGAAATGAATGGATTTCAAATGTACCATCATCATCTGCTACACAAAGATCTCACGAAATTTAATTCAGATACCCTTGAGCAGCCATCAGAGGAGAAGATTGAAATGGTTTGTGCAATGCGTCATGATAAGAAAAAAATCCTTTTGCGAATGATTCCAGTTAAGCTGTATGGCCCAGCAGGGAGTATTTCCGTACTTGCCTTATGTGACGAAGCATCAACCGTCACACTATTGGATGCAAAAATCGCGGAAAAACTCGGGTTGTCTGGATATAGGGAGACTCTTTGCCTTCAATGGACTAATGATGAGGTATCGACACAAGAGAATTCGCTTCGTATGGATGTTCATATTTCCAAAACGAGTGAAAACGAGAAATGTTTTCTCATGAAAGGAGTTCGCACGATTGACAATTTGTCACTGCCAGAACAAACTGTCATTATGACCGAATGGGAAAAACATCCTCACTTGAAAGGTCTGCCAATTGCTGACATAAGAAATGAAAAACCCGTACTGCTGATTGGGCAAGACAATGTGAACCTAATCATAGCCCGACAAATAAGGAGTGGTCCAGAAAATATGCCTGTAGCTAGTAGGTGTAAATTGGGATGGGCCATACATGGACCTTGTAATACGAGAAAGTACCATGAAGAGACATTTATGGCACACACATTACACATATGTGAACAAAGCAATAACGAATTATTAGAGTTGGTCAAAAGTTCATTCTCTACTGAATCTTTCGGTGTTATGGTTACATCAGATCGGCAGACAAAAGAAAACCAAAGAGCTCTAATGATAATGAACAACACGATTCGGAAAGTTGGTGGAACATATGAAATAGGTCTTCTTTGGCGGAGTGACGATGTAGGACTACCTGAAAGTAGATATAGAGCATTGCAAAGATTGCGATGTGTGGAGAAGAAATGTGGGAAAGACGACATACTTGCAAAAGAATATTGTGATAAGATAAGAGATTACGAAGAAAAGGGATATATTCGGAAGTTAACGACAGAGGAAGCGGAAATAGAAAGGCCACGCACCTGGTACTTACCACATTTTCCAGTACATAATCCAAATAAACCTAATAAGATCAGATTGGTGTTTGATGCTGCCACGAAATCTCATGGCGTCAGCTTGAATGATAACTTAATAGCTGGGCCTGATTTACTCCAGTCATTAGTTGCAATATTATGGAAGTTTCGCCAACGCCGCTATGGATTTTGTGGTGATGTTAAGGAAATGTTCCATAGAGTTGGTATCAGGAAGGAAGACCGGTGTGCTCAACGATTCCTTTGGAGGAATTTGGAAAATAACCGTATTCCAGATACTTACGAAATGCTGGTCATGACATTTGGCGCAACCTGTTCCCCTGTTTGCGCACAATTCGTGAAAAATTGGAATGCTGAAAGAATCGCAACAGATCCAGAAATAAAAAAAGCACTGATTCAGAAATTCTATGTTGACGACTACCTCGATTCAAAAGATACCGAAGAAGAAGCACTGAACACCATTCAGGAAATCTGTAGGACACAAAAAATTGCGAATTTTGAAGTAGTGAATTGGATGACGAATTCGCCACTAATCCGTCAGAAATTGTTAATAGCAAGTTCCAAGAATATCAACGAATCTTCCATGCACAGAGTGCTAGGGCTTTGGTGGAATCCTGATAAAGATGAATTCTCATTCAAATTGAATAGACATCAAATGGCTATGGATAACCAACCAACCAAAAGGAATATTTTGAAGGCGCTGATGTCTCTATTCGACCCCTTGGGACTCATTGCGTGTTTTACAATCAAAGGGAAGATATTAATGCAAGACATATGGCACTCCGGAGTAGGGTGGGATGACATACTACCTGAAAAATTATTGATTATTTGGAAAAGATGGATAGAAAACCTTAAAAAGATTACAAAAATAAAAATTCCACGTTGCTAT
The DNA here is from genome assembly GCA_950111635.1 of Agelastica alni. Taxonomy (NCBI): domain Eukaryota; kingdom Metazoa; phylum Arthropoda; class Insecta; order Coleoptera; family Chrysomelidae; genus Agelastica; species Agelastica alni. The sequence continues at coordinate 80,940,737 of OX467710.1, read as the reverse complement.
AGCTTGATGATACCTAAAGCAACAGAGATCGAGATCCATGGTTTCTGCGACAGCAGTGGGAAAGCCTTTGCTACAGTAGTTTATATCCGAACAGTCTGTGAAGGAAAAGTCGACACCTCCCTTATAGCGTCAAAAACAAGAGTGGCTCCCTTGAAACCTTTATCAATTCCAAGGCTAGAGTTACAAGCGGCTGTTATGCTGAGTCGATTGGTCCAGTCAATAAAACGCGAATTGGAAATATGTATCCACAGAACATATTTCTGGTCTGATTCGACATGCGTACTAGATTGGATTCGTGGAGATGGAAGAAACTATAAACAATTCGTTGCACATAGAGTCGGAGAAATCCAAGAGAGGACGAAAGTTGACGACTGGAGATGGGTTCCAACAGAATTCAACACAGCAGATGAGGCAACAAGGGATTCATTCAGTAACAAGGAAGTTATCTCTGAAAATTGGTTTCATGGATCTGAATTCCTGAAACTACCTGAAAATTTGTGGCCCAAAGAGAAGAAGAACAGTGAACCTATAGAAGAATACCTCAAAGAATTGAAATCTACTGAAGCCTGTTTAGTTACCAGGGAATATGAAAATGTACTTCTAGATGTCAAGAGGTTCTCGAAGTGGCTGAGGTTGATAAGATCAACTGCTTGGATTATTAGATTCACAAATATTATGAAGAACAAGATACAAGGAGTGAATTATGTATTTCCGTCAGAACTTACTGTGCCTGAAATAGAAAAAGCTGAGATACACTGGATTCGACAGACACAAGAAGAATGTTTTCTGGAAGATATTCATCGTATAAAAAATGGAAAGCCTCTGAGTCCGCAGAGTAAGTTGCATTCTTTGTGTCCAGAAATCCAACATGGATTGTTAGTTCTTGGAGGAAGAACAAGTTTAGCCGAAGGATTATCGGACAGGACGAAACAACCCATAATCTTAAGCCCGAAACACGATTATGTCAAACTGCTGATCCATCACTATCATGAGAAATTCCGTCACAGAGGAGTGGAACTGGTCTTGAACGATATAAGACAAAAATTCTGGATTATTAATGGACGAGCAGCGGTGAAATCAGTTTTTTTGAAATGTCAGATCTGTAAAAATGAACGAGCTAAACCCTCACCACCTATAATGGGACAACTTCCTGCAGTCAGATTGAATCGAGAGGTGAGACCGTTCACAAATGTCGGAATGGACTATTTTGGGCCCATTTATGTGACGGTAGGCAGGAGAAGAGAAAAGAGATGGGGAGTAATATTCACATGCTTAGCTGTAAGAGCCGTACATCTCGAAATATCGCATACTCTGAATGGTGAATCGGCAGTGATGGCCATAATGAGGATGGCAGGAAGAAGAGGAAAACCCAAAACAATATTTTGCGACAATGGCACAAACATCGTTGCAGCTGCCAAAGAACTTAAGGAGTCCTTGAAAAGTTTTGACAAATCTGCAGTTATAAATTCCATGACATCAAGAGGAATCGATTTCAGATTCAACCAACCCACAGCTGCTCATATGGGGGGAACTTGGGAGAGGTTGATTGGCTCTGTTAAGCGTACTATTGGGAAAGTGTTGAATAGCCAATCCCTAAAAGATGAAACTCTACAAACATTTTTTGTGGAAGCGGAAAAAATTGTTAATTCCCGACCATTAACGAAAGTCTCAACAGATCCTAACGATTATGATGCTCTGACACCTAATCACTTTCTATTGGGTTCCTGTGATGGTGATGGACCTGTACCACTCATAAATCCGAATTCAATCAACCTGAGACGAGAATGGAGGAAATCGACAATGCTAGCTAATTCATTCTGGGAACGATGGGTTCGAGATTATTTACCAACCTTGACAAAAAGAAGTAAATGGACTAGTGATAGCGAACCAGTCAAGGTAAATGATATAGTTGTACTTGTCAACGACAACGCACCCAGATACGAATGGAAAATGGGCAGAATTACTGCCATTCATCCAGGACCAGATGGTAGGATCCGTGTGGTAGATGTGAAGACAGCTACATCGGAATATAGAAGACCAGTCACTAAGATTTGCCGATTGGAGCTAGAGGAAAATAGTTCCTATAGCAGGGGGGAGAATGTGAGAAAGAGAAAATCCTCAGAAGATCCTATATAGAAGATCTTGTATATATATATATATATATATATATATATGTGTATATATATGTGTATATGTATATATATATATATATATATATATATATATATATATATATTTGTTTTGTTGTTTTTTTGAAGTTAAGTTGTCAGAATAAATTTGTCAAGAAAGATTGTCAAAATATCTTTGGACTAAAATTAAGATATTTACTGAAGAAAGGCAAGTTATTTGATCAAGGCGACAACACCATTAAAGGAATTTTCGGAATAGCTTTCAGATTTTTACATTTCTGACATTCATGGAAAACTTTCTTCGCCAAACTTCTCAATCCTATAATCCAATATTTTTGACGTATTTCATTGATAACTGTTAGGAATCCTTGGTGTTGAAAGATTACATGGTACCATTGAACCAGTAACTTTGTGTATCTATGGTCGGCATCTAGTATAACAGGATTTTTCTCAAAACCAGGAATGTCTATTTTATTATTTATTCTACTTCTTACTCTCATTATGTTTTCTTCGTCTAAATACGGACACAACTTTTTCAATCGGCTCTTTTTCAGTTCGTCTTCGTCTTGTAGTGTCATGATTTCTTCCTTGAAGCAACAATTTTGGACATCCTTCCACCACATTTTCTCAGAATCTCTCAACTTCTCAACGGATAAAACGACGTTTCGTTTATTTCTAGTTCGGCATTTTTCAATGAACATCAAAACTCTTGCAGTCGTTCTTATGAGTCTCAACCATGAAGAAAATCTATCAACATTTGGTAATGGTAAATCAGATAGTATGGATATTGCTCCAACGAATTGTTTTTTCAATTCACTGACATCGATTTCATGAACTCCATCATCGTTTGGCCACTTATCTGAGGTCTGAAGTAGAAATTCTGGGCCATGAAGCCATGTTTTTTCATCTATAGTTGAATTATCTCTTGTAGCATTGTCTGCTGGATTGAGCTTCGAAGGTATCCATCTCCATTCATTATTACTCGAATTTGCCAATAGTTTCTGAATTCTATGAGCAACAAATTGTTTCAATGTTAATACATCAGACTGAATCCATAACAAAACTATTTTCGAATCGATCCAGAATATTCTACTCTCTACATCGATTTCTAAATGATTTTGAATAGAGTTGGACAGTTTACTCCCCATAAGAGCAGCTTCCAATTCTAGTCGTGGAATAGTTATAAGTGGTTTCAAGGGTACCACCTTACATTTTGAGGATACGAATGAAACATGTACTTCGTTTGCTTTTTCGATTCTCAAATAAACAACTGTTGCATACGCTTTCGTGCTGGCATCAGAAAATATATGTAACTGAATCGATGTTGCTGTCGGGATATTGGGCGAATAACATCTTGGAATAGTAATATCCGAAATTGATTTTATTTCTTCCAACCATTTCTGCCACCTCAAGAAAATAGAATTTGGAATCATTTCATCCCATCCAACTTTGAGTCTCCAGAGATCTTGTAGTAACACTCTTCCGTTTACTATGAAATGATTTATGAAACCAAGTGGGTCGAAAATGGTCATAACAACACGAAGTATTTCTCTTTTTGTATGTTTTTTCTTATATTCCACAACATTTTCTGATATTTTATGAAGATTCAGCTTGAAAGTGAATATATCTTCTTCGGAATTCCATTGAACACCGAGTATACGTTCTACAGGTAAGTCAGATTCACTGCTAAAGTTTTTTATTTTCTGAAGTCTCAAATTTTCTGGTAAATTCTGCATGACCACTTTGGAGTTAGACAACCAGTTGCATATTTCGAAACCGCCTCTTTTATGCACGTAAATCACTTCATTGATCAGGTTTATAGCTTCCTCTTCTGTATCACAACTATCGAGATAATCATCTACATAATGTTTTTTTATTATGGCGTCGCAAACTTTCGGAAATTCTTTTTTGAACTCAATAGCATTTTTATTTTTTATGTATTGAGCCAAACACGGTGAGCAAGTGGCACCAAAAGTCATTACTTGCATTTCTAGGATATCAGGATCTAGATTTCTCTCAAATCCTCGAAACAAAATTCTCTGAGCAGGCCTGTCTTCACTTTTTATGACGATTTGGTGAAACATCTCGCGAATGTCTCCACAAAAGGCTATTTTCCTTTGACGAAATGTCCATAAAACACTCAGCAATGGAGCTAGAAGATCAGGTCCCTGGTGTAACATGTCGTTCAAACTAATACCATGGGATTTCGCTGCAGCATCAAATACAAGACGTAACTTTCCTGGTTTATTAACATTGAAAACAGCAAAATTAGTTAGATACCAAATTTTATTGTTTTTTATTTGCAGCTCTTTATTCGTCAATATCTTCAGGTAACCCTTGTTGACATATTCTTGAATTTTTTTACAATATGCTTCTCCGTATTCTTTTTCTCTATCCATTTTTCGTTCTTGACATTTGAGTCTATTGAAAGCCATGGATTTACTTTCTGGAACAATCTGATTGGCGTCCCTCCATAGAAGTCCTGTTTCAAAACGATCACCGATTCGTCTTGTAGATTTCTCTATCATCTCCAGTATATATTTTTCAGTTTTCGATGATTCGGTTTTGTCAGAATTCAATCCACAGTTATCAATTCTGAAGGAATTTTTCACAATGTCATGTAGTAAGTCATCTTCAAAGTTTTTCTCACATATGTGAAAATTATATGCTTGCTGGATTTTCCCTTTTATTAGCTGTCCATTTATCACCCATCCTAGCTTAGTCATAGTTGCTCTTGGTCCAAATATTGATGGTTCAATGAAATTTCTTGGCATTGACAAGTCGTAGTTGTCAGTTCCAATCAATAATTTTGGTCTGACATTCTCAAAAGATTTTACAGGGATGTTCTGCAAATGTGGCCAATTTTTTTTTATATTTTCTATGTTCAAAGACTGTTTTGGAAGATTGAGATTAGCAAGCGTTCTCACGCCCTCCACAAAATATGTTTTTGAGTTGTTGAACACTCCTTTTATATTGAAGTTTACTTTTCTAGATTTCACATCAGTATGGGTTTTACCATTTGTCCACTGCATACAGAGTGCTTCAACCTCACCATCTAATCCAATTTCTCGGGCAACCGAATCTTCAACGTTACTGTAGATCCTTCATCTAATAAGGCGTAAATAGTGATATTTCCTTTCGGGCCATTCAAAATAAGTGGAATTGTTCTCAGGATAACTTCATCAGTCTGGTCTCTGTGAATATTCACTGATTCATTTGGCTTATCATCATTCGATCTGACAATCGAATTATCAATACTTGGTCTGGATTGATTGTCTTTATGTAGTAAGTAGTGATGTTTCTGTGTACACTTGTTGGTATTGCACACTTTTTTTGTGAAACAGTCAGTCATTCGATGCTTTGGTTTGAGGCATGAGATACATAATTTATTTTTCGTAACAATATTCCAACGTTCTTCCTCATTCTTATCCTTGAATTCAGAACAATTGTGCAGATTATGTTGTCCTTCAGTACAGCAAGTTTGATCGTATTTGAATACCGGTTCATGAATCAGGCTGGCTGCTTTTCCAATGTCTCTCAACCATTCAGAAAAGCTCATAATAGTTACGTCCTCTAATTTAATAGCATGCATCGACCATTGTTGCTTCAGATTAACTGATAAATTAGACTCGAACTCCTTCAGTAAAGTTGGATTTCTCAGGTAAACATCGTTATCTAAATGCTTGATAGCAGCTACAAGGTTATTCACAGAATTGGCGAATTTTATGATTGTCTCCGGTCCATGATCTCTGGGAGCTGGTGTTGACCTTACTTGATCTATGAGGTAGTTGATGATAAAGTCTGGTCGTCCATATAAATTCGTTAGGGTTTTAATGATTTCTTGAACATTTTTATGAGAAATTAATAGCATTTTGACTGCTTCTCTAGCATTACCTTTCAGGCATATTCTGAGTCGTAGAATATTTTCACTGTCAGAATATCGACATATTTTTGTTGTTTCAGCATATTCGTTTATAAAAACTGACCACTCCGCCAGGTTCCATAAAAAAATGGCAGATTTCTATCAACTGCTTGTCTTCTTATGAATGATGAACTACAGCAATGTCCTTCATTACCCTTATTTGGAAAATCGTGCATCGTTTGTATTTCTTTAAGGGGAACATGCTCATTAAAATGCTTAGACTTATCCATCCAAGTATCTATCATTCTATTCTTATCTGAAGTAATTTTCGAACAGATAGATATTCTCGAATTATTTTCAGATTCGTATACTGTGCCGTTATGTGTTTCTTCAATTATCTTCATTTTTTCTATTTCAAGTTTCTTCAATATCAACTGCTTCTTTATTTCCGCTATTTCACTTTCTGCTTTCAGTTCTGCTTCCAACATTTTCTGTTTAACAATGCTTTGTTTACTGCTTCCGGTGTTCATAGTTCCTCTGGATCGAGCTCTGGATACACTTTGTATTGATTTTGTTATTTTTGAAGGACTGTTGTCATTTTCAACTAGGACACTCTCAGATATATCCTGAATGATATTTTCCTCAGATGTCTTCTGATCGATATTTTTTTTTCTTGATTCTTTCACTTTTTCTCAATACATGCTTTTTAGATTTCATTTTGTCGATTGATTCATCACTGTCTGTCATATTGATGGACTCACCAATTTCGGTATTCATTTGCTTGAATCGAAGGACCAATGTTGCGTCTGCAATGTTTACCTTATGAGTGTCTCTCAGAAGGTCTATTTTTGGCTGGCTCTAGCAAATAAAATGTAACTAATGATTCCGTCGGTTGACGTTCTTCTTATATTATTTATATATTTTTTGTCAACTTGACATCTCCTTTCAGAAAAGATACAGGGACATTATATACAAAATGACAATATGAAAGAAACGAACAATAAAACATCAACACACATAATACAATACAATATTCCAGGGACAACAAAACTGAAAAACTTCGAAAACAAACCAAAATTGATACCTGAACACACCTTGTCTTTGTTGGCTTTAACAAGAATCCAGCGACAATAAAACACGTTGAAAACAAACCTTAAATCCTGCTTAAACCCAATAGTAACACAAAAAATCAACTCAAATCTCTGAGATAAATAAAATTCCATTCAATAAAAACTTTGTTTTTACATGTGATCAAGTGACAGAATATTTGTTGTTTACATCTCGATCCGATATTTTGTCATTGACAGCGCCATCTCGCGTTAATTGATTTTCCCCTATAATCTGCTTTTCTAGTAACTATGCTTATATGTCAACAAAGATAGAACCTTATTATGTTAAATCTCTAGAAACTTTTAATTAGAGAAATTAACAATCAAGAACAATTAAATGAAGAAAGTAATAAAATAACAAAATTCAAATCTACAACAAATAATATTAATCAACAGGTTAACCGCCAGAGTTTAAAAAAGTTAATAATTTGTAAGTAAAATTCCATTGTACATATCAACTTTTAAAGTAGCCACATTCTAACATTGTAGAACTTAGGGAAACGAATAAATAAAAAAAATGTTGAAAGTAAGACAATATGAACCACATTTTGCCATTGTGTGTAATAATACTAATGCTGTTTTTCTGTTTTATTCTGTAAAAATGTATAATCCTTACTGAATCACTCACAACTTAAATCATTATAGGTAAGCACCATCCCTACCAGGTGATAACAATGATGAAAATGAAATAACAAATAACACAACCTATCCATATGAAAAAAATGCATGTAGGTGTATAGACAATTTTTAAAAACTCAAAACTGATTGCAGTAATCAACACAAAAGAAGATTAAAATTAAACATTTAAAGATTTTTTAAAAAGGAATGTTACTGGTGACTTAAATAATGACAATCATTATTCTACAATAAAAGTTTGTATTAATAAAATACCTACCATATTGGGGAGGAAGTACAAAGAAACCAAAATTTTTTTATATTTTACCGGAAACATTTGTGACTAAAAAGTTATTTATCATGGAAGAATAAAAGAAAGATACCATTTGGATTAATCAAAACATTAATTATTTGAATTTAATAGAAGCCAGTGTGGAAACAAAAAAATATGTAATGTCCATGAAAACACAAAAAATAGATGAAAATGTATGTGCAACATTCAGTTAAAACTTAATGGATCAAGAAAAAAAATATGAAAATGTGACTTTCATAGAACCAATCATAAATAAAAGTAAATTGGGATTTGAAAATCAAAATAAAGAAAAATTAGAAGGTAGTTGCCTAAAAAATCTAGAAAAAAATGAGTGTTACCATAGAAATGATTTAAAATATGGTGTAACAGTAAAATCTAAAAAAAAATTTGTTCATAAAGAAATTATAAATTACCTAACATCTCAAAGACCAGAGAATAATCCAAACATTTTAACTAAGAATAAAAAAATTAGTTTGAAACAAAAAATTACTAATAATATGGAAACAAATTCCCAAATCAATAAATTTTCCAACCAACTCACTGAGTCTCGTAGTGATTTTTGTGAATTGGACACCAATAAAACTCTGATAATAGATTCCAATACATTTATTTCTGGTGACACAGAAGACTTGAACAAAGTTAACAATGATAAATCTGATAAACTTACAGAGCCTAATGAAGAATCGAGTAGTTTTTTAAGTAAAAATAAAATTTTAGCAAATTTATCCCCACGTTTAAAAAGTTCTGATAGTTTTCCTCTCAATAAGCATACATATGATGTAATATCTGTGTCATCTGATGTAACTAATAGAAATAATAGCAGAAGGCCAAGGAAAACAGTCCGAAATGAAGAGGGTGTAAATGAATATAGTAATGGTTTTAAATTTATTGAAAAAAGTTACAATAAACAAAAATGTTTATGTTCAACACTTGAATCATCTACTTCTAATGAAGAAAATTCAATACAAATACCTACAAAACAACATAAGTCTAGGAACAGTTTATCAGTGTAAGTGATCAAAAAAAGCTAGAAATACTGAAAATATTTTATTTAAATTGTCATTTTCAAAGAAATTTGCTGCTTATAATCCAAATTTTAATAAGAATATTAAAATATTTGAGTTTATGTATTTAGAAATTGGGTTGTTTTGCTACTTTTGTGATTATTCATTTTTTGGTCTTTTTTCTAGTTACATTCTTTATTACTATTCTTTTCTTTAAAATTTTACATTAAAAAAGGTGTTGGACTTATTAGATTACGAGAGACGGAAAGTATGACTGTGACAATAGGCGAAGGGGGTTGGCAGGAAAACAAATCAATGAAGCCCTGTATAATTTTATGAGCAACCAGAATGTGTCAAAAAAATGCACGACTGGATATGCATAGAGTAGTGGTTCCTACACTTATGTATGGCGAGAGTGAATTGCAAGTCGGTGGAGGTCGACCTCGGCGAACGTTTTGTCGATCAGATCAAAATTGTTTTGAAAAAAGGCCAGGTCAAGAGTACCAACAACCGACGAGCATATATGAGAGCGTTGATGAAAGTAGAAGAAGCGATAGATTCATGTATGAACCGTAGCAAGTAAAAGGAAGTGGTCTCTGCCTACCCCTACTGGAAAAAGGCATGACTGTATGTATGTTGTAGAAAAAAAGAACGAAAAAATGTAGTGTGCTTCCTGTACATAACCTCAAAAGTAGCCTAAAAACTCGTTTTTTGAGTTCATAACTCTAAATATCTCAAAATCCTGACATAATGGTAATTTTAATCTCGGATTCAGATTCTATTCTGCTAATTTCTTCGGAAACACCCCCCAATACTTGAAAATTGATAATATTTATATTTTTCGCATTTTTGTCTGCTGTACCGCCTTTTTAACCGTTGGAGAAGTGGTAGCGTACCAGACGACTGGTGCAAGGCCGTTATCGTGCCACTTTACAAGGGAAAAGGTTCGCAGCAGGACTGTAAGAACTACCGAGGTATTAGTTTACTCAGCATAGTCGGTAAATTGTATGCAAAGATATTGATTAAAAGAGTGACGAATGAAACTGAGAAGATGATATGGGATGTGCAAGCAGGATTTAGAAGAGGAAGGAGATGTAAGGATCAGGTCTTTTCATTACGAGGTATAATCGAAAAATTCTTGGCTAGAAGTCAGAAGGACTAGCACTTTTATAGACTTGGAAAAAGCCTATGACAGAGTGGTGAGGATTAAATTGTGGTCGACATTGTCAATGTATGGGGTGAGTGGTAGTTTAACACGAGCACTGAAATCACTTTACGAGGATTCCAATGCTTGTGTCAGGATAAACGCAGCTTGCACGGACTGGTTTAACATCGAAAAAGGTGTAAGACAAGGATGTGTGGCTTCGCCATGGTTGTTTAACTTATACATAGACAATTGTTTAACAGATTTGAAAGAGAAAGCGTATGGATTGAAAATGAATGATTTGATCGTCAAATGCCTTCTTTACGCCGATGATCAAGTCATATTAGCGTCATCTGAAGAGGAGTTGCAGGCGATGGTTAATGTTATGCATGATGCCCTGAAAATCAAAGGGATAAAAATAAATATAAGCAAAACGAAAGTAATGGTTTTTGAAAGAGAAGAAAGCATGACAAACTGTGGAGTTTTGATTGAGGGAGAAAGAGTGGAACAAGTAAATGAATTTGTGTAAACAAATGAATGGGGCACTGCATAGCTTTATGAATAGCCAGAAAGTGTCAAAAAAGGCACGTCTGGCTGTGCATAGAGGTGTGTTGGTTCCTACACTTACGTATGGTAGCGAATGTTGGGTTTGGCAGAAGAAGCATGGAAATATGATTAATGCTGCGAAGATAAGTAGTCTGAGAAGTATAGCCAGAGTGACTCGGTTGGATAAAGTAAAGAATAGTGAGATAAGAGAACGATGTGGTGTAAAAGTAAATGTGGTTACAAAGATAGATAAAGGAATGCTTAGATGGTTTGGACACGTAGAAAGGCGAGTGTAAATGGACAAGTCGGTAGAGTCGACCTCGGAGAACATATCTTGATCAGATCAACATTGTTTTGAAGAAAGGCCAGGTCAAGAGTACCAACAACCGACGAGCATGTATGAGAGCACTGATGAAAGTAGAGGAAGCAAAAGATGTGTGTAAGAACAGTAGCAAGTGGAAGGAAGTGGTCTCTGCCTACCCCTATGGGAAAAAGGCGTGACTTTATGTATGTATGTATGTAAAATATTTAGGGAATCTCCCTCCCTCCCCTCATCTAAAACTATTTATAAATCCATTTTAGGTATTTCATAATTTTTTAAAAAATTTCATTTAGAATAACGGTGTTCATCAAACTTAAAATTTTGTTTTAATATATCTTTAGGTTTATATTAAATTATTGTTTTAGATTGTCAAGTGACTATAACTCCAGTTCTAAAAACTTTTCCTCCAACGAACATTCAACACAACGAACTGAAAGTATACTGACTAAACAAGATCACTTGATCTCGAATAATAATATAAAACCAAATAAAAAAAAAATAAAAATTCGCAAAGTATCTCAAAGAAAGTATTCTAAAAATTCTTTACGAAGTATTACTCCTTTGCCAGATAAACGTGTAAGATTCAAAGAAGATTCTGTTGAAAGCAATGATATTTTTCTTGGCTTTGATAACGCAAAAAATATCAACCAGAATGAAAAAAAAGAAGCTGACAATGTAACTGATAGGTAGGTATCATAGGCATTCATAATTACTTTTTTATTACTGTAGAAATCGGGTGTTTATAAATTCCCTTTTTCTACATGGGAAAAGTGTTTAGGTACTCAACTTCGAAATAATTAGTGAACTGGAATAATCACAATTCGCTGGTTTTCTTTAACACAAAATATAAAAATACTATGTCTTTCTTCAAACAACACGCAAGACACTACAAGCACTACAAACAATAAATCTTACTTCAATGTCGTAAAAAAATAGGAATGAATAAAGCTTGGAACAAAGGAATGACTCGTCACTCTCGACGGTCGGAAGAATACTACGGAACGACCGTCACCCTCGACGATCAGAGTAATACTACTGAACGACCGTCACCCTCGACGATCAGAGGAATACTACTGAACGACCGTCATTCTCGACGATCAGAGAAATACTACTGAGTGACCGTCACTCTCGACGATTAAAGGAATACTTCGACTGCGTTGAATCGAGCCGGTGCGTTGAGAGAGGAAACTTGCTACTGCGCCGACTCGACTGCGCATTGCAGGAAAAAGGAAAAAATGCCGGCTGAGGTGCCGGTCAGAGATATCGCGGGTAAGGTGAAGTGTAGCGAGTTTTGCCTGGGGCAAAATGGTTTTAAAACATTAGCGTCGTAGGATTATAATTAAAAAAATTAAAATTTAAAAAGTGTTGCGATCTGTCATCACAACAATTACTATGCAAACAAACGTTAAAAAATTATATTTGTATTGTTTTTTTTAGATGTCGCGAAGAAAATGTAAGTGATACCTCTGACAATTTGAAAAGAACGAAATACTTGAAAAAAACCGCAGATTGGAATCCGGTTAAAAGTAAAAAAAATCAAGAAAAATTAGACCTGGAACTTGCGCGCAAAATTCACCAGCAATTAAATAATCAAAAAAGGAAAAAAGTCCACTTTTGAACAATTTATAAAAAGCTTTATGAAAATTTCCTTTCATTTTTATGTTTATTTAGTCCATATTCTTTATTTCTTATTTTTTATACCTTTCTTGCTGGTAATTTCGTATCTTCTTTTAAAATTTCTGTATAGTTTTTAAAATGTATCCTAATTTTTCGGTGTAAAAATGCTAATTTGTAATTTTGATTGTTACAGAGTTATTAAATCAAATTAAAAGTACTGGTGGCCAAAAGTGCTGAAAATTTTTTACAATTAATTGAAACTAAAGTCAAAGTTGGTAGATTAAAATTTATAAAATTAAGATTTATTAAGTTTAAAAATAACTCTTTGTTAATATTTGGAAGAAATTGTATTTGTCGCGTTATGCTATGAGTATGAGTAACGTGACGTTTCAGCTTGACAACGCAACGGTAGAAAGAGTGACTAACATCTGATGACACAGCTTGAAATTCTATCTATCTGTCAAAAAGTGGCCCCGGCTCTACTTTTTAACACTTGGCCGCCTCAACATTCTCCTCCATTTTCACCGATCCTGAGTGGCTTCTTCCCACTCGAGCACCCCCAGGGTTTGAAGGTCCTTGCGGATATTAACCCGCCATTGCAGTTTTGGGCGCCCAAGTGGTATTTTGTTGTAAGGATTTTCTTCTCAGACCATTTTAATTAGCCTTGAGTCCTTACTCCTCTGGACATGTCCCAGCCATCTTAATCTCTTTGACTTGATTTCTTGTACTATCTTCTTAAAGTGCCTATTTGGTCCGAATGTTGGCAATCATTCTGGCTATCATTATCTTGTTTGCTGCGGCACGGAATAGCCCGGTCGTGGTAGTAGAGAACCACGTTCTCAGGTTCTTCAGCCACGAGATACGTCTTCTTCCCGGTCCTCTCTTTCTCAATATGTTGCCTTGGAGAATCTTGTACTATACTTGGGCTATTATATAGTTCATATACCTTGTTGTTTGTACGCATCCTATACCGCAACTATTGTTAATCCCAGACTGCTCCAAATATTTTCCTAAGGATCTTTTTTTCAAAACAATTATTAAGTAGTAACGTATCTGACTGTTATGTGTTCGGTATTTAAAGGAAGATATGAAATATTATTTTTATCGTTTTCATTTGTTTTTAGAGTATAATGGAACAAATTCCGATTGTGTTCTGCTTGATTGGCAAATATTACTCTGTTTAATATTTTAAACGTGTATTATGTATTATTTAATGTTCGAATGCAATATTGTTGTACTGTTTAGAAAAATATTTTACTTTTTTATTTTATTAATTAAAGTTTTGATTTTAATAACATTTTACTATTTTGACGTAGCCTATAGTTGGATTGCGATTAAAGGCGGCTAACGAACAAAAACTAAATAGAAACGAATCAAAATTAAAATAACTTGTTGATAAAAGTAACAACGTTTGTACTGTTTTTCGTTAAATGTGACACATATTTTGATCACTGAATAACGCACAGCGTTTGATTAGTGAAATATGTTTACTATTAATTGTTCAAAATTTAGCTAAAAATTATGAATTTTTCCTATGGATACTTTCGACATTTTTATCATGGTTCATAACGATAACAGAAAATAGTTATCTTTAAATCTATTACAATGTAAACTTTTCTACTTTTTAGGAAGCAATCACTAAATTTGTATATTTTTAATGATTGATCCTTAAACGTAGGCAACTAACAATTCATAGAATTTTATTAATGATCCACCATGTCTGAACATTTATCGTCTACCGATGTGGATGAAGAAATTGATGGAACTTGTTAAAGTTCCCAAAAGTACGCCTATTTTGAAAAAGTTTTACCACAGTGTACTAATGAAAAATATAGGAAGCATTTTCGATTTACTTGAGGAATGACGGAAGTTCGCCAATTGATTTGCTAATTCATGGTATTATAAATGGCTAGAAGGAGATTTAGAGAAGGTCACGCCACTTAAATTTATAATTTTTTTGTGATCCGCTGCAAACAAGATAATTTTATTTAGAGATGTTTCTGATGGATTTAACATCACTGAAAGCACCTTATTTAAATTCGTAAGGAGAGTCACACATTTTCTGAGTAATCTATTTCCAAAAGTAATGACCTGATAATTTGGAAAAACACATTTCAAAAATAACAATTTCCGTAGTAACTCTGGGATTATTGATGGATACATGTAAGGAATATATTTCTTCAGTGATCCTTTGCATGAGAGTAAGAGAGATAGAACTAGTGGTAGAACAGTTCCTTTAACGAAACAAAAATACGCGACAGTTTTCTACTTTCCAAAATAAGTAGTTTGCCAATTATCTAGTAGTTGGCGTCACTAGCAATTTGCAGCAATACAAATGGTAGTTTATACATACTACCATTTGCATAAAATAAAAATACATTGTGTTGCATAAAAGTATAGTGTAAATTTTTTAAAAACACTAATGGTAAAACCAAATTTTCTTTAAATAAAATTTGTTTTATTATATTAACAATATATTCAGTGTAGCAGGTGTATTTTTAATTAACACGCTTATATTAGTTTTTTCACCTTTATGTTTGTTTGTAACTGACTCTTTGGCTTCGATTTTGCCCATCTTTCTATCAAAATATCCGATTATCCTGATTAGTTTCGTCAGGACTCATAAATTTCTTCAAGATTCCTTTGCATGAGAGTAAGAGAGATAGAACTATTGCGTGAAATACGCATGCGCGCAGTTCCAATGTCATATTATAATTCACCCAATTCAATATACTGGTGAGAAACGTGCCGAGGGATGAATGGCAAGAGGGTGAGTAAAAAATCGAACTAAAAAGCGAAAAATAAATTATAGTTTAAAAAACTAAAAAACACGCGTTTAGAGTTAATTAAACTAAAAAGTAAAAAATAATTCTTAACATAAGAATAAAAGTACTGACGAGAAGATTAATGTCACTGTTCTTAAAGCGTGGGGTGCTTTCATTCCGAAAGGCAAAGTTAGTTTAAAAATGTCATACTAAGTCTATTTTGATAAAATGGGCGCACTACCGCCCCCAGGCCCGCGCTTAGCACTTTTAGCGCCCTTGTGCAAATTTAAAATAACGCCCTAAATTTGAAAAATAATTTTGAAAATAAAAACAAAACAATGTATTATTTTAATATTGCAACATGTCACCTTTTAAAGGTTAATATCCAGGTATTGTTATTAATATTTTAGCTAAGTGAATTAAGCTTTTCGTGCTTTAATTTTTGCAAATTGTTTAATTAAATCTTCGGTTTCTGATTCTTTTAGCTGGTCGAATTCTATTGAAATGGTCGATCTTAAATAATTTTTTATTATTTTGAGTTTTGAAAAAGGTCGTTCTGCGGTAGCAACCGAAACCGGCATTGTTAATAAAATACGAATTATTATGCTCTCATTAGGAAAAGAATCCACTAAGTTGTTAATTGTTATATAATTTAAAGTTTCTTCTGGAGACGCAATAACTTTTTCATTTAAATTTTGTAAATATTGCAATTCTTTAACAAGTTCCACGGCAGTTATGTTTCGTTCATATATAAAGTTTCGTACATTGCAAGCTCAGACAGGAAAAAAATACTTGTCCGCTCGTTGGCTCGTTGCAAGCCAAATTTCAAGCTCAAACAAGAATAAAATCAGATTTGTTTGAGTTTACACAGTTCATGTTATCATGTTACGTATTCGATCGAATAAATGCTATTATTGCGTACACTCATTTGGAAAATATATTATTTACGAGAAATTCGGTTCCTTCGTCCCAAAAAGTAAAAATAAAATAATAAACAAATAAAAAACAATGTAATAGCTAGCAATTCCGTACTGTTTTTTTTTATCGTTATAAATTTTGTTTTGACAATGTTGTTTGTTGCTTTATCTTTTTTTTACTTTGGAGTTTTAAGGCTTTTTGGCGCCGTCGTGCACCACATGACTTTGCCCTTATGTACGGCGCAGGCCTGGCCGCCCCACCCTATAGAAGAACATACACGGTGACCAAGGCTACTGTACGCTTCGGTTGTCTCTTGGCGCAGGGTACAGAAGTCATCAGTCAAGACAATGTTAAAGCACATCAGAGCTTTGACACTTGGAGGCGCACTTGGTGCTATGCGCATTACTCCAGTAGTGGCGATGGGGGCGCTGCTCGGTATTGGCCCGATTCACCTTGAGGTGATTGCTGCGGCAATGACGGCGCACCGCCTTAAATGTTAACAAAATGGGGAGTTAGTGTCTGTGGACACATAAAATTCCCACAAGGTGTCCTGTCCGATCCCGTGCTTAGCATGGGACAGGATTTTGCCAGTGGTCCTAGGTTTTGGAGAAATTCGTTGGCTATATTATCTGGTCAGGAGCTTTTCTGGGTTTCAGTGAGTTAATTGCCAGTTCTAGTTCTGCTAGGGAGAAATATGATTCTTGTCCATTCCCCAATGTTCGGGCTCTTTTGTAACTGGTGGCCATCTTAATGTTTTGGTCCGGTTTCCCATTTAGGAGGAGTTGGTGTGCAATTTGGTTAGCGGTGACATCGGCCCTATCTTTAGGGCCTGCTGGGTCGTTAAGAGTTATTTGATAAGACTCCAAGCTTTTCTACTACTATGTTTCATATCCAGGCTCTCTATCGTATTCTTCCTGTGCTTATAAAGATAGATAAAGATACTTAGATGGCTTGGACACGTAGAGAAGATGAATGAAAGGAGATAGACGAAACAGATCTATAAGGGCAAGTCGGTAGAGGTCGACCTCGGTGAACGTTTCTCGATTAGATTGAAATTGTTTTGAAGAAAGTCAGGTCAAGAGTACCAACAACCGCGAGCAGGAATGAGAGCATTGATGAAAGTAGAAGAAGCGAAATATGTGTGTAAGAACTGTAGCAAGTGGAAAGAAGTGGACTCTGTCTACTCCTACGGGAAAAGGACGTGACCATATGTATATGTATGTAAATGTATCATAGATTATTAATCTTTGTATGTATGTAATAAACGACCCAGATAAATTATGTTGTGCTGATTTCAACGTGAATGGGCCTCTTAAATGTTTTCCCCCAGATGGCGCACTATTCGTTCAAACTGCCAAGATTTATTAATTTATATCCATTTCTATCGTAAAAGAAGAAGTATCAACGTAACCGATTTCAGAAATATTTAGTGATTAAGCCAGTTACTTTAAACAGTTTAAACCATCGGTGGATAAACTTTTTAACGTCCAATAAAGCGAAACTACTGGAAAACGTAATTGCATGTAATATATACATACATGTGGTATAATTTCATGTATGTATTTCCATACATGTATACAATGTTAAAAGTGTTAATAACCAAGGTAGACTCTATCTTTGTTAGTGTTAAGTAGGCACTTAGTTATCAAATATTTTAAATTGCAACATTTCGGTTAGTAATACTGTAAATGTTCCAGGCACAATATGTAAATAAATTTTCATCTTTTGATCGTAAATAAGATGTTTTAGGTTATGTTATTAACCAGCAGCTGATGCCAAAACAATACTAAAGTCGAATTTAAAACACATTAATAAAAAGCATCATGTCAGAACACTTGACTGAAGCAACAGAGGGATGTTCAAGTAATGTAAATGATCATTCCAATCATGGTCAAAAAACTACACCCAATCAACCTAAATCTGATCAATATGCTTCTCGATTAAACAATCTACAGAGAATTCAACAGAAAAAACAAGCAGTACTATCGTTACCTTACAATAAAAAACTGCTAAAGTTGGCTGTTTATTCCAAGTGTCAGGTAATTTCTATAGTAATATTCTAAATATCCAAAAAAATTTCAATAATTAATCCTGCACTGCCCAAAAATTCACTCTTAAATTATGTATTGTAGTTGTTAATGGAATTGAAATTTATCTTATGACTTTTAGGCTGACAAATGTGACTGTATTGGATGGAAAAGAGTGGATAGCAATCAGCAAAATCCTACTTTTACAGATCCATGTAGATGTGAGCACCTACTAGGTAAGTAAATGTGAACATAATATCTAGTTCAGTATTAGAGAATTATTAAATTGTTTGTTTTTAAATTTTAGTATGGTAGGTTTATTTTATTTTTTATTTACTTGATGTTTCTGTAATTTTAGAGATACACATTTCACATTTGGTAGATAAACCTGAACAAGAATTAAATAGACTTTTAAGTATGGTAGTGGATGTAGATAATATGTATACAGCTATGAGTAGGGAAGAAAACCCTGAAACACACAAGGTTTATCTTTATTTATTTAGAGTAAGTATGTTCTTGTTATTATTACAGTGCATTTAAATTTGTAGGTATATATTTGATGGGACTAAGTCTTAATATTTCAGATGTCCACTAAATGTCTTTTTTAAATTTGTTTTGTAGTTATTGAGAAAGTGTGTTTTGACTTTGGATAAACCTGTGGTAGAAGGTCCACTAGGTCAACCTCCATTCCAAAAGCCAAGCATTCACAAAGCTGTTACTAATCTATTGATTTATAAATTCTCTCACATTAGTTCGCAAGAACTGAAAACAATGTATGAGTTGGTCAAAATTCTATTTCATTGCTTAAATACCTGGGATTTTCCTTGTCCCAGTAGTCAAAAACATATTGTCAGCCAAGAAGAAGCTATGAAATACAAGATTGAGTATACCAGGTGAGTTATTGTTGTTCAATAAGTTAATTCTCATAACATACCTCTTATATTTTATGAAAATTATTGTTTTGATATCTTTTGTTGTCCAAAATTAAAATTTATTCTACATTATTAAAATTTACAACTACCAAAAAATAAGTTAGAAGGGATATATATCTTAATACACACGTCAAAAGTCTTGAACCCCCTATATATCAAATGATACGATTAAACCCAGTTATTTTTCCTACTGTGGTAAACAATATGTTTTTAGCGAACAAAAAAGACAATGAAAAGATGTCAATAACAAGTCCTTGCTTTATTATCAATGTTTTTACAAAAAATTGGCAGTGATAGCATATTCAGCCAAGTGACTAGTGTATTCTTGCGTTTTATTTTTGTGATTATAATGAGAGGTCATGAAATTTCTGCACATAATCGGAAAAGAATAACTGCTTTACATGATGCAGGGAACTCAAATCATCAGTTATTGGAAATCTTGGGCATTCCTAGATCTTTACTTTATTAACAGGTAGTCCCAATTTAAAATATTACAAAATGTGAAAATAAAACATGTTTAATGATGAACAATGAAATTAATAGAGATATTAACACAAAAAGAAATAGCCAAAACTGACTTATATGAGTTCTTTATTTAATGCAACTTTGATGGTTTTATGAGAAGAGTAGAACACATCAATATTACTAAACTGATTAGCTAGCGTCAGCATTCTAGTAATAGGTGGAAAAAAGCCATAATTGGTTGAATGAAAGGGTCAAAAAGGGTCTTTACTTACTCTAGTCTGTCTACTTACATTCACCCTGATGAGAGGTAACATATGGCAATCTATTTTATTACATAATAGCTTGTTTATAAGGCAACGATCGGAAATAATTCTTCTCTTCTCCAATGTCGGTAGGTTGATTAAATTGCGAACCTAGTCATAAGAATATTCTTCCCATCTCAAACCAAATTTGATGGCACAAATTCTCAAAAATGCTAATAGTACACGGATATCAAGAATTTGATACAGTGGAAAACAAACCACATAGTGGACGTCCTCAAGTGTCTAGCGAAAGAGAGGATTGTTATTTGTTGCAATATGCACGCAGAGGCTTTAGCTTCAGCTCTCATTAGCCACTTTCAGGGTATGTTTCGCCATGTTATATTGACACCTACAGTTCAAAGACGACTCCAGGCAAATTTACGTGCCAGAAGAGCCCCTTACTTCCAAGACATCGTGCAGCCCGTCTCCAGTGGGCGTGAGAATAAAGGGGTTGGCTTTTGCAGCAGTGGAGGTGTGTGTTATTTACAGACGATACCATAATTGGACTGGTAAGTGATGACAATCGGCAAAGAGTCTGGAGAGAACCAAGTCGTCAACAGCGACTTAATTTTCCCCTCGAAGTTGCTCCCTATCAAGGGGGTACTGTAATGTTTTGGGGGGAATAATGTTTAACCGTTGTACCCCATTAATTCGCATTCCACAGAATATGACTAGCCAAATTTACGTCGAACAAGTTATTACTCCCATTATCTACCCCATACGTAACAAATTAGGTGAAAATTTTGTGTTTATGGACGACAACACCCAACCGCATCGCATAATGATTCAGGATACACTTTAAGCAGGACATATCAGTAGATAGAATTGGCAAGCCGAGAGATGGAAAGTATGACAGTGACATTGAGTGAATGGTGTTGGCAGGAAAACAAATGAATGAGGCACTGCATAGCTTTATAAACAGCCATAAAATGTCAAAAAAGGCACGTCTGGCTGTGCATAGAGGTGTGTTGGTTCCTACACTTATGTATGGTAGTGAATGTTGGGTTTGGCAAAAGAAGCATGAAAATAGGATTAATGCTGCGGAGATGAGTAGTCTGAGAAGTATAGCCATAGTGACTCGGTTGGATAAAGTAAAAAATAGTGAGATAAGAAAACTCTGTGGTGTAAAAGAAGTGTGGTTACAAAGATAGATAAAGGAATGCTTGGATGGTTTGGACACGTAGAAAGGATGGATGAAGAAAGATTGACGAAACAGATTCAGGAAACATTATACTGTTATAAATATATTTTGTTTTTATAACAAACATTTCTTTAACAAAGCTGATTGGGGGTCCAAGACTTTTGACGTGTGTAGTAGATTATTAAGTGGTAAAAAATTTCCAATTGGAAAATTTGTAGGAATTTTTACCAATTGTTAAAATTGTGTTGTTAATTTTTGACTGCAGAAATATCTGGCTAGTAACAAAATGTAGTACAAACTTTAAATGTAAATTTTTTTTAGTTTTTCTATTTAATGTCTATATAAATTTTGACATCATAAAACATTAATTTGATCATCACCGAAAGTGGCCCTTTTTATTAAAACTGAAATTGAGGACAATTTTCAAGTGATAACATTATTATTGAAATTCAGAGGGAAGCATTAAAAGAGTTTTTAATGTTTCTGCGATATTTTTCTGACAAATACAACATGGAAATTTTTGATTTAATGTTTAAATCATTTAAATAATTTAAAAAAAATGTGTGTTTTAATGTTTCTTTACGTTTTAAATTTGTTTTTTAATTTTTCTTTACCCTGATGTAAGTACCTGGGCACCAGGGGGTGGAGGGAAACAAAAAATCCGACACCCTTGCAAAACAGGGGGCTAAATCTGTGTTCACTGGACCAGAACCAATCTTGAGTCACTACAAGTGCCGCCAAAACAATTATTTCGAACTGGGCAGAGAGAAAAATACTCACGTACTGGTCTGATATACCAGGGTTGATTCACTTGAAGGTGTTTTACCTAAACCCTCGAGAAACACAACTAAGCAGATTCTAGAATGGAGCAGGAATGACCTGCGTATTCTAACGGTGCTGCTTATAGGACACTGTCATCTGAGACCATTGTATGAACTGTAACCTCTATGGTTGAGCCACAATAGACCTACTAAAAGTCGCAGTGGAGGAGCGACCTATGCCCCACTCACATGGTACCTAACCTAATGTAATGTTTCTTTACGTTTTAATTTTTTCTTTAAATTATGCTAAGAAATAGTATCAAATTACAAAGTAATGAATTTTAACCTATTGATTGTATTTTAATATTTTTCTTAATGAATTTGTTATTTATTTATTTATTTAACATTTTTGTTTTAAAAATATGTATTAGGTGGTTGGTATTCTGTTATGTCCCCACATTTTGTGACTCATTGCAACACTTTGACACCACCATGGTGTTTGGAAGAACCCTATTGAGAGCAGTGTTCAAATACATCCGCAAACAGATCATGGATCTATTTTATAGAGAAAGAGACACCATGCCCCCAGATAGAAGACAGCTCCTCCTTACAAACTTTCCACTATTTCTAAATCAACTAGACGAAGAGATATACGCCTCTAATTCACCCATTTGGGACCCGGATTTCAAGTGTACTTCAATTCATTTCCAGTCTCTACTTGACTCTAGATTAAAAGGTTCGTTAAACACGTCACCTTCGTTGCAATACTTTTTAAATGTTAATTTTGTTATTTTAAGCTGGTGCTGGTAGTTCAAAAAAGCCCGAATTCGAAAAAGTAACATTAGGCCAATCAGACAGAGACGGTTTTACAACAACTTCTCTATCTCCTGCTGTAAAATCAATCCGTCAATCAGAAATGCCAAGCAGAGAGGCAAAAAGAAGAAAAATTGCTCAAGATGAACAGTTCGAGGACATGCCAAAGGAAACCGTTGCCGAAATTATAGCCACAATTGACGATCCCAACTATATGACTGGTCCAGATGTATGTAACTTCAATAACACTGGTCTACAGTGGTTTTGTTTCCCTAGAAATAAGATTGATTTTGGATATATTTATGTTCATAATTCATGAAACTATCAATGATTTTGTAAGATTTGCTCTCGTTTTCTTCTAAATCTTTATTTTACATTACAAAAATTGGAAAACAAGAAACAAAATAACAGATATGTTTATAATGTCAGTTTTGTTTTAAAAAATTAGGATACATAGAAGTAAATAGAGGAAAATGTTGAAAACATATGATATATTTTCATGAAACGTCTTTTATGAGCTTTTCTTTTATAATTTTTCAGAGGACAATCTCTTTTTAAAGACCAGCAGTAATCTACCATCATGTGAAAATTCCATCGACCCTTATACCTTTCCACCATCACTTTCAGATCCTGATGGAACCGCTCTCGCTGTTCCTTACTATAATTTCCTAAGTTATCCGGAAATTTATCTAGATTTGTCAGCATATTTTGTACAATTTCTTCATAATTTGGTGCTTTATGGTTACCTTGGAAATTTTTGACTACCAACACAAAACTTTTCCAAGCTTTACTTTCCGAAACACTCATAACTTTAATATGAGGACCATCAAATATTCCACCTGTCAACTTTTCCATACTAAGCTACAGAAATTTTCTACAAATGTAATTAAAACAATCTCCTTCTTTGTCCAACACTTTTACAAATTGCTTTATCATTCCTAACTTAATATATAATGGTGGAAGTATGATTTTGTCTGCTCACCAACAGCTCCCTTATTACATTGGCTTTACCGACAGTAAAGAATTTCTTACAGGCCAAACATCTTGTTCTCAATGAAGTTGCTTTGCTCTACTGTCCCACATACAAATTGTGCAAGGGTATTTCAAGTATCCACTTTGTTGACCAAGTAAAAAATTAACCATTTTCAAATCCACACAGATCGGCCATTGATGCTCCGAGTAATTAATTTTTTCTAAAACTAATTTTACATTTTCATACTGTTCTTTGAGTTTTGTTAAATGGGCAATTGGAATTGATTCAAATTTATTTCCATTGTGCAGTAAGACGCAAGACGTAAGACTTCTTTTACAGCTGTCAATAAAAAGGCGCCACTTGTTAGAGGCTGTGGTATTTCTATATTAAGATTCACAGAAGAACGTGTTTATATTTTATATTCAATTTTTTTTTGGACAATAATTATTAACATATGTCAAACAAACTGAAATTATAGAAACTAATCATACAGAATGATGAATGTATTGATATAATATTTAGTCGTTTCCAACACCCCTTCTCGAACTAAATATTTGCAATCTTCAGGCCAATTTTTTCTCGTAAGTACTCAAGTTTCAAGGCTCCCAAAGGTTTGGTAAGTATATCTGCTTGCATTTCTTCTGTCGGACAGTATTGGAATTCAATTTCACCACTTCTTTTTAGATCTCTGATATAATGAAATTTCACGTCAATATACTTAGAACGATTTGTTGTACATTTGTGATCTAACATTTTCAAAGTGCTTTGGTTGTCTTCGAATACGGTGATTTTTTTTATGTCTTCATTGAAATCCATCATCAATTGTCTTATCCATTGAAGTTCTTGACATACCTCACTTAATGAAATATATTCTGCTTCCAATGAGCTCAAAGATACTGTAGATTGTTTTTTACTGATCCATGATATTGGACTTCCAAATATTTTTATTATGAATCCACTAGTCGATTTTCGGTCTCTATTATCCCCAGCCCAATCAGCATCTGCATACATTTCAATTTTCTTTTCACCACCATTTGTTCCTAAGATCAGTTTCAAATTCTTTGTAGTTTTCAAATAACGCATCACCCGTGTTTCAATTCATTTCAGTCTTTCTGTGTAGGGTTGACAATATTTCTACTCAATATTGAAATGCTTGCTGCAATGTCTGGTCTAGTATTCACTGCTAGGTACAGTAAAGATCCTATTCCTTTCCTGTATTCATTATTATTTTTCAAAAATGTATTATTTTCTTCAATTTTGAAGTATCCTGTTTCAAGCGGAATATTTGATTTCTTTGCTTCTTCCATATTGAAAACTTTTAAGATTTTTTCAATGTAGTTTCTTTGATGTAAATGAAAAATGCCATTTTTCTTTCTTTCAACTTCAATACCTAGATAATACTTCAAATTTCCTAGCATTTTTATCTTGAAATTTCTTGCCAATAGTTTTTCTACATCTTGTATATCTTTGTCAAAATCAGTGGCCAAAATAATATCATCCACATAGATGAGAAGATAAATGAATCTATCAGATATTTTTTTTGAAAATAAACGTGTATCTGCAACGCCCCTTCTGAAACCATCATTGGTCAGTACTTCAGATATTTTTTTATTCCACACTCTAGCTGACTGTTTCAACCCATAAATGCTCTTCTTCAATTTACAAACCAGCTGAGAGTTTTCTTTATTCTCGAATCCTTTTGGTTGATACATGTATATGGTTTCTTGTAATTCTCCATTCAAGTATGCTGTTTTAACATCTAGGTGTTTGACTATTTTGTTCTCAGATCCACTCATTGTGAGGAGTGTTCTGATTGTTGCTTGTTTCACGACTGGAGCAAATACTTGGTCATAATCTTCTCCATATTTCTGTGAAAATCCTCTTGCTACAAGTCTTGCCCTGTATCTCATATTCCTATTACTCGGGTCAGATTTAATTTAATATATCCATTTACAGTCAACTATTCGTTTGTCTTCTGGATATTTCACCAATTCTCATGCTTGACATTCTCGCATAGATTCCATTTCATATTCCATGGCTTCTATCCATTTTCTTTTATTTCTCATTTTCATAGCTTCTTCAAATGTCTTAGGTTCATCGTCTTCTTTTAGTTTTATATAGTTATTTATCTCCAATTCTTTAGTTTCAGTAGTTTCCTGTTTTTCCAAATATTTAGCAGTTTCAACAGTTTCATTATAGTTTATTTGATTCTCTGTTTCTTTCTTCTTTGATGTTTCTTATGCATTTTCTTTGCTTCTCTTCTTGATTTATGTTTGAAATTTTTATCATCACTTCTTCATTTTCTTCTTCATCGTCTTTTTTATTCAATTTTACATTCTCGATAAATCTTACATTTCTACTTATTGTTATTTTACATGTTTTCGTATCCAACAATATATATGCTTTCAATTCTTCGCTGTATCCTACGAATTTTCACAACTGGCCACCAGTTACAAAAGAGCCCGAACATTGGGGAATGGACAAAAATCATATTTCTCCCTAGCAGAACTAGAACTGGCAATTAACTCACTGAAACCCAGAAAAGCTCCTGACCAGATAATATAGCCAACGAATTTCTCCAAAACCTAGGACCACTGGCAAAATCCTGTCCCATGCTAAGCACGGGATCGGACAGGACACCTTGTGGGAATTTTATGTGTCCAC